>CM029020.1:10932483-11490017 GCA_016801055.1 Panax notoginseng
GAAGGTGTTGGAATTGATGAGAAAGCATGAGATGCGTCCCGGGATTAGTATTTATAATATTAGGATTCAGAGCTTGTGTAAGCTTAAGAAATCTGCGGAGGCAAATGCATTGCTAGACGGGTTATTATCAAGGGATATGAAGCCGAATTCGGTTACTTATTGCCATTTGATTCATGGGTTTTGCAAGGAAGGGAATTTGGATGAAGCCAAGAACTTGTTCAAGAAGATGATTAATCGTGGTTGTAAACCAGATAGTGACTGTTATTTTACTCTGGTTTACTTTTTGTGCCAAGGTGGGGATTTTGAAACTGCATTGCTGATTTGTAAGGAAAGTATGGCAAAGGGATGGATTCCTAATTTCTCAACCATGAAGTCACTTGTGAATGGGCTTGCAAATATTTTGAAGGTTGATGAGGCACTGGAGCTTGTTGGACAAATGAAGGAGAAATTCCCAAAATTTACTGAAAGTTGGAATGAAATTGAAGAGGGATTGTCCAAGAAGGGAACATAATCATGGTATGTAATTATTTGTTTCGGTTGTGTAAACCATGATAATAAAATTGAAAACCAGTTGGATGTGTATGCAACTTGAGAAAGGTTCTTCTTTCTTTCTGAAAATTTGAATTATCTGGCATCTGTACGGATTGTTTTGTCTTTGTGTTGTTAGAAGTGGGTTTTTTGGACAGATCACTGATGGTTTACATTACTTGTTTTGATTAGTGAATTTTTGCGTCTTTTAAAGTTTTTGAGAAATCTTGTCGGAAGGAGTTTCTATTGTTTAGTTAAAGATAAACAGGGTTGTTAATATGGTCATGCTTAATACATCAAGTCAATTTAGATATGCTAAATACTTCAATCAAGATTTATACAAATATACTAATATAGGTAGCAGCATTTTAAAATGGAATTTCCAAGTCTGATATTACTACCTATTGTTATGTGTTTGATGTTTCAGGTTCTGAATAGTGAATACTGTGCTTGACTAATTGACGAGTGGCATTAAACTAGAATGATATATGTTGAAAGTATGCAGTGAAGAAGAACATAGAGCTTTTGTAATGCTAGGCCTTTTCTTTCCTGTTTAACTTCTTCAAGCTTGCTCAGACTCTGTATTTTCAGTTGGTATAATTTATTCTGAAAAATACATGTCTTGATTTCCTAAAATGTTGGGGTGTACGTATGCCACCTAGTTTAATGTTAGAGGTACGTATGCTCTGGGTATGAATTTATGTTTTCTTGAGAATGGGATGACATGCTTGAGTTAGGATTTGCTAGGATGAATGAAAAATATTCAAAATAATGTTGCTGGATTGAAGGTCTCTGTGAATTTTGTTGGATGGTGGACAATCATGCCCACTTTTTTTGTTAAAGTATACTCATTTTATTTTATGTTTCAAATAGATCATGTGAAAGTACAAGTAACACTTGTATCTCGGTAGATTTAATTAAATCTTCTGTTTTTACCGTGGCTTGCTCCAGAAAAAGGAGAAAATGAACAGCTTACTAGATGTAGTCTGTTTATTAGCTAAACAAAATAACACAAGGAGTATCTGCAAACTACCAAATTCAGGAAATACATAAATTATTTCGTGTGAATATTATATTTATATGCCTTATACCACTATTTTGACATGGATTTTGATGCCTTAATTTCCATTTCTTCACCTAATAAGTACTCCATACATTATAGATGTTATTGTGGCAAATCTGGAAACTAAACAGGAGGAAGGGATGAAGACCGCAGACCAACCACCTTTTGAACTTCTGTAGCATTTAATTGCAATCGAATTGAGGTCTCCTTTGAAAGGCACCCCTGGATTCGTTTGTATTTTTGAAAAGTAGGAAGGTGGTGTTATTTGCTACCACTTCTTCTACCATTGTTTTAGTACTAAATCCTTGGTCTTGAGTGTTGGTATATTATTGTCAAAAATCCTAACCAGAAGATTATATGTGGAGTGGATAAATAAGGTGGACGATTAGAACTTGCATCTTGCTACCCAGATACTGAAACTATGGGCGAGAAAACAACCCATGAAGAAATTCTGGGTACTATATAATCCATTGGAGTATGTTATAGAATTATTTGGGGTTAAACACAACAAAAATATATATTTAAAATTTTGCAAATGAGATTTTTATGAGGAAATATTTTACTCGTATTGGTTAATTACTTTTGAATGATCAAGATACGACGGATCCGGTAAAACTTCCATGGTCAATAAATGTCGAAGTTTGAAGTGATAGTGAGAGAGAGAGAGAGAGAGACTATCTTAATTTATGTGGCCAACATGTTTAAATGTTATTCTCTTTCTTGTTGATGATTGTACCCAAGTAGGGTATTTGACTCCTCCATTACACATTTTCTCAAATTTCATCCAATACATCAAATAATTATTTTGATCTTAATAATTTTAATAGTAATGATCAAAATATGTTTATGTTGATAGATAGTTGATGATATTAAGATCAATTTTACAAAAAATTAAAATCATAAAAATATTATTCTCGTTAAAAGGCTAAACAAATTTTCATCCATTCATTATGAAAAATTGTCGGATTAATTTTAATTTTTAAACAATTATGCTATTCAATATAACAAATTAATTGACAAGTATTGATTTCAATTATATTATTCACAACTATAAAAAAATAGTGTATTGAATGAAATCGGAGGAAATAATGTGTAATGAATGAATCCATGTCCAATTTCATTTGTTAAATGTTTGAGGATGTCTGACCATGAATGGCAATAGGGCTAGACAGGGGCAGGAATTACACATTCGACCCCATCTTCGGTGTTATAAAAATTTCATAAAATAATAATGCTATATTATTTTCATATTACTTGGCAAATAATAATCAAATAAAAAAGTAACAAGAGTAGGATTGAGACTGACTGCAGATATCCATCCATCCATCCATCCCTGCTAAGTCAAATGCATTACATTATACTATTTGCATGGTGTGCTTGCCACTACCATCATTTAGTTGAGGGAGGGCAAGTTTAACATGCATCTATAAAGCCTATAACAATCTAATCTATATCAGATATTCAATTCCATTTATTAGCAACATATAAATAAATATAAAAAATTAGTTAGTTAGTTAGTTAGTTAGTTAGTTAGGAGACACTCTACGATATTAATTACTCATTCCGTATAAGTCGTTTTAGAGAAATATTTTTGTTCCTTAATATAAGTCGTTTTAGAATTTCAAGTAAGCATTAACTGCTTAGTTTTCAATATTACCCCAAATATTAAATGTAACTTTGGTACTCTCACTATTTTCTGTCTAATAAATAACAATCTCTTATTCCAATACAAGGGTAATATAGATAATTGATATTATAGTTAATGCTATACAATCATTACTTTAATGCTTGTGCATAACCTTAAAACGACAACGGAGGGAGTATAAATTAGTAGTTAATAGGAAATAAGCACCCCACGACTGCTACAAAAAAACCGAATTTTCAGCTCCTCTTGCTCTCTCTCACGTTAGGTTTAAAAAAAAAAAGAGAAAAAAAAAGAGAAAAAAAATACATAATAATCAATCAAAAAAAAATATGTCAGATCCACATAGATACTTGCTTCAGTGTCATTCCAATCATAATCACGCGGTTTATGAATGAAATGCCAGAATATATCATTCTCATTTTTATGTAACCATGCAACGGCATCATTAGATCAATTCATCAATATCTCCAAGTTTTGTTTATGTATGCCAAGTGAGGTACATTTTATATACGAATCGCCTAGAGTTTTGGGAATTTGGTTGGTGCTCTTTTGTAATGAAAATATTTCAGTTTCTGAAAAGATAATTTTTGAGGCCGAGGAGAGGAGGGGGCTGATTATTAAAGGGTAGGGCCGGGGTATAGGGAGGAGATGAGCATATTTGTCTGTTGTAGAATTGTTCGGACCGATTCAATGAAGAAGACAACCTTAAGATCCTCAAGGAGTTCCCTGCATGATTGCAGGAACACCAAAAAACATAACCAAGCAGAAGCGTTCACTTCCATTGTCCGGAGTAGGGCAAAATTGCCCTGCAATTAAATTTACAAGAACCTGTCATTGTCTTCTTTACGTTTTTATGTGCCACAGATGGATAATTTGTGTATCCTATTTTGCAGGTAGTAACAAGCAAAGAGTTCTAGCTGATAACATACTGAATAATGGATATGTAAAAGTTGCTCCAGAGGTTTTCACATTCCGTGAACTGGCTGCTGCAACTCACAACTTCCATCCGGAACTGCTAGTAGGTGAGGGAGGATTCGGAAGGGTGTACAAAGGACAGATTACGCGCACAAACCAAGTCTCTCTCTCACTCTCTTTCTCTCTCTCTATATATAAATTAATGGCTGACAAAACCATGTTGTATAAGGTGCATGACACACAGAAGCTTGTGTTGTCTAAGAAACATACTCCATTTTCATATATGTATATACATATATAATTTGTGTAGTGCCTACTGTAAATGCGTTCTTAACTTTGCTTTTATGTCCTTCAGATTGTTGCAGTAAAGCAACTTGACAGGAATGGAGTGCAAGGAAACAGAGAGTTTCTAGCAGAAGTTTTGACATTAAGTCTTGTTAACCACCCAAACCTTGTCAATCTGCTGGGATATTGTGCTGATGGCCAACAAAGAATCTTAGTATATGAATACATGCCCTATGGATCATTGGAAGATCACCTTCTTGGTAAGGATTTAGTATAGAAAGATATGAACTTTATCTCTATTTAATAAGCTCTTATTCATTATCTGCTCTATTCTCAGAGGTCTCCGAAGAAAGGCCTCCTCTTGATTGGTATACTAGGATGAGAATAGCAAAAGAAGCAGCACAAGGGCTAGAGTATTTGCATGATACTGCCAACCCTCCAATTATTTATCGCGACTTTAAAGCATCCAACATATTGTTGGATAATGAGTTCAATCCCAAGCTCTCCGATTTTGGACTTGCTAAGTTAGGTCCAACAGGAGAACAAGACCACGTGTCTACGAGGGTGATGGGAACCTATGGCTATTGTGCACCGGAGTATGCAAAGACAGGACAGCTGACAACTAAGTCCGATGTCTATAGCTTTGGGGTTGTGTTTTTGGAGATAATATCAGGAAGAAGAGCTATTGACACTACAAGACCAACGGAAGAACAAAACTTGGTTAATTGGGTAATTACATTATTGGAGTTCGATCTTTTTAGTCTTGGGTGACATTAAAAAGTTAATAAAAATGCATCTAGATTTTGACATCAAATATGCAAATGTTCTTTCAGGTTGGAGATTGATCTTCAACCTTTTATATTTGTTGCAGGCAACCCCAATGTTTAAAGACAGAAAGAAGTTCAGATTGATGGCTGACCCATTGCTTGAAGGGAAGTACCCAGTAAAGGGTCTTAATCAAGCTCTAGCTGTTGCAGCAATGTGTCTACAAGAAGAAGCTAGTACAAGACCTTTGATTTGTGATGTTGTCACTGCTCTGGAGTATTTATCCATGGGAAATGCTGAAAGCGATGAGAGAATGACCAAAACAGATTACGTACTAGATCAGTTTGGACTTAAAGACGACGCATTTTAGCCACCACCGCCACCTGAAAATGGCTGGGTGGTCTCAAAAAGAGAAGTGAACAAGCAAGGGTTTCCTCTTTTTCTATTTTTTATTTATTTTTAATTGTGTGGGTTTTATTAATGTAAGGGCCGTGTATTTTTGAATTGCATCAGAAGTTGAAGAGACAATTTTTGATACCGACATATAATGATATAACTAAAAATGAGATGATAGATGTCGAATGAGCAGTAGCAGTATGTTTTGTTTGGGAGTTTGGATGGAAGCATAATCAAGTGAGGAGGAATAAGAAAGAAAAGAAGCATGACGGTTTTCTTTTCCATTTATAGTGTGAGTTTGGACAATAATTTTCTTACCATTCAAAGGAACTAGGAACTTAATTTGTAATATCAGATGCACAGCTCTAACAATTTATCTTACATATAAACAAAAGATGACACTAAAGTATCTAACATTCTGGAAAAAAGCAGCCCTCTTCACTTGTGTCTATACGTCGAATTCCTTTGCATCAGCTTTAAGGTTCCTGTAATTGAACCCCGAAATTCCATTCAGCTGATGAGTGTCTGCAACTTCAACAACAGAGCAAATACCAGGCAAAAACCCACTACTTCTCTTCTTCTTTCTTCTCCCTAACAAGAATCCGAAACCAAGCCATGAATTACCTCCACCAGAAGTCATATCCACAAAGTGCTTATTACTAGACTTGCCGGAGTTTCTGCCATATTCAAGTCCTCTGAAATACTCCATCTCTTTCTTGACAAGTGATCCTACGGTGCCCCGTGTGCCTACCTCCACCGGAGCTGGTGGCCCCATTTTTGCAGGCAAAACGCCGGTCACGGTGGATGTCATCTATAATTTAATAACATGTCAAAAATGAAGCCAAAAAAAGGCTTCTTGTTTGTCTTTATCTAGTTGGAATGGAGGATTAGTTGGTTTGAGTTTGGAGCACCTCTTCTTTAGCTTTTTAATGTGTTTATGGACATTATTTATTTGAAGTGGACAGTGGACAGTGGACAGCGTGCGTTTTTGCATAATTGGGGGACTCTGGATAGAGATGTGATCGTCATGTTTGTGATATTTGCAATGTAAACAGTGAATAGTTTTACTCTTCTTGAGCTCATGGGATCTTGTAATATTTTTGTTTTACTTGTTGCATACTTATTGGTTATGATTGAGAATGCATAATCATGGTTTTGTTAAAGTAAGTAATTTACCAAATGAATTTACCGTCCGTCCGTCCGTCCGTCCGTCCTGATTAGATTAGATGCTCATCTTAATCTATTGCATGTATTATGTGTCTGAGACCTTTCACTTAAGGTGGAGCCCTTCAGCTCATTGTTCCTTCCATTTAACTCTAGTTGTTTTAAGAAAGAAATAATATTAATTGGTAAAATATAGAATTATATTCAAAGTTGAATATAAAAAATGATCATTTGTCTTCCATATCCGGTACCAAACTTTATTGATTTGGTAAACTGACTTGAGTGGGTTTGAAGGATTGTAGTCCTCGTTGTTCTTTGCTTCACTCCAATTCATTCATTGTTAATTAGGCTTGCGATTGATTGATGGAAATCATTCTGGTCAACCATTTGATTCGACTTTCTTATTTTAAAAATATAAACCTGTTTTCAATCCAAACAGTCACTCACCCTCAAATTTATTAACTTTAAAGATTTATTTTCTAACATTTTTATTCATAAATATAACAATGAGTATTTAGTTTAATAACGGTTGTACAATAGTAAAATTGTGTCGTCTTTTTGCAAAAAAAAATTATTAAATTTAAATTGACACTCTTAACATGGATATGCAAATAACGTCACCTTTTGATATACTTGGAAACTTTTGACATTTTTCAATAAATTTCTCCTCCCACATCTCGAACCTGTAGTAGTTCCAACCACACTGACAGACTGAAACTAATAGAACGCAAGCAACACATTAGCAAAGGTTCATTCATTCGAGTCTTTCACATAAAGGATCTGCGACCCTAGAGAACAATTCACATGCATATATCAATATAATTCACGACGCAAACAGTAACACATTTGTATTTATTTAACACTGGAACATCAATTTATAAGCCTCAAAATTGGAAATTTCCACGTATTATCTCCACGCAACTATCTATATTCTCTCCTTTTCTATTCTCGTTTATTGATTCTCATTCTACTTTTCTTTCTTTCGTTCTTCTTAATTCATTTCTATTGTACATGTATTAATAATAAGCTATGGTATAGTTGGGAGATGGCATGAATACCTCAGGCTCCGATGTGAGGCAAGAGCATGCTGTAGGGAAACATCTACTCTTGCACCTCCCCGAAATAATGACTCATACAACTGACAAACAAATTGAGACAATTCCTCCTCGTCATCATCCCAGAAAAGCATCGAGCGCTCCACACTTCTCTCCGGTTCGCTATCTTCCCAGTCACTTGCTGGGCTGCCAGGTTCTGCCTCTTCCTCTTCTACTTCTTCCTCACCAATCTCAAACCTCCCATTCTCCAAAGCACCAAACTCGCCGGATCCATGAAATGTCGTTAGTTGCATCTCTTGGGGTTCAGCTGACGGGCATATCACAGCTTTTGCACCAGAGTCTAAGAATGCCTTGATCAAAGTTTGGGTTGGCCCATATATACCTGTGCAAATTATTATCCTGTCCCTCCAAGCTCCTACCTGAGAGTTTAGAGAAAATAAGAAGTATCAGTCGCACCAATTAAAAAAAGAAATGAGCCAAACTTGTTACCGATCTTGAAGACCAAGTTACCATCAAAAGTCTCTCGACAACAAAGGAATTCAAGGTAAGAAATTCAAATTTGAAGTATGATACTATTGATTAGCTTGGCTCTTTTAGGAATCCTGCAGATGAGAACGAAGAGAGAACCAGTAAATAGAGTAAAAGACCCAACAACATACCATCCAACGAACATCATCATGGGTTAAGTGCATAGAGGGAACTGTTCTACGAAACATATATGCCCCAATTTCCTGGCCATCTTCCATTACCTTCAGTAAAATAATAAACAGGATTAGTAGTTTTGCACTTGTTAGCTGCCAACAACAAAGGACTATCAGAAAAGAGAAGGCAGAAGTACACCAAACATACTTGTGTTTGGCGACCTATATACCGGTGGACTACACATCCAATTTGAAAATATGGTCTACATGCAACCAGATCAGCAATACTTGAAATGTTGGTGATAGCAGATGCATACTTCCTTCGATGTCCACGCACTATTGTCAGTAAGCTATATTTAACACTCTGCAGAAACTTATCTGCAAGTTCTCCAGGTTCGGCAACGACAAATACATCATTCTGCCAACTACAACATAAAACATCCTCAGCAGCTTATAGCTAAAATCCTAGAAGTCTAAATGAAAAAATAACATAATGAAGGAACATGAGAGGGAAAGTTAACCTTAATATTGAACCAAATGTGTCATTTTGGAGAGCCAAATGTACTATTCCAACTTGCGGCGAATTCTGAAGTTTCTCATGTAGTGATCGGACAGGCAATGAAAGCTGCCTGCGTGCTAAAGGGGAGTCGGGTGGTGAAGCAGATGTTTTTGCTGATTGAAAACCATCCAAGCTTATAGGTGGGACCATATCAATTCTGCCAACCCTATGAGAGCCAATATCAGGACTGTATAGAAGTGGGCTAGATGGGAAGCTCCCAGTGAACAAAGGTGACGTAAATGGTGTTGGGAAATTTGTTCCCGTGCCCTTAAAGGTTCCAGATACCCCATTAGTGAGAGAGAGTCGTATTCCATTACGAGAACAGAATGTCTCAAGTGACCGAGCATGATGAATGACCCTTCCAGAATCTGGACTATGATGAGCTTCCACAAGTAGCACGTTACGCCTCCAACCTAAAGAGGGGCTATTCTCATCCAGCACTGTAAAATACAAAACGACTTCAAGGCTTAAAACACTAACTGAGAGGCTATTGCCAAAGTTATAAGGAATTATTCAGCACCCATACCAGTATTGGAACCCTTTCCCTTTAGGAATTGCTGAGACTTGAAAGTCTCGGACAATCTGTCATCATGCTGATTCTGGAGCAGTCTTTCGCAGACATTCTTGAAGGAGAGAGAATTGTTTTGAATGTATTCATCAGTTGCAGCCTCCAACCTCATCCAGACTGCTGGATCAGTCTCATCCAGCTCCATATCACAGCGTTCATCAACTGCAAATGCAAAGGCAGATAGAGGATTGAACAAGAATGTATGGATCCCAACTAATTAAAGGTACCTATACTTTATATAAATTAAGAACTATCTAGGAGTAAAGCAGTTGCTCTCTCCTGAACTCAAATGCAACATTTAATAATATAATCACACAATACCATATGGAGGCAAAAATAAATGCACCCTTTCAAGGTTTTCTTTCCCAGAAAGAAATTGTTTGCTTCAAGAATTGACAAGGAAAACACCTTTCAAGAATGAAGGAACTAAATTTTTTCATGAACACAGCATCCCATGCTATCAATAATTCCTAAAAAGGGAAACACGAGAAACAGCAAACCTGGATTGAACCGAAAATAATGTATCTCAGGAAGCATCGGAAGCAATGTGCTCAAAGCTTCCTCCACCCTATCAACTGAGCAAGCACTCTCAATCAACACTTGCCCAGTATCCAAATAGCGCCACCCACCTTTGCGAACCTAAGTAGAAGGTAGAATATATTACCAAGGAAACAAGGTCATAGCTACAATTATATCAGCTATTTATCATCCATCAATTACAATATCAAAAAACCCTAGAAAGAAGGGTAGATAAAAGTGAGAGGAATGTCTAACAACAACTAATAATACTGGCACATACATTTCTAGAAAGTATCTCAGGATTATGCATGCATAAACATTAGTAATAATATTATGATGAGACCTGAAGGTGTCTGTAGAAATCATATAAACCAATTCACCTAAGGCCAGATGAGCATAAAAAATTCAATGTTTACTGTCAGGTCTTTGTTTATTGAACGAGGAATTGTGGAGATTCATTTACACCGAGCTCTCTTTCACTATGCAATGTTTGAAAATACAAATTTAAAAAGCACAATTCTTGCAGAAAGAAAGACAAAATGCTCCACAGGGACTTGCTTACATAAAGTTTTTTAATTTCTTTATGCCCAGAAAAATTTATCTAGACAACTTGACATAGTAAACTATTTTAAAATCAAAAGAGTTAAATGCACTTTGCTTCCCCAAGTATATCCCATTTTGCACCTTGCATCCTATACTTCAAAACGTGACACTTTTCATCCCGAATTTTTAACGAACAGGCACATAACACCCTCTTACCCAAAATCCGTCGCTAAAAGTGACGGGAAAGTGTCGGATTTTGCACTTTTAGCGAGGGGTTTCGAGTCTGAGGGTGTTATGTGCCGATTCTCTAAAAGTGTAGGATGTAAAGTGTCACGTTTTGAAGTATAGAATGTAATGTGCAAAATGGGATAAACTTGGGGAATGCTAAGTGCATTTAACTCATCAAAATAATATGAAAGCCTCCAGATAAACAAAGTCTCCAATCACCTTTGTTGAAACAGAACCACATCCAATTGAGACTAAACAGTCAATCCTTGCATCTGGCCACAAAAGCTGTGCTTCACGTAATGCAAAAATAGTAGGATTATTGGCAACAATAGCACCATCTTGCCAGCGATAACCATCTGTTAAAATTATGGCAAAAGATATTGGTAAAAACACCATCCAACAATTTAAATGTGAAAGGGAAGGCCAAATGATCAGTTGGTAAGTAATCACAAGAATTTAATACCATTAGAGTAATCATCGAGATAGTATGGAGCCGCAGATGATGCTCTTATGGCTTGCCATACTTGATGCTTACAACTTCCAATGCAAGCATTGCGTTTGTATCCAACTTGAGCACCAGTAGTTGGTGTTCCAGAACCACTGGTTGCTTGGCTTTCAGAAATCGAAAGAGGTGTCTCTGATGTTCCAGCAGGGTACTACACTTTGAACAAACAAACAATAGTCAAGAAACAATACCAACAATGAGATTACTAGTTCTTTTTACATTTTGGGGGTTTGGAGGAAGAATGAATAACACATTTAAAAGAATCAGAAATGAGTACAAATCAAGCAACAAAGAACTCTTTGTATAAAAACCTGATAATTACGGAAGATAAAAGGCTGAGCTGGCACGACGCTGACTAGCGTTGATACTACAAAAACCTTGGGAATGCCTTTAACAGCTGATTCTATTATAAGGTCTCCATCCTCATCAGCACACATCTCCTTCAACAACCTCTCAAACTGATCAGCACTGTGCTGAAAAAAGGATAAAAATATTCAGGAATAGTAACATATCTCATTTGATGAAAAGATTCTCAGAAAGTTTATGACCACTTCAGGAATATTCATCTCAGAAGTCCATGGAGGAAAAAGTTGGGGGGGGGAACTGGAAAATGAACAAATGGCAGAAGATAAAATCAAGGCGGACATGAACAATAAAGTGTTTCCAAAACATAAGAGAATGAGATTAGCATCTTTTCAGATATTGTTACAAGATGTCATAATTTCTTAATATTTATACATGAAAACAGCCTAAAGGTTAAAGCAATTGAAGCCTACAACAAACCCTAGAGAAAGTAAAAAGAAAAAAAAGGAGAGGAGCATGACATACTTTAGATCCATGTACAACAACTCTGAAACTCTGTGATGAGCTTTTGTAAAGCTGATCCAGCTTTTCTCTCCAAGTTGCTGCTTCATTGTCCTTTGGCACAGGTTCAGCAAACACAAGCTTTCCTAAGGGTAGAAGACAGAGATAAACCACTGAAGAAATAACAAACCAATTGAATCGGGCATCCTTAGAGCATAGTCTCACCAAGTTTTTTGTATATTTCTTCACACTTTTCCAAGGACATTAGTTTGATTCCAAGAGCAACAGCAAGCATACCGCCCGTTGATGTACCACATATAAGGTCAAACATCTCATGTATCCGCTTCCCAGAGCCCTTCTCTATTTCTTTAAGAATCTGCACAGTTGCCAAACCTTTCATTCCACCTCCGTCCATTGTAAGTATGCGCAGTCCTTGCTTTGCAACTTGTCTACCTTTAATAGCACGCCTCAAACTCTCATTTTCCCCTAGAATGGAACAAAACAGACTTTTATGTAAGGATTAATTGTTTTTCTTTTTCTTTTTTTAAATGTAGAGAATATTGTTTGAGAAAGCAACCAAGAATCGCCAGAGCGCGAGCTGCAGCTTTGCTCACACGTGGCGCAGATGAAACAGTTAGCCGCAAAAGAAGTTCCCTCAAGCTTTCAGAAGTGACAAGAGTGCGACGATTCTCTAAACAGAAGGCTAGATTTCCAACCGCTAATAAAGAAAACCTTTGTACCTAATGAAAGATAACCTTAAGATGCAAATGAGCATGCAATCAAGGCAAGGAATCAAAACAGTAAATACACATCGGAAAAAGCAAGCTTGCCTCCAAATTTTTATGGGCACATAACAGTTTCAGTGATTTCAATAGATCCTTGGTCAACATCTTTTGAGCTACAGTATCCGATGTAAAAGCCAACTGAACCACTACTTGCAACACAGAAATTAATTCTTCAGGGCCAGCCGATCTCAATACTCTTTCAATGGGTTGCATGATGTCAGATTTTATCAACTGCATTGCCACAGAAACATCTGAGGCAAGAGATGAAAGAGCAGAACAGGCTTGTTCAACCTGAGACGACGTAAAATTTTTAGAACAAACACCTGACTGATAATAGATGAACAATAACTTTCAAAACACAACATACCACATGTTGATTGTCACTACTTATCATACTTATAAGCTGCCGCACTGCATTCTCATCTTTACCAACAACAACCCGATTTCCTTCGTCTTGCATTATTTTTGCCAAGGCAGATGCTAGCAAAGGGTGGTGACAAGAAGAGAAGCGAAATATAAGAGAGAAGAAGGCACTTAGTTTATGTCGAGATGCAACAAAGTACGAACTGTTCTCCGTCTGCAATCACAAACAGAAGAACGTACATGTTACTTCTCAAAGATAAAAAGTTCTAAAAAAAATAATTGCAAGAATATTTCAACATTCAATACCTCTATCTGCACATTGACCAATCTAAGATTGTCATCCGCAACAATCCTAATATTTGCAAGAGATAAGTGATGAAGTTTGTGTAGTGGCAAAATTTCAGGAAGAAATTCAAGGGGGTTACCAAATAGCCTAAGAACACGCAACTCGGCCATAACCCTGTCGTTAAGCTTAAAAGAAACGTTAGGCCTCCATAGAGTTGAATCAAAACAAAAGAAAATTAAAGACATAATTACAGAGTACATTACCTAAAATCAAGAAGGGGCCTGACCAGCTTGTTGTGTTCCAATGACAACTCCACCAATCCAGCACATTGTCTCAATTCAACTGCTTACATCAGAAAAAACAAGAAGCAAAAGAATTAGCTGCAGCCTGCACATAAGACTTGTCTTACCAACAGAATTAGGCTATTATGATTGCTTACTGCAACTTATCCTGTATTCAATTAATTGATATGGTTGAGAAAGAGACTCAAAAGATAATACCAGATATAGAAAAAGAAAGGTTGTCATATAAATATACTTTTCTTACTAAGTGAATAAATAAACTCTCAAGCTCACCAGGCACCGTAACCAACATGTTGTAGTCAACTGCAAGAACCTTCAACTTTTTCAGCTCACCGAGCTCAGGTGGCAAAATATATAGTTTGTTGTTATCAAGGTATAGCTTCTCAAGAAGTGGCAGTCGTGTTAACTCCACTGGCAATACCTGTGGTTAAGTGCAAGTATGAAAATGATTGTTATTCCAGACTTCCCGTAACATGCAGCTTAAGTCAAACTATTGAGAAATCAAGTTGCCTTTGATCTTTTTTAAAGGGCACTTTTTTTCTCTTTTAACAATATAAATATGCTATATGGACTCATGCATGAGTTTAAATCTTTATCATTCAGAATGTACAAAGCCACATAGATATATATCTACCTATTCCACTTAGAATCAACCAAATAGCATAAAGTTCAAGACAACCTGAAGTCAGTAGTATAGACTATTAAGTTTGGCATAACTAATAATCCAGCTTACACTTGCATTCGTATAAAGATGGAACAATTTATTACCTAAAAGATACATCTTTAACATTTCAAAATATTAATCTTCCATGGTTGAACAACAGACTATAATTTCAAAAGTTAATCTTCTTATTCACCCATAAAAGATTAGCAATTACATCTAATTGAAATCCCACAGGAAAGAGAAAATGAAAAATACTCACCGACAAACCACAGCCGCAAAGGCTAACCAGAGTGACACTCTTCCAGTGATCAGGACAACCCACAAGCATATCTACATCCCCTGACCCGGTCGGAGAACCCGAACTGTTAGAAGAGAAATCAGACCTCATTAACCGCGTCAAAACACCCATCCCATCACTCTGGTGACTTGAACCGCCAACCCGAGACAAAGTAACCGCCCGGAGCGGCTCCCTACGCTTCACGACCTTCATATCCACGCCCACATTGCACTCTCCCCCCTCCACATCATCACCCGTTACATTGAATTCCAATTCCACAGCGTCTTGAGGCAAAGGCAACGCTACCATTACCTGAGATTGCAGCCTTAGAGCCACCTGATCCTCGTCATCGCCGGCGTTCCAATCGAGATCGATTCGAAACCCTAGCTCCTGATGTTGTTGTAGTAATTGTTGTTGATCCTGATTTGATGAAATGGACGATGATGATGACGATCTTGACGAAGATGAAGGGCTGTAATCTTCTAATGTATCATCAGTACCATAATATAGTGATAAATGAAAGGTCTCGGTAGCTCTTTTCCATCCCAATCCCCAAGACATTGTTAGGGCTTTTGATTACAGTGAATTGAATTACAGAATGCGAGTTTACATTTGTGTGGAGAAAGAGAAAAATTAGGGTTTAAGAGAGATCTCGAAGATTGATTTACAGATTGGAAAATGGAATATGTGTGTGTGTATAGTAGTAGTATATACAGATCGTACAGTCGTTACTTTTGAATGACAGTTCGTTCTGCTTGGGGTTTACAATTTAATTACGTTGTCGAAATGAAGACGACAATCAATACGACGACGTATAAGTCAGAGGCATGCAGGACTCCGTCATCTGAACTCTGGAATGGTCGAAGGACGAAAACCCACTGGTCAATGTCAATAACTCAATAATCAACGGTGGATTTTTTTTTCTGGTTGGTTATATTTTTATTCTTTTCCATTTTAGCGGTTGATGGCTCGACTAATACTTACCTATTTAATACTCTCATTTTCATTTTTTTAAAATCATTTTGTAAAATTTTAAAATTAATCTGATTCATATAAATTTTTAATGACCTTGACTGAAGTTTTAAAAATGATTGAAAAATAAAATAGTACTCACTCAGTCACTCCCTTAATATATTATATATCGTTTTAGATATGATTTTATTTTTTTTAATTATTTGTGTTTATATATAATTTAAAAGAATTAACTATAATTTTTTAAAAAATATTACGGATAAAAAAACGTAATTTAAAAATATTATATTTAAGACTTTACAATTATTTCAAAACAACATATATTAAATGACGGAGAGAGCAGTTGTCTATGGAGAGAAGAAGAGAAGCATGGATGTATTCAATCAAATTGATATGATATGATATATGCCATAAGTATCAATTTGCATGATTTTTAAACCCGTATCCAAATTCGTGAGTTTGAAGCTTGGCAATCAAATTGAGATGGTAAAATAATTAATGTAAAAATATTTGTATTTACATATTCCCCCGAGCCGAATCTAAACTAAACTGCCTTGCCGAATATATCATGGACCTCGTTAATTTTTTTTTATCATAAATCCAACTTTCTTGCAGCCGAAGAAAAAATATCCAGCAATTCCCTTTTCACTCCATCCTCGGCAAATATAAAGTCGACGGCATTCCTTGCTAGTTGAAACATTTCCACCTTTCCAATACCTGTTGTAATTGGCAAGTCAATGATGATATTTAATCAATCTATATATATATATATATATATATATATATATATATATATGCGCTCGAGAAGTGACACACTGACACCTACCAAATGTTGAAGATGCAAGGACGTACTCGCCAGAAAGACTGGTGGAGAATACTCCTGCATCATCCGTGCAAAGGACTATCGGATGCTTGGAGTTATACAAATCATCTGCACTACAAGTTCAGTTGTGTTACAGAAGCTAACATAATTGAAATGTAACTATGATCAGGGAAATCATTGTAAATGTCATTACTAGGAGATCAATTGAAATTACCGAGTCTCTTCGTTATACTGCTAACCTAAAGGCCGACTAAATTATCAAAAAAAAATCTTTCAGATCAAATAAAAATAACTAACCAAAATGATGAACATCCACAGAAGAAATTGTGTCAGTCCTGATGTTGGATGTCAAGCAAATCTCAACCTGCAAGAAATCAATAGAAGCAGTGCGAAAAGTTTTAGCATGCTAAATTAACCAAAAAAGAAACTATCGAGATTATGGCTTCAGATAATTTACACAAACATAAGAACAGAAAAAGTGGAAAAATTGTGTAATAAACTACTTAATATTGGCCTTTACGGCATCATGTATCGACAGACAAAGTATCATTATATTCTTAAGAAGTAACGGAATGGACACAAATTAAGACCAAACTGGGATTTTGGATGATTTCAACTTTCTCCACTCTTCCTCTCCGAAGCAACAAGCATGGCCAATTCTCCCAGGAAGGAAGTCCAGCATTGCCTGAATTTCCTCCAAATTGGGAACCTATAAGCACCAAGTCAAGGAAGTAAAACTAGTTAGTGTAATATAGATAATAATTAAATGGATATTTGGAAATAGGGGTAAGCTTAGTGAACCTCGCCGCAGTGAAGAGTTATTGAGAGACCTTGCTCCCGAGCAAACTTTAAAGCTGGTAAAAATGTTCTCCTGCCATAAATGCAAAATACGAACCAAGAAGTAGAAACTTTACAGCAATTCAATAACAATACTAGTCAACCGTATGGAACATTTTGCAACGAAGAGTACCATTCACCGATGACAGGATTGCCAGAAAGGTCAATCCCCACCACCCCCACATGTCTCATTTCCAGTGCAAGCTTAACCTTTAAATAGCAGGGTAACAGAAAGTGAAAGGAAAGCCTTTGGACAATATAAACTTGAAATGACGATCGCTTCCACTAACATACAGTTTCTACTGCAGCTTCAGTGGTCTCACGACGGTCAATACTGAGAAGAAGTCTGACATATATCTTCTTTCTCGCAGTTTCATTACATGTATAACCTTTACAAAAAGAATTTACATGACCTCCTGCGCCCAACTCACAAGAAGCAAAATCAACTTCAACAGTACTTACAGCCCTTAAACCCTCCACAACTGCTTCAATGTAAGATCGCTTGCTCATCCCTATAGAATCATTCCTCTATATAAAAGAAAAGAAGAATCCGTCATTTTCTCCATCAATGAATACCTATACATTCATTATGCTTCTAAGTAGAAAACTACACAATAATATTGCTTTTGATAGATAAGTGCCAAAAAGAAATTAGTTAGTATAAAATTTTCATATAAATATTCAGTAAGCAAAATCACAACTTAATTACCTTTGGAGTTGTTCTCAACTCCAAATAAACAACATTTTCAGCAGCAAAATCTTCAACAACCTATTTTGCATTAAAAAAAAAAGAAAAAAAAGAGAGGCAAATCATTGCTAAATACTTATAGAAATAAAATCAAAAAATTAGGGAGTCATCATACTTCTTTAGTAATTCTTGTTATGGTTTTGTGGTCAGTAGTCACAATGTGGATCAGGTCAAACAACTTGAACACTTCTCGAAGTGATCGGTCAGCTACATTATCAAAGAAAGCAAAATAGATTTTTGTATAAAGTTTCAAGAAAATTTTTGAGAATTAAAATTTCTAGCAGGAAATTAAAAGACAAAAAAAATGAACATACCTTTTAGGATGACATGCTCAAAGTCTGAGAAAATTATGGTGCCCTTTTCACCCAAATTTTTAGCAAGTTCACTGTATAGCAAAATTCTACCTCAAAATAAGTCTAGGAATGAGTTAAGTCGATCACACAACCTCCATAACTAAAAAGATTTCAACTTTATCTATTTTCCAGAACTAGGAAGTAAAACCCAATTGGGTATCTTGAATTGAATGTATTTATATCTACTATTGAGAAAAAAAAGTACATATAGTAAGATTTCAACTAAAAAAAATCAACTTTATACAGAAGTAGGAAGCAAAAACCAATTGGGTATATTTAAGTGATGTATAACAGGAAGAAGGATTTCAACTTTATACAGAACTAGGAAGCAAAAACCAATCGAGCATATGTAAGTGAGTGTATATATACAATTGAGAAAGAAAGAAAGCTACATACAGTAGAGTGGAATCTCTGATTGACCCATTTAGGTGGGCATGTAATTCAACCTTTGGCATAGACATCAACGACTCCATCTCTCTCTCTCTGCTCTGTCTTGTTTTGATCTACAGTACTAGGGCGTGAGTTATTTGCAAACAGAGAAACATCCGGTTCAACAAGTGTAGCTAGATGGGTCAATTGTGCAGTATTAATGTGGGTATTGGTCCAAGTAAAATATGATCACTATTTTGAAAGTAAAAAAATATGGGTATAAAATAAAATTTGTTAATTTATTTCTTATGATGAATATTATTGGAAAATTAATATTTTGTTATTTTATTGTTCTAAAATAATTATATTTTGTTGATAAAAATTATTAAGATATCTTGCGGAAATAATTTGGAAGAACCGAGAACAATATATAAAAGTTTTTTAAAAGTAATATAATTATCTATTATTATTGTCACGAGAAATATTGAATTTTGTAGGGTTATAAGTTCTTATAATTCTTTTGCAATATATCTGTCAGTATTTTTGCCGCTATGTTTTCAACATAAAAATTGTATATGTATAAACATTAGTAATCAATAATATTAGAAAATTTAAACTCGATCCGTTATTAATTTTTCAATAAGTCTATTATCACATAAAATCGCTCACATGTATGTGAGCGGTGTGAGCAATTTTATGTGATAGTAGACTTATTTTTAATTTTTCGTGACAACTGCCAACATTACAAACGGCCGCCAAATAATATGAGACTATACTGTAATCAATGCAACGTATTTTGAGTTTTAAAATATTTTTTTATGCGTGTCAACATTGTATTAATCAATTGACTAATTTATCATGAAGTTAACCGGATTCCAAATTTATACTATGAAAAAGAATTAATATTTCATAGCCATAAATTGGTCCCTCGCTATACATCAACTATTGACTAATAATTTTTTACAAATGTTTATACTAATTGAATAATGTTACAACGCTTGAACAATTAGCTTCGGTTGCATATTTAGTTGGAGGTCTTCTCCCAATATTATTCTTATAAGTTGGTCAAACAACTTATAAGTTGTTATTTTATTGTTGAAGTTTTTACGGTGACTTATTTTTTTGACTTACAAATTTTTTTTGACAAGTACTAACAATTTTTGACTTTTAAATTATTTTAAAATAAATAAATTTGACCAAACATAAAGACTATTTTGTTCTTATTTTAATAGAGTTTTAATCTTATTTTAATTTATAAGTCATTTTAACACACATCCACATTTTATTATAACTTAATTTCTGACTTATAATTAAAAATGGTGCCAAACACTTTTGTTTACAAGTTACAACTTAATAGGACTTATAAGTCATTTTAAAAGAAGTCTTCTCCTTTTGGAATGGAAATGGTGAACATATCATTAATTTGGAAGCTATAATCATGAGGAATGACGCCTTGCTTAATAACTAGGAAAAGGAAAAAACTTCTGCCTTTATCCGGATTTCCTTTGGTTTTTCCATCTTTCCAGGATTACAAGAAGGATGCATGAGAAACTAATATTGCAGAAGTGTAGGATTAGCATATGACGTTAAGGATTTGAGTCTCTTGTGTTTGGCGATGAGCTTTTTGAACCATGCTGCTGACAGTTTTGGAGTTCGCTCAAGTGTAATGCGATCGACATGGTGAAGCCCAAACCGTTTAGTGTACCCATACAACCACTCAAAGTTGTCGAGCAATGTCCACGCAAAATATCCCCTCACATTTGCTCCTTTCCTGACAGTGATAATGTAAGCAGTTAACTATATGGGTTAGACTTTGACCACTTTAAGCCTCGCCAAATCCTATATGTAGACATTCAAAACTATGACTGCTTTTGGTTCCACTATGAAGTTAATGTTGTAAATCATTTATAAATAAACCAAGGTGGACCTCAAAAGTTACATATGAACATATAATTGCTGAATTTTTTTATGGGGTTCAACTGTGAGTCTTAAATGGTATAGAGCCGCGTGCTGACATTATTCTTACCTTATGGCTGTTGACAGAGCATCTAGATAGGCAGCCATGTACTCCACTCGCTTGTCATCTTGGAGAGATTCTTTAAGGGAAGAACTTGAGTTGGTCTTGTCGCAATAACCTGCGAGAACCCATCAGACATGTCAAAAGTAGGCAGATAAGATTTGTAGAACAGAGATACTGATAACTGATGCTTGATTTACCATTTTCTGTAATATACATTGGTATATTATTGTATCTTTCCTTTATATAGGTGACTATTTTCTCCATTCCCTCTGGATAAACATGGAGTGGCATCAACCCTGTCTAGAGAATATAAAATGCATGCTTCAGCAATTTGCAAGATGTTGAGGGTAAAAGGAGCGCAGATTGTGAAGCTTTAAGTTACTTACAAATTCCCCAATTGGTACCCCATCCTTAAAGGAAGTTTGTCTGTAATAACCTTCTATTCTTGAGGTCCCTGGTAGAGGTTCACAAGCAGAAAACATGCAGTCTTGAACGTAAAAGCTAGCATAGTGGTTGATGCCAATAAAGTCCAATCCCGTTTTCAGCTTCTCCTGGTCGTTACTAGAAAATTCTGGTAAAATAGATCCCAAAATCTTTTTCATCTCTACGGGATATTTTCCTAATATGATTGGGTCCAAAAACCTGCTTTAAATTTCAGTTAGACATGACCTTGTCTTCAAGGGCCTGTCTGTGAGTTTAAATTTGGAGGGAAGGGAAGGGATTGCAAGGCAAAGTTCTTTCCAAAAGAATTGGGTGGAAGAACTTTTGTTTCCATCCATTCCCTTTCCCCCAAAATAAAACTCCAGACAGGGCCTATGGTTCGCGCAAGGCTTTCTTGTATCTGATGTATGTATTGTTGAAGGAACTAACCAGTTCATAAAGAAGGACTGAGCTCTTTCTGCAGCTAACTTGTCTACTGAGGATTCACTGATTGGTACATACCATAGAGCATGCAATGTAATTCCAATGCTACCTCCTTGTTCGTTCTGGTTATTATCACAATGGTATACATATGTTATGACTAGAAATTGCCCTAACATACAAAGACATTAATTCCTGGCAAAGTTTACGTGACAGTTACAAGAATGGAGTTGATTGACAAATTGCAGAAATCTACGTGAAATCATTCTTAGCAGTATAATGTTTGCATTTGCATTTTCATAAATAGATTGCATATTGTTTCTTCAACGAAGTATAGATTTCTTGGCTTGCTTTAGGAGTAGATAATTGCAGCAGGTGCTTGTACCTGGTATTTAGTTCTGTACAAGTTAACAGCAGCTGCATGGGCCAGGATGATATTGTGAGCTGCTACGAGAGGCTCTGACTTTGAATCTCCATTGGTGCAGTTCCCAAATGGATTTGAGCAACGACATGGTGGGTACAAACCAGAACGGTAAGTACAAAACATTAAGACATTTGGCTCATTGAAGGTGACCCAGTACTTCACCCTATTCCCAAAGTATTTGAAACAAATGTGTGCAAGATATTCAAAATCCTCCCTGAAAAAAAAAACACCCACCAATTCTATCAAAATTATAATGCCGGAAATCATATATCCATCCAGCAACAAGCCATAAGTTTTGGTTAGCTTTTTATTTTTATTAAGTAATTAATTAAATTTGAATTAGTCATTGCTGTAGCATAATAAGTTGTGACTACGATACTTACTGTATTTTGGGACTTAACCAGCTTCCATATTTGTCCTCAAGTTCTTGAGGTATGTCAAAGTGACTCAGCACTACAAATGGCTCGATACCTGTATTAAAAATAACAGATGTGCGAACTCAGAATAACGTTTATATGATGGTGAACTTTTCGTAAAGCTTGGATTAGTTTTTTTGGTAATACACTGATAATGTGGAGCCAAACCTTTAAGAAGAAGAGCATCAATGAGCCTGTTATAGTAGTCTATGCCAGCCAAATTGACATGTCCATATTTCCCTCCTGTTATAAAACATAGTTGGGTTTAAAATTTTATGGCATTGTTTTAATTTCTGGGGACATTAGCCAAATTTTGAAGTTTTTGATCTCACTTGGTAGTATTCTTGCCCATGAAATTGAGAACTTGTAGCTGTTGACTCCAAGAGAAACCATAAGCTCTATGTCTTCCTGTTTCCATGTCCCAAATTATCTAGTTATTCAAAAGGATTCACAAAATAACACTAGCTTCTATTTATTGTCATAAAAGTTTTGTATAAAGATAAATTTGTGGTGTATGGGAAATTAATGTCCGGAGCACCTGGAACAATTGCAACATATATAAGTAGGTCCCACTTTTGTGGGTGTTCTTGGTCTTATTTGTAGTTAGTTGGTAGCCATTGTTTTTCGTCTGAATGTACAGGGAAATAGTATAAAGAAAAAACAAGAAGTAAATTTCATAGTTTCTAAATTTTTAAAGGAGAAGAAGTTATTTTGAGAGGATAAATTGTTTGGCATTATCGACATCGCTTTCTGGGTTAGGTAGAGAGTATTGTTATCAAAAACTAAAATATGTATGTCCTAACATAGTAACATGATATTTGATTTACAGTATTTCAATGGTGTTGACACCTTATCATATCATGTGGACATTATTAGTGGATGGTAGCTAATCCAATTCCACAATATCAAATGGGACCAAAAATCATATAAAATATAAGGGAGAAATGAAAAAGAAAAAGAAAAGAGATATGAAAATGAATAAAAAAGTCTATCTTCATATAGATGTAAATATATATAGAGTTGAATAGTTGTACCAAGTATCGATGATATTGATCAACAGCAATATCCCCATTACTTCCACCGTCTATACTTCCTGCAAGATTTAAGCGCCTTAGCAGAGCATATAAATAGAAATAAAATGAATTTATTTTTCCCAAGTTCTTGGAAGCGTGTTTATAATCTAGAAAGAATGATTTCTGTAACCTGGATTATCACAAGCAAATACATCCCAGTTGTTAAGACCTTTCCCGTCGGCTAAGTAGGCACCTTCATACTGCAAAAGAAATCCAATAAAAAGAAAAAAGAAGAAGAGCTAGAGATTTTATTTTAAGAGGTTTAATTATGATGGATCCGGTTACTATGACTTCACGGTAAGTTGGTCAATTAATCAAATTAACTTATGTTACCCACTCATCTTCTTGAATGATTTTAGTCGATGTACAGTATCCATTCTTGATTCCCAAGTATGAGAAGTTAATGCGTACATTAATATATATACAGGAGAATGAATCAGTGGCGGATCCGGCTTAAAATTCAGTAGGGTCAAATTTGAAAAAAATATTCTTTAAGAATAAAAATTTAATAAAATAAATCACAAAATTAAATAATTCTCAAATATTATTTACAATAACATTTTTCGAGGTTTTATTACTTAAAATTGTCGCATGATAGCCTCATTTTAAATACTTACAAAAATAACATATCAATAACATTAATATATTCACAAATAGGTTTAGTGAAACAAAATAAGTAAAGTACTACAGTTATATTAGTACACTACTATTATGTTACTGAAAAAAAAAATTATGCTACTATCTTGTTAATATGATAGATAAACATTTTAATATACTTTAAAATGTTTAAATTTAATTAAGTGACTGATGGATTGTTCTACAACAGTTGACGACATTATTGGGAGAAAATAAATATAATTTTATACAATTACTACTAATGAAATGAGAGCACCAATCTGCATAATATATGCATATTTACCAGGCACTATTTTTTTCTTGAAAAATTCGGGTAAATTATAAAAACTCTAACCGAAATATTTCACAATTTTTAGTAACTGTACTTGGTATTAAGGAGAAATAAATTGATCAAAATAATAAAATACTTAAATTTTTATAATAGTATTTTATTTTAACAATATAGTAGTATATTATTTTTTTTATTAACATAATAATAGTGTACTAATATAATTGTACTACTCTACTTATTTTATTTCACTGCACCTTTTAAAATTTGTGAATATATTAATAAGAGTAAAGAAGTGAAAATCCAGTGGGGGCATGTGCCCCCCTCCCCCCGCCCTTGCTCTGGGTCCGCCCATGAGAATGATCCTTGAGCACAGTATATTATTAGCGCCAAATTAACAGTTTGACCGACAGACCCATCTGCCAAATTGTTTGTGGACGGATGAACTAGTGAAGAAAATTTACCTGATAAGCTGAGGAACCAGTTCCAAAGAGAAAATCCACAGGGAAAGAAGATGGATCCAAGCTGTCTTTTGCAACTTTATGTTGACATGATGATATCAAGAGAACTGAGAGCAGCAGCAGCTCTACAAGCAAAAGAGCTCTCTCAACTGCAGGGGAGAATATTTCCATTTTGAGCTCCTAGTTAACTCTCTAAAAACAAGAAGAATCTGCCATCATACATATTTGAGATACTTGTTTCAAAAAAAAAAAAGAAAAGAAGAGAAAAGCAGAGCCCAACAAGAGACTTATTTTTAATTAAGAAAATAACAAAAGAAAATATGAAAGTAGGGAGATATGATTATGTTAAGGTCCCAGTCTACTAGGAAGTGATGGGTATTTTCATGAACAACATGGAAATAGTTTGGGTGTTATTTGACTCTTGTGTAGCCGTTATCAACTTTTTCTTGTATTTGCGTGTTAGGTGAGGGGAGATGATATTGAGGATCTGGTCTTAATGAATTAGGTGAGGGGAGATGATATTGATTTTTTTTATTTTTAATTTTTAACATCTACAATCATAATTTCCCAATAGTCATATACTTAGTAGTTGGACATTATTAAGTGTATTATATATATATATATATATATATATATATATATATATATATATATTTGGGTATGTATATATATTTTATTTTGATAGAATATTAAATTATATATTTATTTTTAACACATTATATACTAGATTCATATATTGATATGAGTATATTTATTTAGTTTTCAATTTAATAATAATAAAATATAATTGATTAGATAAGACAATTGAGAATATTTATATACTATGTTCTCCAACAATATTATTAATTTTAAAAATACTACAATTGACTTTAAAATTTTAAAAGCTCATATGAGACAACCATTTTTTGTTGTTTCCACTATATATATATATATATATATATATATATATATTATAGTTAGAGTTAAAACATACAAAAAATAATTAAAAACTTAATTTAAATTATGTTTTTTTTTGTATTATATATTTATTATAAAAATAAAATTTTAATTAAAAAATTATTAAACGTGTCGGGTTTGAGCCGGTCTGGAGTTGGGTCTAGAGCCGAATTGGAGTTGAGTTGATACCACACCGTTGGAGTTAAGGTCGTTGAGTCCGGCGCGAGTGAAGTTTAAAGAAATAGAGTCGGACCAGGGTCGCTGGATGATTCATTTAGAACCCTGCTGGCTGCTGCTGCCTGGTTGAATCTAGTAGTGACTTGGTAGATATTACTAGTGTGTATTTTCAATTTTGAAATGTGAAAACTGAAAAGTAATAGTACTAATAAATACTACCTCCATCCTATAATAACTGTCGCTTTAGAAAATTTTTTTTTTCCAATTTATTTGTCGTTTATAACTTTCTAAGAGAATAAATTATTTATTTTCCTATATCACCCCTACCTTCTCTCATTGTCCCAAAAAATTTTCTCCCTTGTATTAATAGTTTTCAACTTCCTATAAAGGGGTAGTGATGAAATTTTACACTAATTTTAATTAATAAATGATAACACTAAATGACTTTCTTAATGTATATGCATCAAGCTAAAACGACAGTTATTATGGGATGGAGGGAGTAAAACTTAGTGGTAAAAGGAAGTAGAAGAGTGCAAGTGCAAATCACGCGAGGTTCTTTCGCTTCTGGCAACTTACGGGGAATAAACCCCACACGCTACCCTACCTCTCTGTCTGCAAGCGTACAACGAACAACCTGCTTCCTCTCTTTCTCTCTCCTCCTCCTCTTCTTCTTCTTCTTCACCTGCAGCATACTTCTCAAAATTTCAAAGCCGCGTCTTTTTTACTCTGTAAGTATCTCCCGCTCCTCTCTCTATCCATATAGTCTGCTTAATGATTTCTATACAGTTTTACATAATTTTGCTCATATGTGGATTCCAATTCTGAGATTAGGGCTATTTCGATTTAGGCTTGTATCTTTCTGTTATATCTTTAATAACTTTTTCGTATTCTTGATATTGCTCATCTGAAAAAAATATGGTCTTGAAATTGAAATATATGTATATATAGATTCTGATGGTAATTTTTTTTATTTTTTATTTAGTGAAGAAGGGGCGATCGTCTCTCTTTGCGCGTGTCCCGTTCTCTTCTCCATTTCCAATTTCAGTTTAAAAAAGGAAAACCCTAAAAAAATTTATGCTCTCTAATGGATGTGAAGCTATGGAACGACAAGCGTGAAAGGGAAATGTATGAAAACTTTGCGGAGCTCTTTGCTATTATTAAGGCGACGGAAAAGCTAGAAAAGGCATATGTTAGGGACATAATTTCATCATCAGAGTATGAAGTGGAATGCCAAAAATTGATAGCCCATTTCAAAACCTTATCTTCCACACTCAAAGACACTATTCCCAGTATTGAGAGATTCCACGACACTTATAAAATGGACTGCCCAGCTGCCATTAATCGCCTTGTGACCTCTGGTGTGCCTGCCACGGTGGAGCACAGAGCAGCTGCCGCAATGTCATCAACCACTTCAGCTTCCATTGTGGCTGAGTGTGTGCAGAACTTCATTACGGCGATGGATTCATTGAAGCTGAACATGGTGGCTGTTGATCAGGTTCATCCATTGTTGTCAGATTTGTCAGCCTCCCTTAATAAGCTTTCCATATTGGGGCCGGATTTTGAGGGGAAGACAAAGATGAGAGAGTGGATTGCGAGGCTGGCAAAGATGGGGGCAGCGGATGAGTTGACGGAGCAGCAGGCACGGCAGCTTCACTTTGATCTTGAGTCGTCTTACAACTCTTTCATGGCTGCATTGCCTACTGCCGGGAATTAGTTGGTTTTTGAGGCTGTATAGATAAGTGGAACATTGTGATGGTTCAATATTATATAGTGTTTTGTGCTTGATTTGATTGTCACATTAGTAATTATGTTTGAGGAATGGCTTGACTACTGACTTTTAACTGATAGCCGTGCTTATTATGATGGATATTTTTTATGTAACATCAGAATTTATATTTTGCTTTTGGTTGATGGTTATATTTACTTTCTTTCTGATTTTGGGAATTATTACCACTTACCAGACATTCAGCAGCACCATAGTGTCTCGGTATAAGACTATATGCTTCCCTTGGCTTATTCTCATTTGTTTTCCTACAAGGGATTTTTTATTTTGTTTCATTTACATGTAAAACTCATGATCCAAAGATCTGTTACTGGTATGAAGATTTTGATTGAAATTTTGACCTTGGGATTGCACTTGTTTTGTTGGTTGTTTGGTTTTAGTCTCTTTTGAGCTTCCTCAATTACTGATTAGAGTCCTGGCATTATTCCCTTATATGCCTGTTTTGTCCAGTCACGTAGAGATTGCCATTTTGCCAGTATGGGCAAGAGCCGCTTAATGAGGTTTTGCTTCTAAATCTACTTTAGCCTTGAGGACTCCCTTAGCATAGTATAGTGGGCAATGTTGCGGAGATGATCGGTAAATGAGAATCATGATTACCGAAGATTTTGATGTTGCAATCCTTAATTATGCTCTATGATCTATGACTCATTTGAGAGGTCGTGTCTCTTGATGTTGGCTCAAAGCTGATTTGTTATGGGAAAATTGCCCCTCGAATGTTAGAATCTGGCCATTTTGTGTAAGAAGGAAAGCCCTACCCACAGCTACAACTGTTGGCCCTTCAAAAAAAAAAAAGCAGCAGCTAAGACTATATGGTAGATTGCTATGCGAAATTATATAAAAATTTTGAATTGCTGCAGGCCTCATTTTGTTTACATTACCTTACGTCTAATGCCACTGGTTTCAGTCCATAACTGAATCATATGCAAGCAGCATTGGTTTCAGTCCATAGCCGCCAAGTGCATCATATGTAAAATTTAGAGACAATTGGTAGCAAAAATAAGGAAATACACAAAAATAAAAATAAGATTTCGAAATTTCAATTTCAGGCCTGTATAGGCTTTGTTAAATGGTTCGTATAATTCTAATAATTATTGACTATGAATGACATTTTGTTTACTTACAATAAAACTTAATAGTATATTCTTGTCTTAAGGTATATCAAGACTCTTTAATACTCATTAAACTAAAGAGTTTGTCTTCACGGACACATTCTTGACTTATTTTAGTTTAAACACGAACCTCGAAGTCCTATTATATATTCGAAAAAAAAAGAAGAATAAGAAAAGAAACATACTCATTCTTAGTGACAGTTCAAAAATTTAACTTTATTTTATAATTTATTTTTTTAAGAAATTATTTTAATGATTATTTATTAATGTATTTGTAACATAAAAGCGTTACATTTTTTTTGTCAAATAATATTTCAAATTTACATTAAAAATCTCTTATATCTTTCTACAAATAACTATGCCACTTTTTATTAGAGTAGAGGATGTAACGTATTATATCCTACATGAACTTTTTGGTTTATCAGTTGGCTGTGCAGGTTTTGTTGTACAAGTAAGTGTAGGGGGTTATGTTTATTAATGTTTAGGATCTTTGTTTGTACTTTTATGTCCATGAATGTTTATCAATAAATAAATAAATAATAATTTGTAAATAAATACTACAATTATGTGAATAATTTATTTAATGTTTTAGGGGTATATTTTTGTCGCAAATACATAATTTTCATTTGCACTAAAACGGTGCAGTTATTATTATTTTTCTCTCCCCCCCCCCCTCTCTTCCATGACGGAGGTAACGCCCAAATTATAACTCTTTGTAAACCAGTTATGGTTCAAAACCCTAACCGTAATTCGTTAGACCTTCTGTATTCAAAACCTCCATGGACCAACTCCGGTTCCTATCACCTAGAAACTTAGGGTTCAATAACAAGCCAATGCCAAACGACTTCTTAGTCCAAAAGCCTATGACTCCGATTATTGATCGATTCAAGGCCATGTTAAAAGATAGAGAAGATGAGATTAGGGCTTTGGCCCAAAACGACGACGACGACGACGTTCCTCCTCCGAGTACCGATGAAATTGTGCGTCTTTACGAACTCATCTTATCGGAACTCACTCTCAATTCGAAGCCAATCATTACTGATCTCACTATAATAGCCGGCGAACAGAGAGAGCACGGTGCGGGCATTGCTGGTGCAATTTGTGATCGGATTATTGAGGTATTAGTTTGGTTTGAAGGTTTTTGACTACTCGGGTGTTTAGGGATTTTGATTATGTAAATTATAAATTTGTATAGCAGTAAGTAGTTGCAATTTGATGGCTTTTTGAGAAAATTGAGGCAAGCACAATATCGTTATCCCCTTAATTTATATGTACTTTAATTTTCTAGCTTATTAGTTTCAAAAGTTTACAACTTTCAGTTCCCCACTCTTTTAACTAATGAAATTAAATTCTCTTTACTGTAGTAGTAATAAATAGGAAAATATCAAAAACCTACAAATGCTTGAATTAATCTCTCTCTCTCTCTCTCTATATATATATATATATATATATATATATTTTGGTTGTCCACACGAGCTTTTGTTTAAAATACTCTTTATTTTAGTATGGAAGAAATCCTCCATGGAGGAAATCCTCCCAAATAACAGAATCCTGTCACGTTTGAAAGAACTTATATGCATTTCATTCTCATCTTAGAATAAATTTTCCTGGTGATGGATAACTCCATATTATGTCATCCCATACTATTTTAGTACTAATATCTGGGTTTCAATTGATAATACCGAACATTGATTTAACAACAAATTTACCTGTCAGTCTGTCATGGGTGTTGAAATCATAATGAAAATTGTAAGAGAAATAAATAGCAAAATTCAATAACAAAGTATCCCAGTCAGCCAGACACATGCCTTCTACGCAGCCAAAAGGCATCAACTGAAAGAAAGTAAAGCACCATTGTGCAATATTCTTATTGACCTATTGCCGAACTTCTTCTAGGATGACTTCATTTGAACGTTGAAAGTTGAAACCGTACATTCAACATTGGCAAATACAGGGAAATATATGAGAAAGAGAGAGACTGTGTATGGAAATATGTGTAGTGAGGAGGAGAATGAATTAGGGAGAATGCAAGCAAATAGTCTTTTAACTGGAGGAAAATTGGAAGCAGTGGATGTAGAGAGCAAGTGGAGGTTTGCTATCTACACATTTGCTCCATAATCAACAGGAAGTATCTCTGTACTCATCATCAAACAAACAAAATGTTACTTACCAACATATATATATATATATATATATATATATATATATTTATTTGCAAACAAAATGTCTTGACTGTGATTCTTCCCAAGTTAAAGCATTCATGTGTATATTGTAGATCCTCTTTTATTTGTGACAATTGATCTGTTGGGTTCTCTAAGTGCTGGTATTTTGACTTGTTATCCTTTTGCAGATATTGTTCATCTAATAATTGTCTTTTTATAGGCTGCAGCTGAACATAAACTGCCTTGTTTATATCTTTTGGACAGTATCGTCAAGAATATTGGTAAGGAATATGTAAGATACTTTTCTGTGCGGCTACCTGAGGTGAGTGAGCTGGAATTTTGATCTTAGTTTTGAATTCACTTCTATGATTTGATTTGCCTACAGATTCTTATATTCACATTTTCTTGAATTCTTGTCAAGGTCTTCTGCGAGGCATACATACAAGTAAACCCAAGTCTGCGTCCTTCTATGTGCCATTTGTTTGGTACCTGGTCGACGGTGTTTCCTCCTTCAGTTCTACATAAGATTGAGGCTCAACTGAAATTTTCTTCAGCTGTTGATCGTCAATCTTCTGGTTCGACTCCCTTGCGAGCTTCTGAATCTCCTCGACCAATGCATGGCATACATGTTAATCCAAAATACTTGGAAGCAAGACATCAGTTTGAACGTACAACTGCAGAAAGTGTAAGTTTTTCATAGAATCTACCTGGTTCTCTCTGTGGTTAAACAACAGCTTACCTTCACAATCTACGAATTGGACAACTTGATATCAATAACATTTTGTGTATTTTGAATGCTATTTATTGGACTGTTTTTGCTGCATCTACTATCTGCCCTAACAGTTAGTACTTTAGCCTCTCTCTTTTTCCCGTTTTATTGTCAATAACCATGTTAAAGTTGCAAGTTTTTTTTAATAAATATATCTGGGTATGGAGAGATCGTATGGATGGTGAATTGTCATTCCTTAGGAAGAACATCACCTGATTCCTGGTGATATTATAGTTTGTCAAACTTTTACTTATTAGCATATTAAGTGACTGTTACAAGGGCTAATTTTTTAGAATTTCCAGTTTTGTGGCCGTTAAAAACTTTGCGGATTGTTTTCAGACATCTTGTGTGGTTTCCCTGCAGTGTGTTTATGGCAGCAAGTGAAGTGGTTGACTGGACTGAAGTTGGGCTTTTTTTCTTTTTCTTTTCCCTCCTACATGTCATAGGCAAGTAGTTAGGACTTGGGAGTTATTTTTCATTGGTATGAAGATAAAGACATTGTGTGATTGTGGTTTTTAGAGAATTTATTTCATATTATAAAACTCAAATGAATCTTCTTCAAAAAGAAAATAATTCAAAGAATATGTTTTTTCCAATTTCTGGAAAATGATATATGGACTATGGTTATCTGTTGAACTTTGTCATTTCTTTACTTCGCAAATCGAGATGATATTAATTATGCAAATCTAATTAAAATCTTTGAAAAGTGCGTGTTTATGCAAATATATGGCTGAGCTTTATGATTCTGGATCTGTCAGGTTCTTTTGATAGGTGAATGACTTAAGATTTTTATTTTATATATATATATATATATATATATAATAAAATGTTTTCAAAATTCCCCTTTAAAAAAAGTGAAATGCATTATTACAAGTGATATCGCTCATATAATGTTTATTTTGCTGAAAAGTTTTCCATCCACCAATGAAATGATGGGTGACTTCAGTTTTCCCTAGTCATTTGATGTTCAAGCTTTGCAACTTTATGTCCTTGGGGTTACATATAAGTTACCTTTTATCTTTTTGGTTTTCTTATAATTGGACCAGAGGTAGCTAGTCTTTATGGTTTTCCCAGGATGCCTGATTCTGGTTTCATTAACCTGATGGGTCTTTCTTTGGAACTCCATTTGATCTTTCTTTTGAATCTATTTCATTTTTAGATTTGTGGAGAATGACCATCTGGGTTCATGAGGTGACAAGCAGAAAGGCTTTAGATCAGATCCAGTCATGGAGGTTAAGGATTTAGGTATTTTTATTTTTCTTTTAACAAAAGTGTAGTGCTTATTTACCATTGAGCAAAAAAGTGGCATATAAAGAACTAAGGAAGTACTAGCCATATTGAAATTGCTATTCAATTTGGGACTTAATATTTTGGTTTGATGATGATTTACTCCCTTATAAATGCAATCTTTATTTTTTTACTTGTGATTTTTTCCCTTGATAATAATGTCTCAGAACTTAATGTTTCCCCAAACTTAAATGGTTTGGCTTGCAAGCAAGTCAGGTCTACTTTTTAATATTACTTTGTCATTTTGCAATCATGTTCTTGATACGGTGAATTTGAGTATCTATTTTACTGTTGAAAATTAAAGTAGCTAGTGTTGTCATTTTTGACAGGATTAACAAGCTTTACTTGTGAATTATGAGATGACGTATACATTTTCAGTGTTTGTTGCATATTTGTAATTTATGTGAGGTTTAATCTACAATTAAGAAGAGGTTAACAAGATAACAGACATAAAACATTGTGCAAATGTATGCTTCTAATGCGTAGAGCTAGGTAGATGACTATTGTACTTGAAAGGCCTTTTAGAAGATACAGTAACTATCTTATCTGTTAAACAGTTGTAAGGTTAAATAGGAAACTGAATTTGAAAGCATAGATTCTGTTAACTGGCCCCTTGTTTTTTGATTGTGATGCTTGATTAATTTACCCACTTCTAATAATTATTCAATAAAAGTAAAAATATTTGTTTATCCCTTTTTAATAAACTATCCTTGAAATTTCAGACTACGTAGTTTTTATCTGAATCTGAATTTTGATTGATGCGCTCTTAATTTATTCCATATCCTATTCTTCTTTACCGAGGTTTCCCTTTAATTGCAAATAATTTAGAAGTCAATATAATTTTTACTGGCTACAAGCCGGATTTATTTCTTCACTAATAATAAGCACCGTTTTCTGAGCAAGGTGTTGTGTACTTGGATTGAAGACATAGTTAATGTTAAATTCATTTATAATCTTTTCAGAACATCCAACACTCAAGAGGAACTTCATCTTTGAGTGTAAATGGAAAACATGCTGTTGGATATGAGGGATATGATTCTGATGATGCAGAGGCCATACCTGCACATGTTGCAATGAAACAATTGAGCTCAACTGATCATGCAGCTCACACATCTTTTGTGCTTGATGCTGAGAAACTGCATCCTTCTTCAGCTGCTAGGACCGTAAAGTCCGCTTCACCTTTTGGCGTTGGCCATGTGAGATTACCACCTTCAGATAACGAATTTAATTCTTCAAGTAGGGCTGTTGAAAGTGCCTCGCCATCCCTTGATTATGGACTTGCTGTAGTGATGGGCAGAGATAAGCAGGCAATTGACTGGCAGAGAGGTCAGTTGTCTAACAATAGCCATCTGCGATATGATAATCCTGATGCACGCGGTTATAGTAATGGTGCGGAGCTTCGAGGACCCAGAGCTCTGATTGATGCTTACGGGACTGATCAAAGGGAAAAAACAATGAACCATAAGCTTTTAAAGGCTGGATACCTGGATACAAATAGCATTGATAACAAGGTGGCTGTACGGAGGTGGCAGAATACTGAAGAAGAGGAGTTTGATTGGGAAGATATGAGTCCAACATTAGCAACAGGCAACTTGAACTTTGATTTGTTTCCCTCATCTAATCGAACTTCTGGAAGCTTCACTGCAAGGCCTGGCTTTGTAACCCACTGCTCGGTGCCTGTGGAAAATGATTTCAGGAGAGGCAGTTGGTCTGGTAGGGGTCAACTTTCTGCAATCAATGGCCCGCCTATTGTTGATGATGCAGTTCGCTTCATTGGTGTATGTTTTTATTCTACTTCCGATTGCTTTTCCACGTATTCTCTCGCTATTGAGTGTATGATTGAGGAACGTAGATGTTACTGTTGCATGCAAGTCATAATTTTATTGGTCAAGTGTTTTTTTTTTTGTGGGTTGTTATTGCATTTTCAATTGGACTAGTGTTTTTGGATATTGCAAGCTTTTTAAGTTTGTTACTAGTTGTTTCTTTTTTTTTTTTGCTAAATTACTAGTTGATTCTTTGCAACTGTTGCCACCCATTTTTGTTGTCAGCTAATCCATAATCTATCCAGATAAAGGATCCGGTTGTATTGTATTTGGTCTCGAATATTTACCTGTTGGTTATTGGTGGCAAACCTATGTATGTGACAAAAATTCTTTGGATTTTATTTTTTTGACTTGTATATCGTTTAAAGTAGTAGAGCTTTGAGAAGAACTGAAATTGTCGTCGGTTTGTGTACAACAATTTCTGACTTCAATTTTTTTCCCTTCATCTCTGTAAGTGTGAATTTGTTTTGTGCAGTCTGGTCCTGGATTGATTAATAAGATTTCTGGACTTCGCAACGAGGCATCCCACTTTCCTGGCTCTCATAATCCTCCAGAAGCCTGGAACTTCTCACAGAATCTCCCTCAGTCTTCCGGATACAATGTTAGTGCTGAAGGTGGTGTAAGGAATTTCCAAGTGCCCTTTTTAGCATCAGCTGGTGAACAAAAGCCTCCTCTGTTTAATGGCTATCAGGGTATTGATGAACAACGTGGATTTTCAAACTTTGCATCAAGAATTAGCTCTTCAAGTGTAGAACCTTTGAATCCTGAGGTTCCGTCAGCTTCAGTACTAGCATCTACAGGAGCTTGGCCTCCTGTAAATATGCAGAAATTTGAACCACTTCCTCCGCTAGCTCCTCTTCCGTTACATAAACAGATTAGGAGTCAGTTTGATTCAGTTAATTCTAGTAATACAATTGTTGATCAAGGTTTAGATAAGTCATTTTTGGGTCAGCAACAACTGGATAGTGCTGAATGCAAAGCACTGAGCTACCAGCTGCCTCAGTTTCCTCATCAGAAGGCTGGATCGGTTTTATTGTATCAGCAAAGTCAAGCACATAGCACTATGCTGCAACCACCATTGATAATGCGTCCGGAGGTTCAGCAAAATTTCGTTCCACCTGCTGCAGTTTCCACCCATTCCCATGTAGTTCTGCCCCCCTTGAATCGTGGAAATATTCTGCAAGTCCATAGGCCCTTTTTAAGTACAGGTTTCATGAACCCAATTCGCGGTATGCAACCGTCTATGCCAATCCTCAATATCCCAAATACCTCTATACATTTACCAGTGGGATCCTTGCCACCTCTACCTCCAGGGCCTCGTCCTGCCTCATCGCAAATGATACCCACATCTCATAATCCTAGTCAAATAGCCCCTAACCCTCCAGCTGGTGGTGCACTGTCCGGGTTATTTAGTTCTCTGATGGCCCAAGGTTTGATCTCGCTGACAAATCAGGCACCGGTGCAGGTATATTTTGATTAAAAAAAAATCGACTATATTATGGCTTTTTAAGGAGTTCATTTTCCTATACGATGATCTTCTGTTCTCAGTTAAAATGATTTGATGTATAGGATCCCGTGGGACTGGAGTTCAATTCTGATCTTCTTAAGGTGCGCTATGAGCCTGCAATTACTGCTCTGTACACTGATCTCCCCAGACAATGCACAACATGTGGCCTTCGATTCAAGTGCCAAGAGGAGCACAGCAGTCATATGGATTGGCATGTAACCAAGAATCGGATATCTAAAAACCGTAAACAGAAGCCTTCTCGGAAATGGTTTGTTAGTGTCAACATGTGGCTCAGCGGTGCAGAGGCATTGGGAGCTGACGCTGTTCCTGGGTTCCTACCCACTGAGAATGTTGTTGAAAAGAAAGATGATGAAGAAATGGCTGTTCCTGCAGACGAGGATCAAACTATTTGTGCACTCTGTGGAGAATCTTTTGATGACTTCTACAGTGATGAGACTGAAGAATGGATGTATAAAGGTGCTGTCTATATGAACTCACCTACTGGATCAGCAGCTGGTATGGATAGGTCTCAGTTAGGTTCTATTGTGCATGCTAAATGCAGGTCTGAGTCTAATGTGGTTTCTCCTGAAGATTTGAGCAAAAATGAAACGGTACGTATATTGTTTTTCCTGTACATTTAGTTTGTAAATTTCTGGTCTTCGTACGTTAATGTTGATAACATATTTTCTCAAGTCTATTATCATCAGCGAAATATAAGCTTTCGGCAATATTTATGTGCCATTGACGTTATGCAAAGAAGCAAGGATACGGGAGATGCGGGATTCGTTAAATTTTAAAAAATGGAATTCGGGTGCGGTGGGAATATGCCATATATTTAATGATAATATATATATATATATATATATATATATATATATATATATTATATGAGAAAACATTTTTGCAAAACTAAATACTTAATTAGGAGTATAATATAAGATTTAGTAAACAAAAATAATAATTATATTAGTTTAATTACTATTAGTTACATGCTATTATATAAAGTATTAATATAAATTACTACCTGTACTTTTGTATATAAGTTTTTAATATTTTATTTGTTGTATATATAATATATAATATAAACGTACTATATATATAGAAGATGGTTATGATGTACTGTATAGTTTATAATATAATATTACTTCTTTTTTTTTTACTGATTTCAAAAAATTATTTTTGCTAATTATATAGTGTTACTTTTAAAGTTCCATTATGCATTATATACTAATATATTAATATTTTAAATATAGAGTCTGACTTGAATCACATGGGGTCTCCCGTATGCAGTCTATGCTACTATTACCATAGTTATGTCCAGTCTGACTGAATCACATGGGTCTGCACACACTACTACGCAGTCTATGGTACATATATATCAAGTGCAGACTATGTAGTGTTATGTAAATGAACCTAATATTCTGAAGCTATGCCAACACAAATACACAATGGAGACGTCAATTGGAAATGGGAAAGGGCCCGCCTACGGACGCTTTTTGTCTACGACTCTGGTTGAATTTCAATTTTCCAGCCTTAACTAAGAAAGTTAGGTCGTATGTTATAAATCTATATCGACCCAAGGGATGAAATAAAGAAGAAGTGAGAGAGGAAAGGAAGAGAAATCAAACGCAGGGATACGGGGGATGCCGCACCCTCACCCGCACCCCGTGCGCAGTGTGGCACTAAGGTGCCACACCGCTGCTTCCTAGGCATTATGCATTGCATTTTATACACCATGATGGCATAATGTCCTAATATTGTAATATTGAGCATGAAATTGTCATAAAATGGTTTATAAGACACTAGCACTACTTGTTATAAAAAGTGAAAGAAAAGAAAAGAGAAAAGTTACTTTGTATACTATGTTTGGGAGGTATATAGAGAGGAGAGTGCTCTATCCTTTGTTTGGGAAGTGAGCAGAAAATGTGTATAGTAAAAGTTTTATTAACGAGACTTCTCTTCATATCAAATCTTCTCATTTTTGGGCTATGTTTGTTTGCAAATAATATATTTGAGATTGAATTATTTGTCTTAATTTAACACTATTTCGGACTATTTAGTCCCTTAATGTGAGACTATTAGTCTCGTAAAGCCATTTGATAGCTTAAAATTATGGGACTATTAATTCCACATTAATCATGAGATTATATAATCCCTCATAAATTGTCTTGGGAATGACAAAAAATAATCCATAGGACTATTTATAGTTCTATTAGTAAGTAGTGTTAAATTAAAACAAATAGTTCAATCCCAAGAATATTTTTTTGCAAACAAACATGACCTTGGTGATATGGAAAGAAAGTGGGCCTAATGTATTTTGTAGTGGACTTTCATTTTTGGTCTAATTGCACTTGTCCTATTCTAATAAGCATACCGTGTAGTTTTACATGTGTAGTGTTATGTTTTTTGTTGCAGGGTTAATTGGTTATGTATTGTCTTTAGTTTTATTAATTTTTTCCCCGTGATTTGCAGGGATATATTGAAGAGGGTAGTCCAATGAAAAGGATGCGGACTTAGCTTATTAAGATCAGGGTTTAGGTCCTCTATAACTTAATATTGAGTTTCTTCATGTTATTGATCTGCTTTATACATATATTTATGTAGTGTTAATTGCTGGCGGCTTGGTGGTGTAATTCCAGAATCATGTATAGTAAAAGTTGTACTATTAACAGTCACTAAAAGGTTACAAATTCACTGCAGAATGTCTTTCATGAGCGTTTTCTTCTAGGGCATCTTTAAATTTCTGAGCTCCAAATTGTTGCTCCAGGCGAATTATAAGTATTGAATCTAACAATTGTCAGTCATCTCCAACTCTGTCTGCTGTTGCCTTCTGGGTTTTTGCAGGGGATGCATCTGGCACTAGTTTCGGTTGGCCATTAGTTTTCATCAAGCTGATGCATTTATTGAGCTTTATTGAAGACACCGGTGGCCACTGCGTTGTGCACCTAGGTGCACACAATCTGCATCATTTTTCCTCTTTTTTTGTTTTGTTTTTTTTGGGGGGGGGGGGGGGGGGTGGGGATCATGTGATGCAATGTAATGTGACCTCGTATCTGTAAAATTTGAGGTTTTTGGGGATGCTTATTTCTCATTGAATTTGTCTACTTGCTTAAATTGTTGTGCATTGTTTAAGCATTTTGATCTTTTTACTGAATAATAATAGGAATTCATTGATGAATATTTGGATGGCTAGTAATTTATATTTATATTTATATTTATATTTATATTTATTATTGTGCAAGACATGTTACTAGGTGTTTTTTATGGGCCGTTAGGCTTGGACTCCAAATTGGCTAACAACCGGAGATGATGTATTTTTTTTTTGAAACACTAGAAATGATATTTGGTACTATTTCCAAACATTACTATCTTCTTCCTCAAGATTACTAGTTGTGCTATTTTTTATATAAATAAAAAATTATTTTTTACTTGCCCAAAAAATATGTAATTTTATATTAACAAATCTAAAGCCCAGAATCCATTTCATTAGTTTATTTATTTTCCCACGATTCAACATTTAATAACTTGTATTTTGTTGAGTCAAAATTGGCTTTAATAGTTTCAAACTTGTTTATGGAACCCAAGGGCCTATGACATACATGATACATGATCAACATTGTAACGCATTGCACAAATTTAGATTTAAACTTGCTCAATAATATACAAATTTAGATTTGAACTTGCTCAATAATAAGAAGTACGAATTTTATCCCAAGAAATGAGAATAAAATAAAATAATGATAGTGGAAAGAAAATACAACTGGACTTTATGAAGATTTTTTCCCCTCTATTATGTTCCATATTCTAAAATTTTAAATTGATGTGGTATATTAAATTTTGTTTTAAAAAATTTATTGTTTTTTCAGCTCTTAACTGAAATTCAAAGTGCAAAAGATCATGGCATTGGCGGCCGACCAAGGTTTCAGTTTTTGGCTCCTTCAGGTATGACATCTTTTATTTTGTCACTAATCAATCATATATGATGTTTTTGGTTTTTAAAAGGGGGCCGGGGTATTTATAAATTATAGGATGAGTTTTACCTTTTATTTTGGGACTCGAGGTTTCAATGTTACAAAATCATGGGTTGCTCAGTTGCTTGTACATATTCTCATATGAAATTTATACCTCTAATTGTATAATTTAATTACCTGATTTTTATTCAATCATTATAGTTTTTTTTTTGGGTACTTCGCGAATTCACTAGTCTTCTGTCATTAATATGGGGATGAAGGAACATATTTTTTTTCTTTTATTTTGTACTATTTTTTTCTAGCAACTTTTTTTGTATTTATTCTTTTTTTTTTCTCAATAGTAATCACTGTACGATTTGAGAATTCACTTTGTATTGTTTTTTCCACAATAGTAGTCACTGTACGATCTGAGAATTCACTCTACGTTTTTACGATAGTAGAGTGACTGCACTACTATCAGTCAATGACTACTCTATAGTGTGACTGCAAGTATACATTTGAAACTTGCACTTGCACCTCCATTATTCTAATATATATATATATATATATATATATATATATATATATATATATATATATTAATTAAGCCTCTAAAACAGAATTAAAGAACTCTTACCTACCCAACTAAATGAAAAAGTCAATAACCTAATAACCTTCCATCATCCCATGAATTTAATAAAAGCCCAATGCATCATGCAACCACCGTCCTCCACCAAGTTAACAATTTTTGTTTCTCTTTCCAGAGGAAAAGAAGGTGAGAAAAGCAGTGCAAGGATGAGGAAAAAGAAGAAGAAGTAGTGTATCAGCTAGGACATTTGTTCTCTGCCAAATTAACTTGTGTTTTCAAATCTGCTGGCATAATTACTTGAAAGGTACATATATTATGACTGCTGTAGTGCACAACAGTCTAATTGCATTCCATGTGTCGTGGCACTGAATAAATGATATTCATCAAAACATGAGTTACTATTTTCACTTGGTGTAATTCTCAAGCAACAGCAAAAATGATCCTTTTAGCTTTATTGTTATGCTAATTAATTGCAAGAGATCCATTTCATCATATTTAACGTCTTAAAAGTAACGTTATATTAGTTCAATCAGATTATCCATATCCACCTCTCTTTCTGCTTGGTGGTATGGGAATTAAGTTATTGTAGGAAACTTTCTCGTTTTTACTTTGTGATCACTTGTATAATTAAAAGAATCATATAATGTTTTCACATAACAAACCTACCTTCCATGGTTTATTATGTGGTTATGGTCCGGACAATATATATATGAGTTAGGGTTACCAGGGACGTGAATCGACTTATATGTAGAGCTAGCGTAATCAAATACAAGAAACGTTACCTATTAGTAAAATATAAAATGTATTTACGTTTTCGAACCACTATTTGTAACGCTAAATAATTCATAAATGACAAGGCTGACAAATTTTCCTACTAGCCTTGATATGAGCTTTACATGAATATAAATATGCAGTAAAGACAATGGGATCATATTTCATATTGTAGGTTTTGATAGAAACAAAGTGTGAAAACTCTCAGAACATTGAGGCATCTAAAAGTTATTTAATTTATTAAGCTTCAAAGCACTTATTTATACAACTAGTTTAAAACAAAGAAATATAAAAGTGTAGCTTAATCTGCTACCTGCAGATACCTCCTAAAAAATAGCAACAAGCCTGCTACCTATAGATATTTCCTAAAGAATAGAAACAAACCAACAACAAATACTTCCTAAGGAATAGGTAAATCTTCCGCATGACTAATTTATTTGACTACTTCCACTTCAATTTACTCAGCTCCATGTCAACAGCTTCCTAGGACATGCCATTCAACACTCCTCCTTGTCTCTGGAGCTGTAGACTCCAATCCTTTGCCTCAAGAACTCGTATCTAGCTTTGGGAGGTGGCTTGGTTAAGATATCAGCATTCTGACTTTCTGTTTTGCAATAGACTAGCTGTAATTCTCCCTCCTTCTGTACGCTTGAAATGTTTTATTTTGCCATGGAACATCGGATTATTGGCAATTGAAATTGCAGCTTGATTGTCTACGAGTATTTGTGTGCTTTCATTTTACTCCATAAACAAGTCAGCCATCAATTTCCTGTTCCAGAGAGCCTGATTCACAACAGCAGCAGCAACAACTACATATTCTGCTTCTACTGTGGATTGAGCTATGACTTCTTGTTTTTTGGAACACCGTGAAAAATAGCAAAACCAAAGCTGAAACAATAACCTGAAGTACTTCTCATGTCATCAACACAACCTGCCCAATCACTATCTGAATAACCTTGAAGAGTGAAATTTTTAACTTTGCAAAATCTCATACCATAGTTAATTGTACCCTTAATATATCTAACAATTCTTTTTGTTGCTTGAAAGTGAATTTCACTAGCACAATGCATGTACCTTGAGAGTAAACTTACAACATTCATAATATCTGGTCTAGTTGCCGTTAGGTACATTAAGCACCCGATAATGGTCATGTAAAGCCTTTCATCAGCTTTTGTAGCTCCATCTTCTTTGCAAAACTTCTCATTTTGATTCATTGGAGTTGCACTTAGATTGCACTCTTCCATCTTGAACTTTTTCAGGATTTCCTTGGCATATTTCTATTGACATATGAAGATCTCATTCTGCTTTTGTTGTACCTCCATGCCAAGAAAGAACGTCATCCTTCCAAGATCAGTCATCTCAAAAACATCCTTAATTTCTTCTTTGAAATTATGAATTTGCTCCATACTGCTTCCTGTCACAAGTAGATCATCAACGTATAAAGATACCACAAGTGTTTCATCACAAACCTTCCTGAAGTATAGAGTAAATTCATTTAGGCTTTTTGTAAAACCTAAGCCTAACAAATGTGAATCAATCCTGCTGTACCAGGCCCTTGGTGTTTGTTTTAATACAAGGCCTTTTTCAGCAAATATACTTTCTCCTCCATTCCTTGAACAATAAAACCTTCATGATGCTCCACAAAAATTAATTTCTTCCTCCAAGTATCCATTCAAGAAGGCTGATTTGACATCCATCTGATGTATATTCTAGCTCTTTTGAGCAATAAGAGCCAACAAACATTCTTGTAGTGTCCAATCTAGCAACTAGGGCAAAAGTCTTAGAGAAATCCATCCCCAAACATCTAAGTACGTATATCCTTTGACAACCAATCTTGCCTTGTGTTTGTTTATAGAACCATTAGAATTGAGTTTGGTTCTATAAACCCACTTGACTCCAATTGCCTTTTTGTGTGTCGGTTTGTCCACTAGCTCCCAAGTCTGGTTTTTTTCAATCATTTTAAGATCCTCCTTCATTGCATCCATCCAATTTTTATCAGCTGCAGCTTCTTCATACCATGTAGGCTCTATTATAGCAACATTAAACCTCTGATAGATGTCAGAGAGTGATATGGTTCCCCTGATAGGTTCATCATCAATATTGTCATTCTCCTCCTGAAACTTAAGGTCCTTTTGGAACTCAAGATTCTCATTAAACTCAAGCTTCTTATCATTCTCCCAACACTAGCTTTTTGATTCGAAGAATTTGACATCTCTGCTAACTATTACTTTGTTGTTTTTTGGAAGGTAAATTCTATAAGCCTTTGATATTGAGCTGTAGCCTATAAAAATCCCAGCTTCTGCTTTCTTATCCAATTTTTCTCTCTTAACATGTAGAATATAAAAGAAACAAAGATAACCAAATGTTTTTAAATGTTGCTGCATTGGTTTATAGCCATACCATGCTTCAAATGGAGTCTTTTGTTGTAAAGCTTTTGTTGGTAGTCTATTCAGCAGAAAGACTGATGTATGTGCAGCCTCAACCCATAATTTCTTTGGCAGCCCTTTGTCATGCAGCAAACACCTTGTCATTTCCATAAGTGTTCTATTTGTCCTCTCAACGACTCCATTTTGTTGAGGGGTATAAGGTGTTGTAAACTGGTGCTCAATGCCTGCATCTTCACAAAATTTGTTAAATTTCTTCGAGGTGTACATTCAGTTCCATTATCAGACCTACTCACTTGCATTTTATATTTACTTTGATTTTCAGCCCAAGATTTAAACTTCCAGAATATGTCAGCAACTTCAGATTTAAATTTCATGAAATAAATCCATCACATTCTTATGTAATCATCAATGAAAACAATATAAAACTTACTGCCATTCAGTGATGGTGTTTTTTGAGGTCCTCCCACAACAGTGTGTATTAATTGCATCTTCTGAGTAGCTCTTCAGACCTTGTTTTGTGGGAAAGGAAGTCTTGTTTGTTTCCCGTACTGACAGGCTACACAAGTAGGAGGCTTCACCTCTAATTCTGGCAAGCCTTCTCCAAGATCGTTCTTCTTCATAAAGAGAAGAGCAGTATGATGAAAATGCCCAAAACTCCTATGCCAAAGCATTGTATTGCTTTCTTCTTTATGAATTACAGCCTGCTCTTCTTGCATTAAATTCAAGGCAAAGCTTTTGCCTTTCATTTGGACTTTAAATACCTCTCTGCCTTGTGCATCAGCAGTCATGCAATGATTGACTCAAACAGCACCTTATAGCCTTTTTCCAGCAGCTGACCAATACTCAACACATTTTAATTAATCTTAGGAACATATAAGACATTAGAGATTAATTTCAAACATGTGTGGCCTTCAATTGCCACTGTTCCTTTGCCTTTTACTGCAAGATATGCTCAATTTCCAATTCTAACTTTGGAAGTAACAATTTTGTCAAGTTCCTTAAAGAGCCCTTAATCATAAGTCATATGGTTTGTACAACAACTGTCTATAAGCCAATTAAGTTTCTGGGGAGCTGCTAGTGGAAAAGCATGATACCACAAATAGTTGCTCATCTTGAGGTTCTTCCACAGCAGCCTTGGCTTCTCCTTGCTGCTGTTCAGATTTGCATATCCTTTCCACATGCCCTAGTTGACCACACTTGTGACATTTTACATCTGGCTTCCACCAACACCTTTTTTTGTGGATGATTGGTTTTTTACAGTAAGGACATGATGAAAACTTTTGAGTGTTGTTGCTGCTGTTATTGTTGTTTTGCATCTCTTTCTTGTACTGAGATATGGCCTGAAATGCACCCTCCACGGATCCTTCTTGTCTCATAAGCCTCCTTTGTTCTTGAGCATGTAATGCATTCAACAGCTCTGCCAAGGTGACGTTTGACACATCTTTTGAGTTTCCTACATATGATATTGTAGTCTCAAACTTTTTAGGAACTGTTATAAAAATTTTCTGAACTATTCTAGAATCAGAAAAGTCAGTACCAAGAAGTCTTATTTTGTTAACAATACTAGCTAAGAAGTCTGTCTGAGTAATCCTTGATTATTTCTGATTCTTTCATCCTTTGCATCTCAAATTCTCTAATCAGGTGCATACCTTTGACTCGTGCATTTCCTTCATATTCCTTCTTCAGGAAGTTCCATATTTCATGTGTTATCTTCAGTATCATGATTCTGGTGAAAATTGTAGATGAGACAGCTACAAATAGACTAGCTTTTGCCTTTGATTTCCTTTGCCTCCTCTCATTGTGTTGTTTTATCTGCGCCATAGTTGGATTGTCGATCGGACAGAGGAGGAACTTCATATTCCTCACTAATAGCTTCCCACAGATCACTAGCATCAAGGTAGGCTTCCATATGCCCACACTTGATAATTTATTCTATCAAACACTGGAGGTACTAGTGCATTCAGTGAAGCTTCTGAGATCATTCTGGATATTGTTTGTAGGTTTTTTTTGTGTGTGTTTTGTATAGGGTATATGGTGGTGTATAGGCTCACTCACCTCACAGGTTGCTCAAGAACAAGACTTTGATACCAATTTGTAGGTTTTAATAGAAGCAAAGTGTAGAAACTCTCGGGAAACAACAGAACATTGAGGCATCTAAAAGTTATTTAATTTATTAAGCTTCAAAGCATTTATTTATACAACTAGCTTAAAACAAAAAAACATAAAAAGTGCAGCTTAATCTGCTACCTGCAGATACCTCCTAAAAAATAGCAACAAGCCTACTAATTATAGATACTTCCTAAAGAATATAAACAAACCAACAAATACTTCCTTAAGAATAGGTAAATCTTCCACAAGGTAAATCTTCCACATGACTAACTTATTTGACTACTTCCACTTCAACCTATTCAACTCCATGTCAACAGCTCCTAGGACATGTCACTTAACAATATTATTATAAAAGATAGTATTTGGAAGATAAACTGTGCTAAGAATGTAGAAGCAAGACTGACAATATTTGACTAAGCTACCCTTCAATCTCTTGTTTGGCGAAAGACACTTTTGTATATAGGCCCGAACTAGTGCAACTGAAGATTATCATAATCAGATTCTCGAAGATATATATCATGATTTTCAATGAATTTTCTAGGCTTAAATACACTTTAAATCTTCAAGTTTTTCACTTTTTACAGCTTAAAACCGACACTTTAAATATTCAAGTTTTTCATTTTTTGTAACTTAAATCCAACTGTTACAACTTTTAAGATATTGAACTTTAATATCTTTAATTTTTTTATAAAGTAAACCTTGTAGCCACTGATGAGTAATAATTGATCCGAATTAGAATATTTTGGGTAATTTTATTCCAAAATGTCTTCGAAAACGCAAAAAAAAATGTAAGCACGTGATTAGTCTGTGATGATGAAAAATAAAATAAAATAAACAAATTAATCCAATATAAAAGATATATATCGTTATAAAGACTCAATTTCCTGAATTGATAGAAAACCTTAAATATCTTTAAAAAGGAAACTGATACATATGATTTTTTGATATTTTCACATGAAAATCGTCACTATACATCTATAGCGACACTTTTCATGTGGAGATATCAAAAAATCATGTTAAAATATCAATTTTCCTTTAAAAACACAGAAAATTATAGTCACATATTTAGTGTGTGATGAAAAAAAAAATCGAAAACAATATAAATGATATAGTGTTTGTTCGTCTGTTGGCGTTTAAAGTGTTTGGTGGTTTAAAGTGTTTGGTGTGTTTGAAGGTTTCAAACACACTAAATACAGTTGAGAACTTGTTTATTTGCAAACAGCTTATTTTAAATGCAGCTTATTTAATTCACAAACGTTGCATTTGGGGTACAAACGCAACGCTCTTAAAGTGGCGTGGTGTGCTGCGCTGCGTTAATTTGGAGGTCCAAATGCTCCAAACGCACTAAACGCTACTGCTCCAAATGCTCTAAACAACGATAATCGAACATATATACCCATAGGCCTTAAAAGACTTAATTACCCTTTACTTTGAGTTACTTGACTTATTTCAATAAGAAATGCTTAATTCGGTGGCCAAAATATTTTATTTATAAAAATATAGAGAGATTCAGGTTCAATGTCTCAAAAGTTAAACCATTGAGGTTTAAAATGTAAAAAATGAAATACTTGAAGTGTATTTATGCCAATTTTCTATAATCAGATTATAGCAATAAGATTATTGAGGGTATCATGATTTCATTGAATTTGCTATAATCATATTATATAATATTCTTGTGGTTTCAGATAATTTTTTGAAGGACTACAAAGTCTAAAATATGATAATAACAACTTGTGGATTAGGTCCATTTTAAGCTCTAGCTAGCATCTTGGTATCTGCACCAAACTCAACAGTACCACCTTTATTTATAGCATAAGCCTATAATTTAGTTCACTTCATGTTCAATATAGTATTGACATGCAAGCAAAAAAATAACTCTTTCATTTGTGCGTCAACACTGTATTAAGCATGAAGTGAACTTAAGTTCACAATCGAATCCATTTAACATATATCATATATGTAAGCTGCGTCAAACAAGACAATAGTCATAGTACATATAATGACACCATCTAATAAATTTGACCCCTTCAATCTCCAAATATTTTTACTGCTCATTCAATTGCTTCAACCACCCATTGATAGGTTGGCAGTGGAACCTCATTAATATTGAGGTATGACTCTTGACACAGCTTGTTCTCTTATCGTTACACATAATAAGAAGATTTCATCTCTTTCCTCTTTGTTTTCAATTTAAGCTTAAATTTTACTTGTCTTTTCTCGAGTCTAGGGCTGTTAATTACATCATCAGCATATACACAAGACAGAAAAGCTAATTGTTGTAACAAGTTCAAATAATGCATAAATGAAATAGTTAATTAATTTTTAGCCAAAAGTAGGCTTCTAATAGTCTCCCAACAAAACCCTCCTTCAACACACGTACAATAGAAAATTAAACTGTAACATTACGCTAATCCTAAACTGAAACAAAGTTGTTAATGGAAGACACGGTTTTGGGTTACTAGCTAGGTTTACTTGTATATCTTCCATGGGCAAAGTCAATACCCGAACCAATTACCCTTACTGGGTGATGAAATGCTTTCTTGCGGATGCATTACTTAATTTGTTTACACCATACAGCTAGGATCATATAAAGGTGCGTTCTTGACTTCCTCCCTTGGTTTTAAATTCCCACAGTAAACAGAGCCTACATAGCCTTTCTTCCCTTTTTCCCTTAAATTCTCACTGCAAAAGAAGAGAAAGTCAAGATATAATCAAATATAGATAGAATAAAACTAAGACTTAAACTTTAATAGAAATAAAGCACTTTAAGTAAAAGAAATAACAAATAGGAGACCTGAATATATACGTATCCAAAACTTTCAAATGCATCTTACAAGAGTACGTACTATAGTTATTAGGTTAGAGATGATTTTACTCTACAAACACGATAACAGAAGATTACTTCTTTAAATATCAACCTTACCAATCATACCACATAACTATGCCACAGAGAAATAATGCTAACCTCTAACTGGAATGCAAAGGCTTAGCATATTGATGACCCGTCGGTCATGCATTCTGATCACATACTACTGCACTTTTGATCCTTTCCACTGTGCACTTGATAAGGCTGTTAACAGTTGCAACCGATCCCAGGGAGAGTTTGGCTGTTGGAACTGAATCGACCAATATTTGAAATGCAACAGTCAGTAGAGATCCACCAGACCCAACCTCGATAATCCCTCCTCCATCTTGTCCAGGTCTATCAGGAAGTATAGCAAAACCAGATGGTAGAAGGGCAACATAATCAGGGTCACCACCACTTAAGACCACATTCATAGCAACAATATCAACTGGAGCATATATTACATATGAGCCCGTAGAATCTGCGCAACTCTCTTGTAGTATAAGCATGTTGCTTTGGCTCGAGTTCACGCTCTACAAGTTTAGACGGTTAATTATTATGTTAGTTCGACGACATACAAGGGGGAGGGAACCTAGAAATTGATGCTTTCACGAGTATTTTTAACTTACATTAACACGCAGTAGGGAGACGCAGTTGCCAGGATCACGGCCATTAGCAATGTGTGCCATTTCCTGTACTAGTCCACCATTTGACAGGATGTCCCACTGTAGGAGCAAGGTAAATTTAGTCAAGTAGAGAATTAACATTATTTAGGTGACATAGAAACATGGAAGTATCATTTGCTAAACCTAATAATTAAATAGAAGAGCATGAGACCTTAAGGTAATAATTCATTCATTTGCGCAATGTACTATCTTGATGTTTTTCCAATTGTATCCCATGTTTGCTTTCGTAAAGTCAATATTAATTTTTTGTCTAAATATTTATATAAGGTTGTTTGTTGTAGCAGATGAAAAGATGAATTTCTCCAAACAACAAAGAGCTAGAGAAGAACTGAAAAACACAGGTGAAGTGGCATTTCATACCTCGCTTCTGGAGTTCTCATCTCGAAGAAAATCAAATACTCTTTTGGGAGGGACCGGAATCCAAAATGAAGTTGCAGCGCTTAGCACAATACCAGGTGGCCTACCCGGATCATCCATACTCTTTCTGGTCATGACCCTTACATCATCAGCGCCACTTCCTGATAAGGTCGTCCACGTGTGTGCAGTAGAAGCTCCAACGCCTGTGCAAAAGCTCAGCACCATTCTCTCTGCCAGCTTCAACATACTCTTTCTCCCTTCTGGAGTTGTTATCACTGTTTCGAGAGCAGGATTAGTCATGTAAACAGAACCACTATATATATTATTTCAAGAGAAATTAAGAAACTTTGTAATCTGTATGTATTACCTCCAACATCTCCTGCTGGTATGTTGCTTGCCATTGCACTTGCAAGGCGTTCACATTGCCGATCAAGCGTTGCCACCCAGCGTTTTGCGCCAAATGCAAGCCCTGAATTAACCAGCGATCGGTATATATTGTGAACAGCTCTATCATCTACTTCCACATGTTCAACCCATGTAACCTTGAAAAAGTATAAAAACATGCATGATATCATTTAGCCAAAAAAAATGGAGAAAAAAGAGAGAGAATTATGTATCCTATTCTATACTGAAATAAGTTGTAGTACTTTGGAGTAACCATTAGGCAATTCTTGGATCAAACAACCAGATGGCCTTCTTCTACATCGAGATATTGAGGTGGGGCGCAGATTGTCCAAGGAAACATCAGCAACTGCCCATGTCCCATTATCATGTTGTTTGCAGTACCTTACAAAGTAGTTTTCGCGAGTTGGAACTAATGGCGATGGAACCTGAAACTCAGCTGTCATCTGAAAAAAGAACTTCCAATGTTAGGTACATCTATATCTATATATATTCCTCGTTTAAATGCATAATTCCTGATATTTTCTAGTTAGCTAGAATATTTTGATGCAAGAACATTTAGAAACTGAATGCATGCATATATACCACTTGCAAAGCTCCATTGTAGTTCCCAGCCACACCAGTTGAAAGGACTGCTAAGGTCATTGCTCTTGAAACAATACTCGAAAACACACTTGACCATTGGTTCTGATAGTCATTAATTTCGTTAAATAAATTAGAAAGTTAATTTATAACAAATTAATAGATATATATTAACAATTATAATTAAATCAAAATTTACTATGGGAAACAAAGCAAATAAAAATGTGTAAGTACCACATCCATTAAGATTTCGACAAGGTTGATATGATTCATGATAACAACTGCAGATTCTCGAGACGCCTCAGATTTTAGTCCTAGTGGTTTTGGTCCAATCCCTCTAGGAAAAGTTCGCAAGTACTCGTCTTCACTCAAACTCTCAGTAGAATTGTCAGTGCTTGGCATCCATAAGGGTTCCCCGGTCTGAGCCATTCCAGTGAGCTCCTCCATGGCTGCAACTGCTAGCTCAATGATCATTGGTCTGTCAGCCTCACTGGGGCCAGATACTGACCGCAGAAGGTCACCAGCTCCGAATATCTCTGCTACAATATTAAGGCCCGACTGTGGCCCAAAATTCCCAACCCCAAGATCAAGTGAACGCGAGGGTTCGTGAGCAGGAAGATGAGGATATGAAAGCATAGGCTTGCCAACATATTTTGCAGCTATTCCAGATATCTTGTCAATCTGCCAAAAATTAAGTATATGCGTAAGCGTGAATCAATATTGAACCCATGCCCATCCTATATAATGCGTTGTCCTAAAATTAGAAATGTACTTTTATTTTTAACTTATTTTATTATATTCTTAATTTTAATTAGACTATAAAGTGATACAAAATTCCTATATATCATTACCTAATATTCTAGATAGTTTGATAGATTAAATATTATCGTGTCGCTATTATTATATTTCTAGCAAATATAGAGATATGATTGAAAATTTAAAGCTTCATTTTAGAAATGTATCTTGTTGGAATTGAGGAAGTATAATTAAGTACCTCCTCTCTCAAGCGAGCATTTTCAATCCTCAAATGCTGCTCATCAAATGACATTTCGCCTAAAGCAGCAGGGCCACCGCAGTTGGGACAAGTAGCGTTGCTGAGAGCTTCTTTATACCTTATATTATCTGCGCGGAGCTTTTCATTCTCATTCCTCAGCTGTGTGTTCTCATGGCGTTCAGTTTGAGCCTGTCATATATCATGATGAAATGAAGCCATGATTAATTCAAGCAGTAGCTTAATTAATTGTGTAGCATTAATAAGCTAGCTAGTAGCAAGCAATAATGTTCATTCATAATTAAGTTGAGCAATAATAATAAATACATTTATATGAAATATGATTTAATTAAATGAAATTATGAGTGCAAAATACAAAACATACACTATATAAAAGCTAATGCCTACCTTCATTTGGGTGCGCTTGTTTTGGAACCAAAACTTGACTTGCAAAGGCTCCAACCCTAATCGGCGGCCTAGTTCCTTTCTTTGCTTATCATCTGGATGAGGACACTCTTTGAAAAACCTGTTGCACCAAAACCAAGTAGCTAGAATCAATAAAATTCAGTAAAAATCGATCCCCACACAAGAATTTTTTTTTTTTTTAAAGAGGGTTGGTGAAATAGTTAAAGCAGCTAGCTTACGATTCCATTTCCTGGATTTGATGCTGAGTGTGGCGGTGATAGCGTTTCTTTTTGGGACGTTGGTTAGGATCTTGCTCATCATCACCGGAAGGGGGTTCCATGATATCGGTTCCACCAGATTTGCTCTCGAATTCATCGTCTCTCAGCATGTCCAGTTGATGATCATTAATCTCTTCCGGGGGCTTGTGGTGGAGGTGGTTCATTTGATCCAGAAGATGATGACTTTCAAACATGTTTGACGGATGAAACATCTTAATTCGATCACTCCTCTTAATTTTTTGAATAATCAATTGTAAAGTTTTAGGGTACTTTGAAGCTGATAGCTTTTATAGTCTTGCAGTCTACAAAACAAAAATGAATGCAATGTTAAACCAATCTCTCATAAGTTAGAAAAATTAAGACACCATGATATAAATAAATATTTCAAAATAACTAGGAAACTAACTGATATCCCAAATTAGAAAGAAAAGAAAAGGATACCAAATAAAAGAATAAAAAGAGAAAAAACTTTACAGATGATAAGGTGAAACAAAGTGATTCATGGCAGCAGATCTATATCTTAAACCATATAATAGTTGTCTCTCTTAATTGTATCGAGAAAGACTATGTGTTGAATTTATATAACTATATAGAAATCTAGAACGCTGAGCTTATCAGCTAGGATCTGGGCAGATCTACTAAAATGTAATTCATATCCACAGTTAAAGTGGTGAAAAAAATGAAGCAAAAGGAATTAAGTTGACAAAGAGATAAAGCCATTAAATAAATGCACTGTTTGATTATTTTCTATCTACACATATCCATGAAGAATAAATAAAGATCGAAACAAGAATATCTATATATATATATATATATATATATATGTAGATAGACATATATGTAACAATTTTTTTTACCTGAGTTCTTAGGATCAGCTCAGAAAATCGAAACCTTTCCTTTGGAGCAGCGTCGGTATATCAGGACATAAGAGCATCATATATAACAGCAGAGAGATATATAAGCCATAATTAACAATGCATATCTTGTTCTTACTAACAAACCCTAAAACTGTACTGGCCTCTATCTTTTTTCTCTCTCTTAAAATGGGACACCTATTTTGGTGTTTGACTTTCTTACTTCGAGAGTATAGTCAGTAATAATGGCTTGAATTTTAATAGATTATCCGGCATTTTCTGATACAAAAACTTAAAAAGATGTAAAAACAGATTAGAGATTACTGTAAGATTTTCCTTTTAACCTTAACAAAATCTGTCTTTACGTGAAAATAGCGAAAAGATGAGTAAATTTAGCAAAACAAAAGAGTAGAATAAGTTGATAGCAGTGTGAAAATGAAAAATGACCCCCTTTGACCAAAAAAAAAATATAGATTAATGTAATTAAATTTTTATAACCCCCACCAAGATTTCGCTTGCTGGGGTCTAGCTAATAGTACTCTTACTTCTTCTCTTTACCTGCAAAAACAAAAAAATAAATTATAACTGAAAATAACAAAATTGTATATACACTCACAATATTGTATAATTAACTAGTCAAAAGTAGTCCTGTATAATAAAGAGAAATGGAAAAACTTACTGGTTGTGATGGGAAAAAACAAACAACCGTTTTTTAGGTTATGGAGTGGAAAGAAAACCAGTAGTGAGAGAAAAGAGTGGTTTTCAGGGGTAAAGGGTCAACGGAAAACAACTTTTTGGAGATGGAGAAAGTGGTTTTGAAGATGGAGAGTGGTTTTTTCGGTGGGTTGATAGAGAGGTGATAGCTTTAATTTCTTGTGAATAGAATTTAAGAAGAATTATAGTAGCTTAGAAATGAGGAAGAGAGAGAGAAAGAGAGAAACGGAAGAGGAAAAAGAGGAGATAAAGAGAAAGGGAGGGGTTTGAAATGAAGAGGAAGAGGAAGAGATGGAAGGCAAAGGAGTTAATGCAGAGCGTGTAGAAAGGATGCAACTGCATTTATGGAGGTTGGAGCTGTGTGTTAATGTCGTTTTTGCTGATCATGAGAGAGAATATATACTACTAATATCACTAAGAATTTTCCTATTCTTCCTTTCCTTTTTCTTTTCCTTTTCCATTTCCTTTCTTTTCATTTCCCTTGAATTTTATCTCCATAAATTTGTATGGCAAATGTGGAAGAGCAAGATAGAGAAATTAATAATTTTATGAAATGACTGACCAAATGGCTAACAATTAAGCTTCTTAATTATTTCACTGCATGCGTCTATTTTTTCAAACTACTAATACTGTATGTTGTTTTCTCTCTAGATACTACATTTTTTAATATCAAATTGACTTCAAGCTACCAAAAAAAATATACAAACTATTGTTTTAACATGAGTAACCATGAACTTTCAAACAATCATTAGAATTACCCAAAATTTGACCAATGTTCCAATTGTGGTTAATCATGAGTGATGTGGGGCATTGATGTGTAAACTAATGCTCACATGGCATATGATGTGACATCTAGTGTGTAAATTTTTTATTAAATTTAAATAACTCTGAATTATTTATTTATTTATTTAAAAAAATGAAATTTAATTACTTTTTTACTCCCTCCATTTCACAAAAAAAAAGACTCATTTATTTTGTGTCCAAATCAATTTTTAAAGCCTTAAAAGTTCAAATTGATTTTAATTAATATTCTAAAGTTATACAAAGATTACCAAATAAAATATTTTTTAATTTAAAATTGTAAATTAATTTACATGATAGGTCAACCACAGTTGGGATCTTAAACAAATTTTAGGTAATTCTGATGATTGTTAGAAAATTTAATATTATTGGTGTTAAAAAAATAGTTTGTATGTTTTTTTGATAGCTTGACAACAGGTCATTGGTTTTTTCTTGTAATTAAGTCTATCAAAATAATTACTAAGTTTGGATTAATGTATACAATAATATATATATATATATATATATATATATATATATATATATATATATAGTACGTAATCTAGGCCAAAAAGGAATACTAATAAATATTTCTTCTCATGATCCTAAAGAAAATTGTTCTAAAAAATAAAACTAAAAATCCAATGATGTTCTTTAATGTGCTACATGCACAATTTTTTTTAATGGGACTTTGAATTATATTGTAATTCTAAGATTAATGGTAAAAAAATGTTGATCATTAATTCATTATAAGTATACATATATTTTATTCCCTAAAATTATTGGAATGAGGGGTTATCTGCATGGATTGGTACCCAAGATAATGATAGATGCTAATGCTGTTTTTAATTTAAATACGTATATTAAAATATGGTAAAAAAATATTTTTTTGGATAAAACTTTCTCATTTAAGATTGTCAATTATAACAAATGGATTAATTAAGTAATTTCCAAAAATACATTGATATTTTCATTATTAAAGAGAATATTTTCATTTATCCTTCATTAAAACGTTTATCATAACCTTAAGATACTATTTAATTACATATGAAGCAACGAACTAACTACATATATGCACACACACATATACATGAAAACTCAAGAAAAAGAAATAGAAATAAAGCATAAATATTTATTTTCATGCGTACATGCTCATATATATTTATTTATTTTGCTAAGTTAATTTACATGCTCATATTTTATTTTTTGTGTGTGTGTTTGTGTGTGTGTGTATATATATATATAGCACATATATAGAAGCTAGGATAATTAAGTGTGAATGCAAGATGCCAAATTAATGGTGCCAGATCAAGATAGCCGCATTTGCCTTAATTTAGCTCAGTGATAAGCTAATTAGTTCACATCGTTGACGGTTGTTTTGGTTCTAGAGGATATGCAGGAGCCCTTTAATTTCATGGTGGTTGGGACTTGCCCTTTCAAGAATTTCAACATTTATAATTGTTCTGGGTCTGTTGTGTTCATCATATATATAAGAGTATAATATAAGAAAGAAGTACGTAAAAATTAATTTGACTAGTGTTACATAATAGTACTAGACAACTTTCTCTTAATTAGTTAAACTTCACTAAAATATTTCCAAAAACGTATTATTGTTTAATTTCTGTTTACTGAATATATTAATTATGCTTATTTATCAAAATAAAGTAACAATTTTATAATTTAACGTACTAGCTAGTTTTTAATTTTCTTTCATTTTCGTTCATTTTTTATAAAAAAAAACATTTAGAGAAACAAAATTTAGAGATTATTAATGAGTAGTTAGTTCCCTTTGTACTACAAATTAAAATTACTTACGTACCGACTGTTATAAATACAATATGTATATAAGAAATTAATTTACAAAACTAGTGCTTTCTTATTTTAGGCTAAGGGAATGCTTCTGCTATTGAATTTTGCAACAATCAAACACCCACCTGCTAGCTAGCTCTTCCAATACAGTTTATCAGTTTAGTTTGAACAAAATAATTAAAAGCTCATTTTAGTCTTATATTTTAGAACAAATAGAATATCATATATTTTTAACAATTAATAAGTTCCGCAAGTAATAGTAAAGGAAAACTAAGATCATAAAATTAAGAAATTAATATTTCTCATATAAATAAATATGATAATTGATCTAGATGAGTACGTAAACTGATGCTAATTACTTGAATGATACTATAGTGAGTACAATGAGTTGAGATTCCGATGAGATGTATGTACCCTAGGGTTTCAGAATTAATTCTCCTATTTGTTAATTTGGCACGGCCCCATGCCATATCTTTTTTTTTTTTTTAACATTATGGGTAGAGATACTAGCTAGTGATTAATTTAAGAGTGTATATATATATATATGTCCATGTTTGTTTATAATCCATACGATTATAATCCCAAAATTATTAATTATAAAATTTTTATCTCGGGATTATAATACTTGTTTGAACATGGTATTAAATAATCTACTATATTAAGTCCTTTTAAAATCTTTGACTAATTATATTAATTTAAGTCTAAATTTAAAAACAAACAAGACATTTGATATTAATAATCATATCTCAAGTATAATCTTTACAGACAAATATATGTGTCATATCTAAAGTAGCATCACATCTAATTAAATACACACATAAAGGTAGTAATTAAAATATTTATCTTTTTATAATATATACGTCATTTTCTCTCCTTTCTTTTTATTAGTACTATTTTACTTTTATGAGAATTTTTAAATGTAATACTGAATGTGTACATAAATATATTTTTAATTTAATGGTGTTGATCTATATATGAAACTTGAACAATACCAGTACATGCACTTCTCTGCTGGCTAGAGCACCATTTACTTCTTTCATCCCCAGCTAGTAATTTCATTTGCATATCTGTTCTACTATTTCACTTTCTTTAATTTGATTCAGTACTTGACTATAAATGTTGCTACCTAGTTGCAGTTGAAAACATTGAACACTTTTTTTTTGCTCAAAAAATATGCTACTTAGTTGCATTTCATTATGATCACTTGTATTTAATTATATATATATATTCAGTCAACTATTTAATTATTGCAATTAAGAGCTGAAAATTTATTAATTAGTAGAAGTATAATTATGGTTGTCGACCGACTTATTCGAATCAGAATAAAGTGATATTTGTATCAGTATCCGTATCCAGAAACGAAAAAAATAATTTATCCGTATTTATATTTAATATTCGACGGATTTCTTAATATAGCATTCGAATTCGAATATTATCCGTTTCCAAATAACTATCTAAATTTATTAGTATAATTAATTAAAATTAGTACACATATAATTTAAAAAATTACTATTATAATATTAATTTAACATAACACAATCATCAATCATATGATTAAATTATAAATTCAGAAGAAAAAAAATTAATCACTCTATTTAATAAAATGATCATCAAGGAAGATATTAAAAATATTATAATTTATAATAAAATCCATTCTTTGCTCGAGATTATTATACCGCATATTTGATTCTATAAATATGTTAGCGGACGGATGTTAAACGAATATAAATATATATGTATCGGTATTCGTATACATTTATTTATGAATATCTTTAATCGAATACGAATAATATTCATTTTAAACTAATACAAATACCATTAGACCTAACTAATAGGGTACGTAAGAGGAATTGAAGTATAATTCAAAGTATAGCCCCTTTGGATTGAAATGAATTTTCACTTTTTGATGTTTTTACTCTCAATTTAATTTGTTTTGCCTCTTGCCAAGTATAAAACTCGACCACATGAATTTTACATATTTTACTCTATGCAAACCTTTTTTTTTCCTTCCGAAATATTAAAGTTTTACAATAAAGAAGCTTGCATAAAAATTTGAAACGTGGCAAACAAGACTTATCAATTAATCTGTATATATGTATATAGTTCCATGCATGTGGATGAGGATAATATTGTCAACAAGGTTATCATGTGGATGAGGATATATAATAATGTCAACAAGTGCTTGATAGTCCGTATAAAGTATAAATATGCTTTAAAAATTTTATATTGGATAAATTTCAAAAACTATATATTTAAACAAATATTTATAATAATAATACATACATCTTCATTTAATATTAGGATAACACTTGTATTAATAATTATTTTTGTACAATAAGATCATCATTTTTAGAAAATAATTAATTCAAGAGATTGTTGATCAATTAATACTAAACTTATAAAAATTTTGTTTAATTTGGTACTATGTTGTGAGAGTCCTATTTATACTATTGTAAATGAGATAGCTTTAAATTAATTAGATTCATGAATTAAAAAAAAACTAAACATCAAAATATTTTTATAAAATATCCTCGATAAGTCAAAAGTAAAAATTTTGAATACAATATAAATACATTGAATGTTTAATTCTAAAATTCAAAATAACCTTGGATTTTGCATGCTTAATGATAAAATAAAAATAAAAATAACTTGAACTATTAAGTTGGTAAAAAGAAAATATCTTAAACTATTAAGTCGACTCGGGACCAAATAAAATTAATTGTTTTTGTCTTGTTATATTTTTGTATTGATTGATTAATTGATGTATAATATTAAATATACAAATAAGTAGTGGGACCCATATAAAATTAAGTGCAAATATCCATGATATTGTTGTATACTCACTCCCTTCATTCCAAACGCTCAATTTTAATTTTTTGGTCAAATAAATCCTTTTTAAGACAAATTTATGTATGTGTACCATTTTTATTAATAATTGAAGGGATAATAACCATAAAAAACGACATGCAATTTACTACTAGCTTTAATTTTTATAGTATATTTATATATCTAATTATTAATTTTAAAAATATTTAAATCGATAAAAAAGTCAAAATTAGACAGTTATTTTTGGATGGCAGGATTACATGACGAGATTTTACGACCCAAAATTATTATTTTATTTATATTTTTTGCAGTTGGATAAAACTCTGGTGCTTCAAAAAAAAATTTGTGGCAATTCCGTCGTATACGTAAACCAAATTGGGATGGGAATGGGATGTTGACTTTCGTATGTCAGTGTTCTTCATTTAGTTGGTGATGAGGAAATGCTCCAGAAGCACTCAAACTGACCTCAGTCTCCTCTTCTCTCCCCATTAAATTAAATTAAATTAATTGACCCCACATCATTATATATTCAGTTTATTTTTGTTATATTTGTTTTTATTCTTAATAATAAATATGAAAATCATTTATTGCTTTCACACAGGTCCTCAGTTTTATATATGGATGGATGCAACAAAGGAGGTTCAGTCAGTAGCAGAAAGTCATATAAGCATGTACGGGTGTAAATTGAATAGAATTGATCCGAACACCTTAATACGTAAATTTAATTTGAATTAAAAAATTTGTATTTAAGTTTAACTCGAATTCGAATTGATAATTTTGAAAATTGTTAACGTCTGATTTTATACGCATGAGAAAATTATCAAAATAGCAGTCTAAAAATAGCTCTAACGGTTGATAGAGTAGTTGATGAAATCAAATTCACAAATACACATAAATAAACATACACATTATTGTGAGAGATATTATTGTAATAATATGGAGAGTACAAATTATTTGTTTGTGTCATATGTTATTGTTTCATTGTGTCCTTTAACCCTTACTTGTTGTCACTTGTTGTATTTATATAAGCCATGTCCACCTGAATACAATTAGAAGTAAAAGTCATTTTCAGAATCACCTTATAACTGTAATTAATGATTGATCAACACAATTTTACTTTAATAAGAACTCTCTTACTATTTAGGGTCCTTTACATAAGTATACAACAAATAGAAAGATATTACAAGAATAGTGCACCAATTAAATAATTACAGTAATAGTGTAATAATATGTAATAGGATCAATTGTAGTGCAATACACGTCACAGAACCCAAACCAACAAAAATAGAAACACCTTGATTCAAAGAGAAAACTACTCTACTTTATGCGGTCCTCCTCCTTCGCCGTCTCATTCACCGTCTCATTCGTCGTCGTCGCCGATCTGGTAAGTCTTCTTCTTCTTCTTCTCCCTCCTTCGCCGCCGTCGCCGCCGCCGCCGCTTCAACACCTTGAAGATTATGTAGATCTGTAGATCTTGAAGATGTAGCCGCCATAGACGTCGATCTCCTCATCCATTATGGCCACAACTGCCATTATATGAAGGTTGCCGCCGACAAAGAAGGCGAGATTTGGTCGTGGTTTAGTGGGATGGGGAGGGGAACAGAGTTTGGGGTATATGGTGCCATCAAGGTGATGGATTTCTGGGAGGGTGACATCTTTTTGTGGGAAGCCTTCGGCGGTGTTGGCATTGGATAAGACTCTGATGGCATTGTTGTAGAGGAGAGGGTTGCCTTTTGATGCATACAGGAATAATTTTTTAATTGGGACACTGATTTGTATTCAAACAATTTTAGTGCAGTTGGTAGCCAAACATTTATACAAAGGTAACCATTTTAATTTTTATGGGTAACCAATATAAATTTCAGTGCACTTGGTAACCAAAACTTTCATACAAAGGTAACAATTTTAGTTTTTGTTGGTTACATTTGTATTAAGGTTTGGCAACCAACTGCACTATAAAAAAAATCTATAATAAATTTTTTATAATTAATTGGTAACCCAATAAAACTGAATTGGTTACCTTTGTATTAAGGTTTGGCTACCAACTGCATTATATAAAAAAAAATCTACTATATATTTTTTTTAATTAATTGGTAACCCAATAAAATTGAATTGGTTACATTTGTATAAAGTGTGTCGACGTCGAGATTTTTAATTGTCCCTTTCTGTTACTTGTTCTTTGGTGTTCTCATTTTAGGTGAGATTTGTTTGAAAAAACATGTGAAAAAGGTCCGACATGTATAATGTCGACGATTGGACTATAAGAGTTGCCAGTTGATTTTTTAAATGGTTGTACCAACACAACCGAGAAAAGGTTTGCACATTGACCCAGTGATGTGACACTGCTAAACGGGTCGGTGAAATCGAGATTCATTAGGATTCGGGAACTTGGTTATGCGGAGTAAAGGTGTTAGGCACCCCCCGACATCCGTGTTACCACGGTGAACGCCTCTTTTCAAGAAACTATTATCTGAATGTGTGTGTGTGTGTGGGTCAATGTGCTGTTATTTGGAAGTAGTGTGAGGCCTCGTTCGCACCTATATACACAGGGTTTGAATTTTATGTAAAAATTCAATTTTAAGCAAGATATGGCAGTGATGTTTTATAAAAGAAGTTTTTCAAACCCTGATGCTCAATAGTAATTGATACCTTTTACACTTCGATTTTATTTCGTATTCGACTGGATTGATTTTATTTGACAGATGTGAAGCATCCGTACGAAAATACTTTACAAAAAGGTGTTGAATTCTTCGTGGGTATGTAAACCATACGAGGAAATTCAAACATCACAGATATATTTACAAGATGCTTACAGTTGAAAAGATCCATCACAGGAACCGAATCTAGATTCAGGAGACTGAATCTGTGATCACATGATTAATAGGCTCACATGATGCCGCAATTGATATAAACGCAGTAAGCAGGTATATATATAAAAGCTGTAAATATATATATACAGACATGATCACCAACCACAAAGCACCTCAATGAGGGATCAGAAATATTAATAAAGCTGTAAAAGCTATCAACCGCCACGGAAAAAACTCCAGGCAGGACGAAATGTACAGAAAGTTGTAAAAACGATCAACCACCACGAAGTAAACTCCAGACGGGACGAAATGTAAATATATATATATATATATATATATATATATATATATATATATATAAAAGCATATAAACACACCGGATATAAAATTCAGGCTCATCGGACAAAGTCCAACAACAGTTAATATATATAAGTATATATGTATATATATATATATATATATATATATATATATATATATATATATATAAAAGCATATAAACACACCGGATATAAAATTCAGGCTCATCGGACAAAGTCCAACAACAGTTAATATATATAAGTATATATGTATTAAAGCAGTAAACGCACCGGATGTGAAATCCAGGCTCACCGAACAGAGTTCGATAGCAGTTCATATATATAATTATATATATAAGAAAGCCATTAAACACATCAGACATAAGTCTAGGCTCATCGAACAGAGTTCGACCACAGTTCATATATATAAGTATATATATATATAGGAAAGCAAGTAAACGTACCAAACCGAAGTTTAGGCTCATCGAACAAAGTTCGACACACAGTTAATATATATAATATATATATATATATTAAAGCAGTAAACGCTTCAGACCGAAGTCTAAGCTCATTGAACAAAGTTCGACATACAGTTCATATATATATATATATATAGAAAAGCAAATAAACGTTCCAGACCGAAGTCTAGGCTCAATCGAGGCATAACTCGATAATGTTAGTCAATATAAATATATAATATATATATATATATATATATATACAGACTGAAATAAAATCACGGACCGAAGTTCGGACAAAAACGAGCAACACGGCTCTCAACGTGTAGAAGAGTGTGTGCAAAGATGAAGAGAAATACTCTAAAGTGTTTGAGAAAGTTTACAGCTGACTGCTAAAAAAGGCTTCTATATCTTTAGAGTGGGTAAACACTGGCTTTTGTGGATACAAAAGAGGCTATATATGAGCTCACAAGTGTTTAAAAGGGGAAAGTACACTGCATGGGATGAGTGCAGAGCAAATTGGGCAGGGCTTCCTCCCCGTTTTCTCTTACAAAATGGCCACCCCAAGCCCTCTATTTATAGAGGATGGAGCCGCAGGTGTACCTGCTGCCGGGCCGCAGGTGTACCTGCTGCTGCCCGGGGTGCCCTGGGCAGTGTGGGTCCCACCGTGTCGAAGTACGTACACTCGGACAACTGACTGTTCGCTCGGTCGCTCATAACTTTTAATTCGGGAGTCCGATGGAAGCGTGCCATATCATTCCGGAAAGCTCTTTTCGAGAGATACACAATGACATATGATTTGCCCTTTTTTGATTCCAGGAAGATGGGTCCATGACCGAAATGACATTTTTGGGTTTCCGTCAGGCAGTCCGTTGAGTCGTTTTGCGTAGTTTGCGCTCGAAAGTTAAGATATGGTTCTTGTGGGACTTCTATTGAAGTAATTTGAGTTGACATGAGTGTATTTAATGTGAGTTGAAGTTGAGTTAGCAAAATAACTATTTTGCCCCTCCCGGGGTTATCTCCGGTTTTCGCACAGTTGTAGCAGTCTTTTCTCAGGTTTATCTCTAAGGTTGTCATGTTGTTGACTCTGAATGTCCTCAGGGTCATCTCTGAGGTTGGCTTGACCTCCTGGGGTTATATCTAGGGTTATCTCTGGAGTGTGAAAAAGACGCTTTTGCCCTCCTACATAGTTAGTAACAAGAAAAGAGAATTTCGAGTGTCTACAGATGCCCCTCTTTATCACGTTCATGCAATGCAATGGAATGGACATGATAAAGATTAGTAGACACTTGAAACATGACAAAGTATTTATAATGATGCAAATAGCAATGTGGTGAATGTTTATGATGAATGTGAGAATGTTTTAGCAAATCGCAGTTTGTAAATCGCACATCGCATTTCGCACATCGCTTTTCGCATTTCGCGTTTGGCCAAATCGCATCGCACATCGTAAATCGCACATTGCAACTCGCATATCGTATTTCGCATATCGCATTTTGCAAATCGCAATGTTATGATGAATGTTTAAAATATTTTTACAAATCACTTTACCTTGACCGATTATTGCTGATGCCTATGCTGGCGTTGACTCCAGTGGTTTGGCATTTAAATCGCTGATGCTTGTTTGATGAAGATAAGTTGAGATGTTTTCCATATCTCTGATGGGGATGACTTTCTGAAATCACCAGATCCTCCTGATGTATTCGCTGGTAGTTTGCAACGGTGCCTACCCTGCTGATCGCCAAACATTTTCGGTTCCCACTCGAACGGTGGTATACGAAGCTTTTATAGCTGAACTGTTTTGATGTCGCTGAATTGATGCCAATGGTCTTAGAATATCGGATCTTCCGATACCTTCGCTAAAGTAATATTCCACGGATTACTTCACTAGATTTCGCCTGATGTTACGCTAGATTGATGACAACCACCAGATGTCTCACCCTATTTTGCGGTGATTTGGAGTTCCTTTCGCTTTTGGGGCAGGTGCCCCATTTCCTTGAGCTTTTGATTCTCAACTCGGGTTGAACTGATGAGCTGAATGCCGCTAATATCCTTGGAAGGTGCAGTTCGCTATTTTGCTACCCAGATTTGAGTTTCGTTGTAGAGGTCTCGATTTTTGAGAATTTTCCCCTTCTTTCGTAGGGGCACGCTTATATCGCCATGATTTCTTTTAGGAGTTCTCCCCCTTCTTTTGATGAGAGGCTTATCCCGCCTTAAACTCTTTTCATTCCTTGGAATCGCAAAATGCCCCAGTCCTTTTGCATGTTCTTGCCGGGGATTCATATGAGAAACTCTCTTTGTTGACCAAGTCGCTATTGAATATTATCTGAATCGCCATTGAGATGATGATAAACCATGATGATGGCGCTGACTGGTGCATTTTCCACTTTAGGATGGTTGATAAATGCCCCAGTGTCGAGTTGTCGCTGCTTCCGAGATTGCCCCCAATCTTGTCGTAAGGGATCCAATATCCGGTTGTCGCCAATTTTGAAATTGCCCCAGCCTTGCTTGTTGTCTGGGGTAGTTGCTTGGACAGATTGGCTGATTAGACGTCGAGATCGCGAGAAGCTTTTATCTCTGTACCATAGGTGAACAGGTAGTGGATGTAGGCTTTAATGCTGACAGCTCTTTCTGGTAGAAATGTCACTTTGGTTGAGAGAGATGATGCTCTAACTCATAGGGATACCAGTGTTGTTGAGCTGAATGAGGCCAGATCATCCATAGATGTAGTGATTGTTGAGTGGGATAACGCTATATCTGCCCGAAATATAGCATGTAGTTGGCGGTGGATTTGTTGGCTCGTGTAGGGACCCTTTGGCAGGAAATCACAGCGTTACCTCCTTCTTCTGAGAGGGAATCCATGTTTGACTTGATATCCCGCATATACACTGATTGTAGATGGACTTATATTTTCCTGCACAGACTAGCTTAGCCATTTTGTCATGGACAGTACACATTGTATATATCAAACAACATTATATATGACAGGGAAATATATGTTGATTCACTTCCCTTTTAGTTGTGCCTTGCTACTTGCTTGATGTTTGCTTATTTCTCCAGGATTTTGTGATCTTGATGTATTCTGAACTCCTCCTTGATGGATGGACAGTGAGATGTCTTAAGATTTTCAGAATGGATCGTTGATCTGTGTGTATTCCCTACCATCTTTGGTGTCTTGGGACTGATTTCTGTATATGGCTATGGATAAGATTGGTTTTTGTTTTTTCTGTGGTGAGACCGGACCATATAAGATGGCTGCCTACGTACTCCCGTTTATTGGGGAGATCAGGTCGACGTAGTTCGCCCATGTACAGGGTGGATTGCAAATGAAAAGTTTTAATCCCATGTACGGGATAAATTGAAGATGTGAAAGGTTTAATCCCTAGTGGGATAAACTGAAAGTGCGAAATGAAGTGAAACCAGGCTGCTGGTTTGAAAACTGTGTTTTTCCCTGAGGGGCAGATGGGTAAAAAGGAAATGCGGTATGTAGTGAGGGTTAAAGAACCTGAAATGACTGGTGATCTGATGATCCAAAACCAGGATGTTCGCTTGATGGTAACCTCAGACATAGTACCGTTTCACGGTGTCTGAATTGATGAGTTACGAAAATTCATCGCCGTCCATTTCCTGTAATCTGAAAGCGCCTCCTGTCAATACCTCCTTGACAATAAACGGGTCTTCCCAGTTCGAGGAGAATTTTCCTTTTGACTGAGCTTGGTTGTCAACGATCTTTTTTCAAAATCAAGTCGTGTTGTTTGCATTGTCGTAGTCGGACTTTTCTGTTATAGGATCTTCTTTACAAGTAGAGGGTCGCTCATGTGTGGGCCACATACTTTCCCATGGATTTCATCCATAGCCTCTGAGCTTGGTCCTCGTCCAAACATCTGAGGACTCTTTTGTAGAGTGCATGTTCGCTCAAGTAGAATTTTATAGTAAATTGATGGATCTGCCTTTTCTCAATCGGGCTCGCCTCAATGGGTGTAGATCCATCTCGTAAGTACTTCTTGATGTGTTGATACCAAGGATGCTGGATGGGAGGTAGGACATCCGATACTTTTCAATGTAATTACCATAGGCTGGAGCTTTTTGTTGGAAAAATGTGTGGGTTGGCATGTCTTCCTTGTCATGTATGTTGATCATGGAGGCCAAAGTTGCTAGCACACTCGCAAAATCATTCCTATTCTAAGGAATGTGGAGGAAGGATTCTTCTTCAAACTCCGAAGCCATCTCTAGAACCTGCCGATGGTAAGGCAGCAACTGTTGAACTTGTTGAAGAGCTTTCTTCTTTTTCCTTTTCCTTTTTTTTTTCTTTTTTTTTCTTTTTTTTTATACATTAGATTGTGGAAAAGAGTCCTATGGCTCACTGATAAGTAACTCCGGCATTGATGAGGTCGAATGACAATCGTCCGTAACAAAAGGTTCCCCAAAGAGTGATGAAAATAATTTTCTCACGATCTTCCTCAGCAACCACGATTTGATGGTACCTCGCAAAGCAATCAGCAAAGGAGTACATGTCGTATCGAGCTGTATTGTCAACAAGTATGTGGATGAATGGCACGAGAAAGCTGTCTTTGAGGCAAGCTTTATTCAACTCTCTGTAATCCACACAAACTCGCACATTCCTTCCCGGTTTCGGAATGGGGACTATGTTGGATAACCATTCAGGGTATGTTGACACAATGATGATGCCGGCTTGAAATTGTTTCACAATTTCTTCTTTAATTTTTAACTTCCACTCAGGTTTTAATCGCCTGAGCTTCTGCCTGAGTGGCTTAAATCCCCCTTTAATGGGAAGGCGATGAATGATAATGTCCGTGTATAAACCGACCATGTCTTCGTGAGACCATGCAAACACATCCTGGAATAGAGTCAATAGAGTAACCATGTCATTCCTTTAGTTTGGAGTAAGGTCCGTACCCATCTGGATTTGTTTGGGGTTTTTCGCGGTTCAAAAGAGGTGGTTTGATCAAGATTTGGCTTCGGTTTGTCTTCGACCCATTCTTTGATCTCCTGAGGTATCTCATAGTCCTCTTATATTTCCATCAAGTCTGAGTCCCACTTTACATCAAAGTTACAGTCCTTGTGGAGAATAGGCACCTCATCAGCAAGTACAGGCACATCTAAATTCAGAGTCCTGAAACAAAATATGCTTTCACTTAGTATATAACATTGTTCAATCACACAAAGTGTTAGCCTGTAATGACAAAAGTAACTGCTAATACTGTATAGAAAAAGTAAGCAGTTATTGTTATCTACGAGGCAGAGAGAGTTTCTTCCCTTTTTTATCCTCGTCGGCAAATGCAAGGAGTGCTGCTCCAATCACTACAAAAAAAAGGGCTATCAGCGACCACTTATATCAGCGACCGGATATCCGGTCACTGATATTCTTAATAGCGACCGACTTTAGCGACCAATTAATAATCTAGTCGCTAAGTGATATCAGCGACCGACTGCGGTCGCTAATCGGTCGCTAGAACAAATTTCCCACCCAAAATTTGGCAGGAAATGTTGGCGCGTAGTTTCTTTGCGACCACTAAGAATCAGCGACCGCATGCGGTCGCTGATAAGTCCATGTCATTAAAAATCAGCGACCGCATGCGGTCGCTAATACCAGTCGCTGATCAAACTAAATGAAATCAGTATCAGCATTCGCTCGACAGAACACAGTAAGGAAAAACAAAAGAGGGAGTTCACCCGAAATAGAGAGAAGAGGGAGAAAGGGGGGAAAAGAGAAGAAGGAGAAGAAGTTGGCGCCGCCCACCTGCCGCCCACCTGCCACCCACCTGCCATTGTAGAGCCACCCACTTGCCATCTCCTCTACAAGGGTAACTCACTTGAAATCCATTAGAAACCTTGAATGATCTGTTGTTAATTTGTTAATTAAATGTGGTTTAGACAAACCCTAACGTTTTTTTGTTATTAATTGAATGTGGTTTTAGACAAACCTTAATTTGTTAATTTTTGTTATTCAATAAACCAAGGAATGGTGTTTACTCCTTATTTGCAGCTTAATGTTCATCACAAACATAAAATACTCTCTCCATCCGAACACATTTTGGTTTGTAAGACTTGTGTATTTGTTTATTTATTTATTTATTCAAATTAAAAAGTTTCTAGTGCATGCTAACAAATTTTAATTTTTAATTTATTCTTTTAAAAGGGTATAACCAAAATAATAAAAAATTTATGTATAAGTGTGTTCTAGACTAATTTTATCATGCCTAGAAAACTTAACTACTATTTCTTAATTTCTCATGGCATACAGTATAAAGAGGTTCTAGGAAAAGGGACTTTCAAAAAAGTGTATCCTCGACACAGCAATTTATCACTGAGACTCTACGCCAGTAAGTTTGTATAGCCATCATATTATAGGTATTGATTAATTTTATATATTAGTTTACCTTTTCCACCAAAGTATATAGCAATTATTTGATATATTTGAGTAATAAATCATGAAAATCATGAATACAAAGGATATAGCAATTATTTGATATAGATTGTTTATAATGGAAGGCTTGGGGACTGTTAGTATAATTTAGTACTTAATCATGCTTAAAGTACCTTTTATTATCATGATTTTAAAGTTATTTGAATGTCTAAAGGTTTTTTTTGCCTATATATGGACAGTTTTTGTCTATGTGGACTCTTGGTTTATGTCTTGGGTGCCTAGAAATGACATTATATACATGCCGTCGTGCATGTGGCTAGTCCATATTACAGGGGAGACTCTGGCGAAATTTTTTTATTGGTCGGGTAGTTGCGAATATTTATATTATTAACGAGCCTATTGGTGATCCACTAGAGCCTATTAAGGGGATGTTGGAGCTGATGGGCTAGGCTTGGGGCCGCGAGGCCACACGAGGCCACGCTAAGCTTAGCCAAGCCTCACGGGGCCAAGCCAAGCTTGGTTGTTAGGGGGTTGTTAAGCCTAAATAGGCAGTGCTAGGGAAATTGTTACTGCAACAGAGAAGGTAACTAGACGCACTTGATCAATAAAGAGACTGTTTTGGCTATAACAAAAAAGGAAGGGTATTTAACACTTAAGTATACAAGAATAAAGCTACAAAATGTTATAGAAGCTATAAATTGCTCAACCAAGTTGTGACTATCCCAAAAGTTGCTTAACACACTAGTTGATATAAATGAATCTCCAAGATACTCAAAAGTTGTATGAATGAGTTAGAAAACTCTGATATAAAGCTAGCATGAATGAAATACCTTACGTATTCACTTACGATAAACAATAAAAACAAATTTAAAACAAACTAAAATAAAAACACATGAATATAATATAACTATTAAACTAAGTAGCATTTACTTAGTTTTTCATACTAAATTTAATAATATTTAAAATTTCTCATACTGCTTTAATTTGCATTCATTCGTTAACATCAAGTATGCTTAAATGTTAATCATATGCTTACAAGTATACTCAAGTCATATGATTACAAGTATATATGCTCTCAAGTCATATGGTTACAAGTATCTATGCTCTCAAGTCATATGCTTATACAAGTATGCTTAAATGTTAATCATATGCTTACAAGTATTCTCAAGTCATATGGTTACAAGTATGCTTAAGTCATATGCTTAGAAGTATGCTTACATGTTAATCAAATGCATGCTTACAAGTATGCTCAAGTCGTATGTTAACATTTATAATGTTGTCTGTAGTAGGTACCGTGGAATCATGGACCTCTATTCAGACCGTAGTTGGATGGCACGACGAAAGTCAAGTGCCCAGATAGGTACTACAGCTGAATTTAGAGCTGGTTGCCAAGTGTTTTTGGAGTATGCGTTTAGTCACCCAGAATGTATGAATGGTAAGTCGCAGATACGATGCCCATGTTTGAAGTGTAAGAATGTAAATTATATGGACAGAGACATGGTAAACTATCATTTACTTGTTTCTGGGTTCATGAAAAATTACGAAGAATGCTGGTGGGCACATGGGCAGAGAAGAGATGGAGGCATCACACAAGTACATAATTCGGGCAGTAGTACTCATCGTATGAATGAAATGGTTCATGATATTGTAGGGCCAGATTTTGATTGGGAGCAAGGCAGAGAGCAACCTATGAATTCTGATGCCAAAGACTTTTTTAAGTTGTTAGACGAGGGTAGCGAGCCATTGTGGCATGGTTGCACCAAACACACTATATTGTCTGCAGTGGCGACATTACTTAACATCAAGGCTGATCATAACATGAGCCATGAGTGTTTTGAGTCGCTCTTGAAGGCCATTAAGAGTATGTTGCCTTACGGTGAGAAATTACCTAGTAACTATTACTTTTGTAAGAAAATGGTGAAGAAGTTGGGTCTTGGATACCAAAAGATCGATGCATGTCCCAACGATTGCATGTTGTTTTATAAGAAAAATGAACAGATGACAAGGTGCACGTTTTGCAGTCATGATCGGTTTAGGCCTAATAAAGAGGGTGTGACTACAAAAAAATTAAATATACCGTTTAAGATTCTAAGGTATTTTCCAATAACACATCGGCTAAAAAGATTGTACATGTCTTCAAGAACAGCAGAACATATAAGTTGGCATGCAAAATCTTCTGCTAAAGATAGAGAACTAAATCATCCCGCAAATGGGAAGGCTTGGAAAGATTTCAACTTAGCACATCCTGGATTTGCATTGGAACCTAGAAATGTGAGGCTTGGATTGTCCACCGATGGTTTCAATCCGTTTGGCCACTCAGCTGTTCCGTACTCATGTTGTCCTGTGATTGTTAATCCGTACAACTTGCCTCCTTGGATGTGTATGAAACAGCCATACTTGTTTCTTTCACTCGTGGTTCCTGGTCCTAAGAGTCCTGGAAAGAACTTAGATGTTTACTTGAGACCTCTTATAGACGAGTTGAAGGTATTGTGGGAGGATAGAGTACAGACTTGGGATGTTGCAACAAAAACAAATTTCAACCTTTGGGCAGCGGTTATGTGGACTATAAGTGACTTCCCAGCTTATGGTATGTTAGCTGGATGGAGTACACACGGGAAGTTGGCTTGTCCGTATTGTATAAAGCATACAAAGTCGTTTAATCTATCAAAAGGTCGAAAGCCTTGTTAGTTTGACTGTCATCGTCGGTTCTTACCGGTAGATCACCCGTTTCGAAGAAATAGAGAACACTTCAGGAAAGGGAAAGTAGATAATGATATGCCTGCACCGCGATTGTCGGGAACGAAGATGCGAGATCGTGTGATGAGATTGTCGGTTATCCCATTTGGTAAGGTTGATGCCACAAACATAATCAATGGGTTTGGTGAATCTCATAACTGGGTTCGGAGAAGCATCTTTTGGGAACTGCTTTATTGGTTTACAAATTTGATTCGTCATAATCTAGATGTGATGCATATTGAGAAGAATGTGTTTGACAATGTTTTTAACACTGTGATGAATGTTACGGGGAAGACAAAAGATAACGATAAGGCACGTTTGGACATGAAAGATATTTGTAAGCGTCCTGGATTAGAACTTTATGAATCTCCTAATGGTAAGATTGTCAAACCGCATGCAAGGTACACATTGTCCAAAAAGCAAGTTGAAGATGTGTGCACATGGGTTAAGTCTCTGAAACTACCAGATGGATATGCGTCAAACATTGCAAGGTGTGTTACAGGTGGGAAATTGCAAGGGATGAAGAGTCATGACTGTCATGTGTTCATGGAGAGACTCATGCCTATAGCATTTTGGGAACTGCTTGATAAACCAATATGGGATGCTTTGACGGATGTTAGTCGTTTCTTCAAAGACTTGTGTTCAAAATTATTGACTGAGAAGGACATGTTTGTACTTAAGAAGAACATCATAGAGATCACGTGTAAACTGGAAAAAATATTTCCACCTGGATTTTTTGACTCCATGGAGCATTTGCAAATCCATCTTCCCTATGAAGCTCATGTTGGGGGTCCAATTCAATATAGATGGATGTACCCTTTCGAGAGGGTGATGGGAAACCTTAAGAGGAAGGTGAAGAATAGAGCTTATGTCGAGGGGTCGATATGCGAGGCATACAGTTTTGATGAGATATCTACGTTTGTCTCAGACTATTTTCCGGTCGAAGTCTTGACAAAGGTCAATCGAGTATCGAGACATGATGATGGGGGAAATGTTGAACTAAATGGTCGTCTCTCTGTATTTGGTCTATCGGGCCGCGCTTATGGAAAAGGGAAGGGCATATTCCTCTCTTAGCAAGAATTACATGCTGCACATACTTACATTCTTCTCAATTGCGAGGAGATTGACGAATTTGTGAGGTACACATGTAAACTTGATAATTTATCTTTTAAGTTAAAAATTTATTCCAATATGTTAATGTTTATAACATGGTATAGATTGTACGATGACGAGTTAAAACTGAAGCATCCCGGCATAACTGATAAAGATATTCAAATCAATCGGGATAAAAAATTTACACTTTGGCTAAAGGACAAAGTAAGTTCAATTTTTAAGCACGTAGTATATATATATATATATATATATATATATATATATATATACACACACACACACACACTCCATGTTAACTATGACTTCATTTAATAAGATGGAGTTTTTGTAGGCTTTAACTGAAGGATCAACGATTCCGGCTAATGTACAAGTCCTAGCTATGGGACCAGACAGGGACCAAGTCTGCCGCAATGGTTACAAAATAAATGGTTGTGAATTTCACACAAAGTCATATGTGCGCGGTAAAAGAACAACGAACTCTGGAGTGTGTGTCCAAGGAGATTGTTACAATGAGCTTGGTCGTGCCTTTTATGGGGAGTTGGAGGAAATCGTAGAGTTGTCGTACAAGGGCACGTACGGGGGTCATATTCACTTGTTCAAGTGCCGTTGGTTTGATTCAGAAAAAGGGATACGTGTTCACAGACATGGAATCGTCGATATTGACCTCCATAGGTCTGCGTACTCCAACGAACCGTTTGTTTTACCAACTCAAACAGTACAAGTATACTATACTCCTAGTCCTGTTAAGAAAAGGGATAGACCGCCTACAGATTGGCAAGTTATAATTCATACTCCCGCGCGTAGTCGTGTAAAATTAGTTGATGGGGAGATTTACCAAGAGCAGATGCTTCAATGTCAAACTATAATAAATGTGGAAGACGACAATGAAGTAATCCAGTTAGATGGTGGAGATGAACCACATGAATTAGATCCTGAGTCAATACTTGTGTTAGATGACATTGATACTGAGGATAAAGAGTTATTGACTGAATCTGACACTGAATCTGAAGCAGATGATGGTTATGAATCTGCAACACGTATACAGGATGATTCTGAATCAGACATTGACACTTGAAACAAATGAGGAAATCAATTAAAGCAGATATTGTTGTAATTAAAAATTGTCATCAATTTATGATACATTACCATTGTTATTGTTCTTCTGATGTACTTTTGTAGAAGAGGTTCTACCTTGTTATTCTTATATTATTTTTGTTTAAAAAGTGAATGTATATTTGTTTGGAGTTGGGTGCAGTTCACTTCATATGAGATTTTTTAATGGACTGTCATTTTATATTCATATATATATATATATATATATATATATATATACATGTTTAAATCACTGTCATGTTTATGTACTAAACTATTTAAATGCAATTTTTGTTTATTGTCATTTTATATTCATATATATACATGTTTATATCACTGTCATGTTTATTGTCATATATACATGTAATCAAATATGACTCTGCAAAACATCTTGAAATTTGTAATATACAGATGGCTTCTGAAGCAGCGCAGAAAAAGCGCGGCTTGGGTAGGGGGCCTAATCATGTGCCCAAGGCCCCTACTAATCCGGATGGTCGGATTCTTATTCAGATTCGCCCTCCTCCAAATAGCACGTACGTCCCGCATATATCAATTTTACATAAGCATTTAAGATTCCATTTATTGTATATTGGTAATATTTTGATTGATATTATATTGGTTTGTGTCTTGGGTGCCTAGAAATGTCCATATATGCATGTCGTCGTGCATGTGGCTAGTCCATATTATAGGGGAGACTCTGGCAAATTTTTTTTAAGTATTATATAAGTATAAGTTTGAAAAATGTTCATAAGTATTATAACTTAAATGTAAATTGCTTTAATATATGCTAATTGATGTTGTATATTATAGTAATTTTTCAGATAATAAAATCGTCAAGTGCATATCACAGCTGTGTTTATAGAATTGGCCTACAGTTGTGATTACATGGGCGAGCACACCTATCGCCCACAAGGATGCTGTTTGGGCAGAATTTCAGGTATATTTTTTTTAATTATGATAGATAATATTAATATAATATTAATATAATATTCAAAGGATAATTATTTAGTAATGTTATTATTGTTGTTTTATTTGCAAAAAAGGTATAGATGGGAGGACGCGCATGCTTCGGTGATTCAGACATTATTCTGGCAGAAGTGCGCGGTCCGCACCAAGGACAACTTGAATAAAGAACGACAAAAAGCCATTCACAATGCCGAGATCGACCATCCAGGCCAGGGAGATGATTATATGCACGAGCATAGCCCCTGGTGGTGCACCCAGTCCATATGGGCTGAGATGTGTGCCCAATGGAGAGCTGAGAGCTGGGTGAAAAGACGAAAGACTGCCGCCACCAACAGAGCCTTGGGTGTATCCGATGGCACAAAGGCTAAAGGAACATACAAGGGCGGCAGTATTTCACAGTTGCAGCATATCATTACCAGGGTACGTATTTACAAGTTTTAATATGTTTTCAATTATGAATTGTAGAAAATATATCCCTTTTTTACTTAGTAATATTGTGTTATTTTTTTATAGGAGTCTCAGTCTCAAGGTCAGCCTATCCATTGGGTGGATGTGTACGTGGCCACCCGTGATGGTCTGCCTGAGGCTATCCAGATAGCGGTAATAAATTTTAACAACTTGATCTTTAATTAATGCTTACAGAATTAATTTATTTTTAACTATTTAATTGTTAACATGATGACATGACACTTATAAGCGTTTATTGAATGAGCGCTATCCTGAAGGCACTCCACGTCCGTCTATCGATCAAGAGTTGTGGGAGAGGGCGTCTGTTGTGAAGAAGAACTACATTAAAGGTCAAGGACAACGACGACGCCCATCCTTCAGTGGCTCAGGCTGCTCTTCTACCCAGTCTACACAGTCATTGAGCCATCCAGCTGTTCATACTCTGGCTGACTGTGTGAGAGCTATATGTCAAGATCGGGATCTTCTGAAGATACTGGGCGGATATCTGGGGGCTCTGAGTGCTGAGGAGTTAGCTGAAGCAGTAGCAGCAGTAGCAGCATCACAACACGGGGATGGCGACGAGGTATAAAATTAATTTGTTGTATATTGTCGTAATATACCAATATTAACACAATTAGTATATATTTCTAACCTGTTTTATTATTTTGTTAATTACAGGGTGATCAAGGAGGCGGTGATACTTGACGTACCTGCTTTAGATTAGTTTTATAGTTATAGTATAAGTTTGTACTTGTATATTCATTCTTAGGATGTTTGTATGTTACTTAAACAAGTTTTGAAATGTTATTATATTTATTCAAAATCATATTGGTTTTGAATGGTTTATATACTAGTTTGGTGTATGTGTTGGTGGACGATGGATGTTTATATTGTTGTGTATGTTATTGTTGGGTATGTGTGTTGGGATAAAACAGGTACAAAACAGGTACAAATTTTTGGGATTTCTGCAAAACAGCAAGATTCTATTTTTTTATTTTTCCATATCAGCGACCGCATGCGGTTGCTGGTAGGGTAATAGCGACGGATACTATTTGTGGACAACAACGACCGCATCCGGTCGCTGATACCGATCGCTGACACGTGGAACACATCAGCTTTGGCCCTGGACCATGCTGACTAAGCTTAGCGACCGGATTTGTTATTCCGATCGCTCATGACGGTCGCAGATATATCGGTCGCTAATAGTGGTCGCTGATGTGCATCTCAGCGACCAGATTTTGTGCGACGCCTTTTAGCGACAGCATGTGGTCGCTGATGGTTATCTGTAACTGTATGCGGTCACTGATAGGCGGTCGCTGATAAAACTTTTTCTTATAGTGAATTGTCGAGGGCAAAGTCTTGGTGGTCTGCAGTGATGGAGGGGCTATCATCAACCTCCTTCTCCCGAATGATGACCATTACGTCTGGGACATCATTGTCCGGGGTGTATCTATTTGAGAAGTGTTTGTTTGGATTTTTGTTTGGTTTGACCGCACCATTGATAGCTGCCTACGTACTCCTATTGAAGAGGAGATCAGGTCTTTTGTTGTTTAGCCTAAGACCCCAGTTCTCCAATGTACACTTTTAGATGTGTGTAAGGATCTCCTAACCCGTCATATTTTCCAAAGTCAGGAGTCTTAAATTTTTCTGGATAATGAATACCAGCGAAAATACATAAATCAGCATATGAAACACTCCTATGTGTTCCAATTCCTTTAATAGTGCGAAGAGTCTCTTCCATTTGGAGGACTTTCTTTTTGATGTCACCAGTGTCTGGGTCTCCAGTGGGATGGGCAGCATCATGAGTTTTGTTGGTCGGATCTAACTGCAGTTCAGGTATTGTAACGACCTGGGTTCCTCCTTGTGTGGAGGATTCAGCATGTACGGGTATTTTCTGACCCTGTGTAGACTGGTGTAATTCTTTTAGTAGAACAGCCAAATCTGTAATCTGTTTGCTTAATCCGTCGAATTCTTTGCGAGAAACTGGATTAATTTCAGTCTGGTCGGATGACGACATGATTGACTGTAGGCCTGTTGCCTTTTTGGACTTTGAACGGGTGGTAGGTCCGATTGATTCCCTGCGAAAGACTTGCATAGTTTAGTCTTTAGGGAATGTGTATAATAACATGCTATGTGATGTGTCCATTTTAGGAATTTTATCCTGCAAAACGGATGTCAGTTGTTTGTAGCATGTTTAAAATATGTATGTATACACATTTCTTCATATTTCTCATTACATGGAGATATATATGGAATGTAATTACAAGTAATTGTGTTTACAAGTAATTTAAAATGAGAGAGCATGAAGAGACTTTCCTCCGTTTTGGGTTTATCAGAGGCTGACCTATCTTAGGTTACTCTCGCGGCTTTTTGGCATGAAGGTTCCCAAATCATCGCAATCTACTTGACGGGAAGTTAATCCGGTCTTTCAACTGGAGGGAATTTGCGTGGTGCCTTTCCTGAGCCTCGGAGAATTAGTCTTCTCACGAGTCCAGTAATCAAACACCGACGGGATAGCCTCCTGGTGGAGGGACCACACAACATACATTCACATACATCGCGTCTTACCGTATGAAAATGATGACATGTGCGAAGCACTAATATCACAAGCAGATATGGTGCGAAGCACTATTATCACAAGCAGTTTATAGTGCGATGCACTAATATCACAGGCAGTTTATAGTGCGAAGCACTAAGTAAGGAAATACATTCATACATATTCATCATAAAATGTAAATGCAACAACCACACACAAGCAGATAATAATTTTGAAAAAATTGTAATAGCGGCTTAAGTCCTCTTACTGGAGTCCCCAGCAGAGTCGCCACCTGTCGACGTCGGGATTTTTAATTGTCCATTTCCGTTACTTGTTCTTTGGTGTTCTCATTTTAGGTGAGATTTATTTGAAAAAACAAGTGAAAAAGGTCCGACATGTATAATGTCGACGATTAGACTATAAGAGTCGCCAGTTGGTTTTTTAAATGGTTGTACCAACACAACCGAGAAAAGGTTTGCACATTGACCCAGTGATGTGACACTGCTAAACGGGTCGGTGAAACCGAGATTCATTAGGGTCCGAGGACTTGGTTATGCGGAGGAAAGGTGTTAGGCACCCCCCGACATCCGTGTTACCACGGTGACCGCCTCTTTTTAAGAAACTGTTATCTGAATATGTGTGTGTGTGGGTCAATGTGCTGTTATTTGGAAGTAGTGCGAGGCCTCGTTCGCACCTACATACACAGGGTTTGAATTTTGTGTAAAAATTCAATTTTAAGCAAGATATGGCAGTAATGTTTTATAAAAGAGGTTTTTCAAATCCTGATGCTCAATAGTAATTGAGACCTTTTACATTCCCATTTTATTCCGTATTCGGCTGGATTGATTTTATTTGACAGATGCGAAGCATCCGTACAAAAATACTTTACAAAAAGGTGTTGAATTCCTCGTGGGTATGTAAACCATCTGAGAAAATTCAAACATCACAGATATATTTACAAGCTGCTTACAGCTGAAAAGGTCCATCATAGGAACCGAATCTAGATTCAGGGGACTGAATCTGTGATCACATGATTCCTAGGCTCACATGATGCCGCAATTGATATAAACGCAGTAAGCAGGTATATATATAAAAGTTGTAAATATATATACAGACATGATCACCAACCACGAAGCACCTCCATGGGGGATCAGAAATATAAATAAAGCTGTAAAAGCTATCAACCGCCACGGAGGAAACTCCAGGCGGGACGAAATGTACAGAAAACTGTAAAAACGATCAACCACCATGAAGTAAACTCCAAGTGGGACGAAATATATATATATATATATATATATATATATATAAGCATATAAACGCACCGGATATAAAATCCAGGCTCATCGGACAAAGTCCAACAACAGTTAATATATATAAGTATATATATATATATATTAAAGCAGTAAACGCACCGGATGTGAAATCCAGGCTCACCGAACAGAGTTCGATAGCATTTCATATATATAATTATATATATAAGAAAGCCATTAAACGCATCAGACATAAGTCTAGGCTCATCGAACAGAGTTCGACCACAGTTGTGAGACCCCAGATTTTATGAATAAATATTTAATTTTCTCGAAATAATTATGGTATGGATTTGATATAATATTATAGTTGTGGGTATTATTTATAAATTTTGCAAAGTAAGCAAGTTGTTTTAAAATATTCGTTTGGTCGGGGAATATTCTTTTTGTCGGGGAATATTCGTACGACGGCACAATCATTGGTGGACCCCACAACAGAAGTATAGTCGTAGTTAGAAAATGACAAAATTATCTTTCTATAAAAATAACGGCTGAGGTGTTACCGTTAAAACCGTTAAAACTGTTGACCTACCCGGTAGTAAAAGTACATTAATACGCGTGGTTGCATAATAGCACATGGTATTGATTATTGATGCTTACGTGAGAAGTCACTCAGCTATACTCAATTATTGCTACAGTAATTGCTGCATCATATCTCTTAAATTATTGTCATAGTATCATCTGTATAATATGTTATATTATTAAATCAATAATTGAGACGTTGTGGTAAGTTTGGTTATTTTTATGGGGGGCCATATGTCATCATCTAAGAGTCTCTTCGTCAATAGTAATTACCGTCGTCAATAGTAATTACCGTCGTCAATAGTATTTACCTTGGTCAATATTATTTACCTTGGTCAATAGTAATTACCTTCGTCAATAGTATTTACCTTGGTCAATAGTAATTACTTTCATCAATAGTAGTTGTCCCTTCAATATTACCAAGAGTCATTTGACCCTTCGTTAAGACCAAGAGTCATTTGACCCTTCGTTAAGACCAAGAGTCATCCTCAGTTTTTCTATAAATAGAGGCCTAGGGCTTCATTATTTTTCACGAATTCATTCAAGCTATAGAGAGAGAAAGTATAGAGAGAATAAGAGAGAGAGAATAAAAGTATTCTGCTACTTCACTTTTTCAATATCCAGTTCTTTTAAGGTAGGGAATATTATTTCTTTTATATTCATGAAGAGAACTCCTGTTATTCCATTCTTTATTATTCTGTTAGAATAACCTGTATACGCGGTCTACCCTATACTTGGTGACATTCTCCTATTATTCTGTTAGAACATCCTGTCTGTGTGTTTTACACCGGACCTGGTTCCGTCTTTATTTATTATTCTGTCGGAATATCCTGTCTGTGTGTTTTACACCGGACCTGGTTCCATTATTTATTATACTGTTCTTTATTATTCTGTCGGAATATCATGTCTGTGCGTTTACGCCGGACCTGGTTCCATTATTTATTATTCTGTCGGAATATCCTGTCTGTGCGTTTACGCCGGACCTGGTTCCATTATTTATTATTCTGTTGGAATAACCTGTCTGTGCGGTCTATCACATGCATGTTGATTTCTTTTGTTATTCCCTTCTTTATTATACTCAGTTGATTAAAACTTTGACTTCTATACTCCATGAAATTAGTGGAATATCCTTGACATTTGCGCTTCATCTAGTATCTATTCATGAAAATATTCTCCTGATCAGTCTTGAAGTTTACTCCACAAAGCAGTATCATGTTGACAATTTGGACGTTATTAATTTCTGGATAAATTAATTCTTGAACTTGTTTTATTGAATTCTTATATCATTGTCATCATCCTCATGTTTATATTCTGTTAAAAGTCATCTGTGGCCTGTAGTGCATAGATGGACTTGGTATGATTATGACCAGGGATTATTCGGTGTAATCATGACCGTAATATTACAAATGATGTGGTAAAAGTCCTCATTGGCCCGTAGTGCATTGATGGACAGTTATTGGCATGATCATGACCATTAATGAATGCACGAATATCCTTGGCCGTAGTGCAGGGGTGATTCGATGATGTGGATTATTTTATTAAGCTGAGTCCCAGCGATAACAGTGTTGAAAAACCTTTTAAATCATAAAGATAGTAGAGTTTATTTTCTACTTGACTCTTTTAATGGATTGCTTGTTCCACTACAGTTAAACTTGATGTCTATTATATTTTATCAGTTTAACATTGTTGAAGGCTAATGATAATTTATTCTGTATTATCTTAGTCATAACATTTTTTACTGGGCTAGTTGAGCTCACCCTTTCTTTCACTGTTCTCTTCAGGAAATGAGATCGTAGCTGGGGCAGGTCGGGGAACGGAGTGATGGTTCGAATGATAGTATTAGTTAGTAGTCCTCACTATTCTATGTAATAGTGTGTTAATAAATGTAATGAGGACTCCTTTTGAGTATGAATACTCTCTATAAGATAATATTTGTATTCAAACTCACAGTTTATGTTTTGTCGTATTATACACGACAGTTGTATTAGTAAGTTGTAATTATATTCTGTACTATGTATCTGACGACCCAAGATGGGTGATGTATACCTAATTTTGGGGGCGTCACAGTTGGTATCAGAGCTTAGGGATATGATCCCTGGCTAAGATGTGAGAATAGAACTAGGAGGGGAGAGACGGGGAATTCCTTCGCTAGTATGACCTACCTAAGTTTATTTACATGGTATTTAATTGGTCGGTCATAATATAAGGATAATATATGACATATCAATTAACTTTTATTTTGTGGCAGTATCTAAAAATGGCATCTGAGAATGTTGAGAATAGCAATGGAGCACAGGCGACTGTAGATTCACCACATATCAATAATCAGGATAATGTGCATCAGGAAGGTGACAATCCTCATGCAAACAACAACACTGACCAGATGATGAATGATGGAATGTTCAGAAACTTTATGCAGTTCATGCAACAGCAGGCGAGAGCGACTCCTGTCTAAAATATAGGTGGAAACACTGAAAACTCTCGGACGGTCACCGCTAAACAGTTCAAGGAGCTGGGACCACCAGAGTTTAAAGGAGAGCCAAAACCACTTATAGCGGAAACATGGATAAAGTAGATTACCAAGATATTTGATGTCTTGGGATGCTCCGAGGAGCAAAAGGTTCCCTTTGCCGCCTTTATGTTGCGAGGAGAGGCAGATTACTGGTGGGAATCGATTAAGCGTACTCAACCTGCCGCACTGAAGATGTCTTGGGAGAAGTTCCAAGTGCTGTTCAACGACAAATATTTTCCCGAAAGTGTTCGTCACATGAAGGAGGTGGAGTTCATCAAGTTGGAGCAAAACAACATGACCGTGTCGCAGTACGAAGCCAAGTTTGCTGAGTTGTCCCAGTTTGCGTCCCACTTGGTGGATAATGAAGAGCGAATGACGCGAATGTTTTTGCGAGGTTTGAAACCTGAGATACGTCAACATCTTATTTCTCATAAACTGTGTTTGTATTCTGATGTTGTGGATAGGGCTCAGTTAGTGGAGTGCGATAACGAGTCAACGCAACCAAAAGAGAGCAGTCGACAAAATGATAATACCAGTGAGAGCAGTCATCGAAGCGGTGACAACAAGCGTGGAGGGAATCAACAGGCCAGAAATGGTAACCACTTCGGTGGTAATCAGGGCCAAAACAATAAGAATGGTCATTTCAAGAAGAGAAGATTCAACAATGATGGAAAAACGTCAGCACCAGCACCCGTTGTTAAGGAAGGAGAACGACCACCTATCATATGCTTTAAATGCGGAGGGGAGGGACACATCAGTCCAAACTGTGCGATGCCATCCAAAGCATGCTATAATTGTGGAAGAGAAGGTCACTTAGCCCGATTTTATCGTTCACCGAAGACAAGTTCATATAGGATGGAGGCACCAAAGACCGTCCCAGAAAAGCCAAAGCAAGTAGTTTAAGAGAGAGCATTTTTTTTTCCTGACGAGGAACCTGAATAAAATTATCACGGGTATGTTAGTCATAAACTCTTGCGAAGTCTATACCGTGTTAGATACCGGTTCTACTCACTCTTTTATTTCACCTAGTTGTGTTCAATGTTTGAAGTTAACTCCGGAGAACTTAGACTTTGATGCGTCTGTTTAAACTCAGTTGGGAGAAACCTTCGTTACCTCCACTATTTATAAATCTTGTTCAATTCAACACTTTCACGTTACCTGTCGATCTTATCTCTTTAAAAATACTTGCCTTTGATGTGATATTTTTGAAACGATTGGTTCACTACTCATCATGCTTCTCATAAGGTTGTTAGCTTTCATACTCCTAACCAACCTGTTATGCGGATTCAAAGTAACCAAACCACTAAAGTCAATCATTGTCATATCAAGCCATAAATAAAGAGCCCCGATCCTTTCGTTGTTGACTTTCTTGTGTGGAATGCACCGAAGCCAGACTTTCGGTAGGGGACGTTGTGAATAACGGTGACAAGTTAATAGATATCAATGTGACGTGTTATCCAAGTCTTGGACGAGAGTCACAGTTTTGAACGATATTTCTATTGTTAATAAATTTCTTGACGTATTCTTGAAGACTTCTTAGCCTACCCCAGAGCGTAAAATCAAATTTTGTATTGATCCCAGTACAAAACCCATTTCTTAAACCCTCAAATATTTCTTCAACTAAAACAAACGTAACATGCGCCAAAGACGTTGGCTCGAGCTGTTGAAGATTACGACCGTACCATTCAATATCATTGTGGAAGATCGAACGTGGTAGCTGACGTGTTGAGTAGAAGATCATATGTGTTTACGAGGGCGATGTTGTTAAAGACTCATTTCGTATAACTTACAAATGACGAAGATAGAGTTAAAGACTCGAGGGACCCATATGAAGATAACGAATATACGAGTAAAATCGACTATAATCGATAACGTTAAAGCCGTTCAAGCTACACACCCGAAGCTGATGAATGTAAGAAGGTTCAAGAGGGCGTTATTCTAGAAGCAAGAATTGGCAAAGGGAGGAAATCTCAACCCTCGATGTAATTGACCCATTTAAAATCCTCGATCGAGTAGGAACTGTGGCTTATAGACTCGTTTTATCGCCAAGCATGTCGTGTGTTCATAATATTTTTTTTCACGTATCGATGTTACGTAAATATGTGGACGGCCCGAACAACATTATTAATTTAGAACCGGCCGAGATAGCGGATGATTTAATGTTTGAGGAGATACGTGTTAAAATCTTGGATAAGAATGATCATATTCGACGCTCAAAGGTTATACCTCAAGAGTTAGAATTTGAAGTGAAGTCAATGTATCCTCACCTGTTCGGCATACCAGGTATGTACGTAAATTTCGAGGGCGAAATTCCATAAGGAGGGGAGATTGTGAGACCCCAGATTTTATGAATAAATATTTAATTTTCTCGAAATAATTATGGTGTGGATTTGATATAATATTATAGTTGTGGGTATTATTTATAAATTTTGCAAAGTAAGCAATTTGTTTTAAAATATTCGTTTGGTCGGGGAATATTCTTTTTGTCGGAGAATATTCGTACGACGGCACAATCATTGGTGGACCCCACAACAGAAGTATAGTCGTAGTTAGAAAACGACAAAATTATCTTTCTATAAAAATAACGACTGAGGTGTTACCGTTAAAACCGTTAAAACTGTTGACCTACCCGGTAGTAAAAGTACAGTAATACGCGTGGTTGCATAGTAGCACACGGTATTGATTATTGATGCTTACGTGAGAAGTCACTCAGCTATACTCAATTATTGCTACAGTAATTGCTGCATCATATTTCTTAAATTATTGTCATAGTATCATCTGTATAATATGTTATATTATTAAATCAATAATTGAGACGTTGTGGTAAGTTTGGTTATTTTTATGGGGGGCCATATGTCATTATCTAAAAGTCTCTTCGTCAATAGTAATTACCGTCGTCAATAGTATTTACCTTGGTCAATAGTAATTACCTTCGTCAATAGTATTTACCTTAGTCAATAGTATTTACCTTGGTCAATAGTAATTACCTTCGTCAATAGTATTTACCTTGGTTAATAGTAATTACTTTCGTCAATAGTAGTTGTCCCTTCAATATTACCAAGAGTCATTTGACCCTTCGTTAAGACCAAGAGTCATTTGACCCTTCGTTAAGACCAAGAGTCATTTGACCCTTCGTTAAGACCAAGAGCCACCCTCAGTTTTTCTATAAATAGAGGCCTAGGGCTTCATTATTTTTCACGAATTCATTCAAGCTATAGAGAGAGAAAGTATAGAGAGAATAAGAGAGAGAGAATAAAAGTATTCTGCTACTTCACTTTTTCAATATCTAGTTCTTTTAAGGTAGGGAATATTATTTCTTTTATATTCATGAAGAGAACTCCTGTTATTCCATTCTTTATTATTCTGTTAGAATAACCTGTATACGCGGTCTACCCTATACTTGGTGACATTCTCCTATTATTCTGTTAGAACATCATGTCTGTGTGTTTTACACCGGACCTGGTTCCGTCTTTATTTATTATTCTGTCGGAATATCCTGTCTGTGTGTTTTACACCGGACCTGGTTCCATTATTTATTATATTGTTCTTTATTATTCTGTCGGAATATCCTGTCTGTGCGTTTACGCCGGACCTGGTTCCATTATTTATTATTCTGTCGGAATATCCTGTCTGTGCGTTTACGCCGGACCTGGTTCCATTATTTATTTTTATGTTGGAATAATCTGTCTGTGCGGTCTATCGCATGCATGGTGATTTCTTTTGTTATTCCCTTCTTTATTATACTCAGTTGATTAAAACTTTGACTTCTATACTCCATGAAATTAGTAGAATATCCTTGACATTTGCGCTTCATCTAGTATCTATTCATGAAAATATTCTCCTGATCAGTCTTGAAGTTTACTCCACAAAGCAGTATCATGTTGACAATTTGGATGTTATTAATTCCTGGATAAATTAATTCTTGAACTTGTTTTATTAAATTCTTATATCATTGTCATCATCCTCATGTTTATATTCTGTTGAAAGTCATATGTGGCCTGTAGTGCATAGATGGACTTGGTATAATTATGACCAGGGATTATTCGGTGTAATCATGACCGTAATGTTACAAATGATGTGGTAAAAGTCCTCATTGGCCCGTAGTGCATTGATGGACAGTTATTGGCATGATCATGACCATTAATGAATACACGAATATCCTTGGCCGTAGTGCAGGGGTGATTCAATGATGTGGATTATTTTATTAAGCTGAGTCCCAGCGATAACAGTGTTGAAAAACCTTTTAAATCATAAAAGATAGTAGAGTTTATTTTCTACTTGACTCTTTTAATGGATTGCTTGTTCCGCTACAGTTAAACTTGATGTCTATTATATTTTATCAGTTTAACATTGTTGAAGGCTAATGATAATTTATTCTATATTATCTTAGTCATAATATTTCTTACTGGGCTAGTTGAGCTCACCCTTTCTTTCACTGTTCTTTTCAGGAAATGAGAACGTAGTTGGGGCAGGTCGGGGAACGGAGTGATGGTTCGAATGATAGTATTAGTTAGTAGTCCTCACTATTCTATGTAATAGTGTGTTAATAAATGTAATAAGGACTCCTTTTGAGTATGAATACTCTCTATAAGATAATATTTGTATTCAAACTCACAGTTTATGTTTTGTCGTATTATACACGACAGTTGTATTAGTAAGTTATATTTGTATTCTGTACTATGTATCTGACGACCCAAGATGGGTGATGTATACCTAATTTTGGGGGCGTCACAACAGTTCATATATATAAGTATATATATATATATATATATATATATATATATATATATATATATATATATATAGGAAAACAAGTAAACGTACCAAACCGAAGTTTAGGCTCATCGAACAAAGTTCGACACACAGTTAATATATATAATATATATATTAAAGCAGTAAACGCTCCAGACCGAAGTCTAGGCTCATCGAACAAAGTTCGACATACAGTTTATATATATAAATATATATATATATATAAAAAAGCAAATAAACGCTTCAGACCGAAGTCTAGGCTCAATCGAGGCATAACTCGGTAATGTTAGTCAATATAAATATAATATATATATATATATATATATATATATATATATATATATATATATATATATACAGACTGAAATAAAACCACGGACCGAAGTTCGGGCAAAAACGAGCAACACGACTCTCAACGTGTAGAAGGGTGTGTGCAAAGATGAAGAGAAAGACTCTAAAGTGTGTGAGAAGGTTTACAGCTGACTGCTAAAAAAGGCTTCTATATCTTTAGAGTGGGTAAACACTGGCTTTTGTGGATACAAAAAAGACTATATATGAGCTCACAGGTGTTTAAAAGGGGAAAGTACACTGCATGGGATGAGTGGAGAGCAAATTGGGCAGGGCTTCCTTGCCGTTTTCTCTTGCAAAATGGCCACCCCAAGCCCTGGAGCCGCAGGTGTACCTGCTGCTGGGCCGCAGGTGTACCTGCTGCTGCCCGGGGTGCCCCGGGCAGTGTGGGTCTCGTCGCGTCGAAGTACGTACACTCGGACAACGCTCTGTTCGCTCGGTCGCTCATAACTTTCAATCCTTGGGTCCGATGGAAGCGTGCCATATCATTCCAGAAAGCTCTTTCCGAGAGCTACACTATGACATATGATTTTTCCTTTTTTAATTCCAGGAAGATGGGTCCATGACCGAAATGGCATTTCTGGGTTTCCGTCAGGCAGTCCGTTGAGTCGTTTTGCGTTGTTTGCGCTCGGAAGTTAAGATATGGTTCTTGTGGGACTTCTATTGAAGTAATTTGAGTTGGCATGAGTGTATTTGATGTGAGTTGAAGTTGAGTTAGCAAAATAACCATTTTGCCCCTCCCGGGGTTATCTCCGGTTTTCGCACAGTTGTAGCAGTCTTTTCTCAGGGTTATCTCTGAGGTTGTCATGTTGTTGACTCTGAATGTCCTCAGGGTCATCTCTGAGGTTGGATTGATCTCTCGGGGCTATCTTCAGGGTTATCTCTAGAGTGTGAAAAAATACGCTTTTGCCCTCCTACATAGTTAGTAGCAGGAAAAGAAATTTTCGAATGTCTACAAAGTGTTGGCTACCAACTGTACTATTAAATAAAAAAATCTATAATAGATTTTTTAAAAATAAATTAGTAACCTAATAACACTGAATTGGTTACCTTAGTATGAATGTTTGGCTACCAACTGTACTATGAAAAAATCGCAGGTGTGGATGTGGATTGGGTGAGGGGGTCCGATAGTACTTTATAAATTATTTATATGTATGTATTCCCAGTTTGGAGAAATTCAATTAGCTCGTCAAATATTTGATGGAAGCTTATGTAGGAATGTGTTTTGTTATACTAGTTTGCTAAGTGCGTATTGCAGTAATGGATATATTGATGAAGCTAGCAAAGTGTTTCATTCAATGCAGAAATGATGTTTCTTATAGTGCGATGATTGCTGGTTATATATGGAATGAAAATTTTAATGAGACAATTATGTTGTTCGGCGGAGTGGGTAAAAGGGAGGAGAGAGAAAGTGTTAAATTAAAACACTCAACTAAATTAAAGGGATAAGAATGCACTAATTTTGTAAATAAAACTTTAAATGCATAAATTGTGTAAATATTTTATGAGTGCACTATTGTTGTAATAAGTTTTAAAAATACAATAGAAAATGTAATTGTTCCTACTATTTAAGCAAATTGTCCAAATAAACGTATATGGGCCAATACCAAATTCAGTCCATTAAATAAGTTAGGCTACACCTTGGTTAAACCCAAATAATTACATCCTAATATTGCCCCCAGTCTCTTATTTTATAAGAAACTTAAAATAAGAGAGTATACATATTTATACCAACAAAAGATCCATATCTGCCGAAGAACTGTCACACCCAAACACCATACGCCGAAGATAATCAAACCTCAACACTACCAAAGATAGATAAATAGCCGACTTTATCACAACCGAATAAGTAGATAACCAATCTTATCACAACCGAATATGTAGATTACCAACTGTTAATGCACCTTTTCTTACATGAGTTTTGATCAATTTGGAGATTAATTTAGACTCATTAATTGATTGAATTTAAATTAAATTAAAAGTGCAAGTGATAGTCCTATTACAAGGAGATTAATAGAGAGTAATACATGATTCAAGTCGGAATTATATATTGTGTTTTAATTGTATCCAAAGTGGAGAATATGAAAAGGTTCATTGTTGTTTAAGAAAACTATTTTCTTTATGTTCCACATTGAGTAGTAATAAAACTATTTAATACTTTATAAGTATATGTGGAATAGTTTAATTCACTAATGGTACTAATGAAAAGGCTTGGAGTTGGTCACAATGACGTGGTGCGAAGCACCACCCGCCCGCGTCTCAGGACCCGGGGGCCGTGGTGCGAGTTCGAATCGCAAAGTCGCATTAGCGCTTTAGGCGCACTTCGCCCGAGCCCAGAGCCAACTTTTTATATATCTTGAACCAGATTCATTGAACCTTTAATTATTATGGATATAAAATAAACTGATTTGTGATTAATACATTATTTACTTTGTAAACTGATGTTTAATTAACAATTCAGTTTTATCAGTTTTAAAAACTGAACAGTCTTGCTATCTTCTTCCTGAAAATCAAACCTTTACAAAGTAGCATAAAATTGAGATTTTTAGTGAGTTGCTATCACTGAAAGTTAGAAAAGACTTGACATATATCCTGGAGGTGAATTGCTAGTAGCCTTTAGCAAACCTTAGTGGTAAGGGGCAATAAACACCTTAAGGACATGGAATACCCGTGTAAAATCCTTATTTCTTTTAATTTGTATTCGTTTTAATTTTTTCACCAATATTATCACAACCGAAGATATAGATAACCAACCTTATCACAACCGAAGATGAAGATAATCGTCCTTATCACAACTGAAAATATTGATAATCAACCTTATCACAACCGAAACATGTTATCCATTCGGGAGAACGCTAATACATCCTGAAGGGCCGTTCGGGAAGACGCTGGTCCGTCCCAAAAGATGTTATCCGTTCAAGTTTGACTCAATAAATTACTTGATATTACTCGTCTTGGAGTTACTCGTCTCGTTTTCACAACGAGTAATTCACAAATTATTCGAGATCGAGCCTGAGATAGATCACACCAAAATAAGACATAAAAATGAAAACTTAGAAAAACTTCAGTTTCATTTTATATATATAAAAATACATGTATTACAAAAATTACAATGATAAATTTACAATATTAATTCTACTATGATACAATTTCTAGTAAAATTATTACATCAAAGTAATAACTTTATGTTCAATTCTGCAATACAACAACCATGCATGATCAATTCTTCATTCATTTAGCCTGCAAATTTCAAGACCAACAGACCTAGAGAGGGTCACAAGTCACTGAGCAACTTTCATGTTTAGCAACAAGAAGAAAGCAACAAGGTATAACAACATCAAGGTAATAACTTTATGTTCAGTTCCGCAACACAACAAGAAGGCATTAGGCAACTTCATGTGCAACAACAAGCTAACTTGTAATAAAAATGAGATGGGTTATCAAGCTCCAAAGTTCAACTGTCCAAGCTTCAATGCAATAAAAATGAGATGGGTTAGAAACGAACAAATAGAAAATTAAGTTGTAATAAATAAAAGAAAATAACAAAATAAAAAAGAAAGCACTTATCTTTTTTCAGAATTTCCACCAACCTAGTTTCTTTAATTATTCCTTGATCATTCAACTGTTAAACAGAATCAACTCATGAGTCATGACAATTCTACTAATCAATTATCCAAAGTCCAAGTTTCAATCTTGCAAATCTACAGGATGGCTTAGAAACAAGTTGAAAATTTATTTGTAAAAAATAAAATAAAATGTCAAAATAAAAAATATAAGAAACTTATCTTTTATAAGACTTTATAGTAACTTGTTGTGCATGATCATATATTATTCAACTGAATCAAACAAGACTACAATTCTTAAAATCAGATATGCCTGCTCCAAGCTTCAATGTTGCATATATATAAGATGAGTTAGAACTTTGAAAACTTGAAAATTAACTTGTAATAAATAAAAGAATATAACAAAATAAAGAAGATAAACACATAGCTTTTTTTTAGAATTTACACCAAGTTAGTTTCCTTAATTAATCATTGATAAGTCAACTGTTACAAATCCATGAGTTATGACTGCAAATTTATAATTATGCAAATCAACTATCAAGGTCTAAAGTACAAGCTTCAATCTTGCAAATATAGAAGATAGGTTAGAAACAAGTTGAAAACTTACTTGTAAAAAATAAAAGAAAATAACAATTTAAAAAGACCAAAACTTATCTTTTTGTTTTGTTTTGTTTTTTTCTTCTTCAGAATTTACACCAAACTTGTTGTGCTACTTGTGCATTATCAACTCAAGGTTGCAAGTCAAATATTTAAACTTCAAATTCCAAACTCAAGCACTAAAGTTAGTAGTTTGATCACACCGTTTCATAAACCAAATTCTAAAATGCTCAAAATGAAATTCAAAGTTTCAAACAAAATAACCAAAGTCCAACAATTCAATAGTAAACAAAGTATCAAAGTTTGAATAATTTAAAAGGTGAAATGTAAAAAAGCAATGTATCACAGTATCAACACTTCAACTAGTTCAAGATCATGCTTAATTCCAATATTCCATCATCAACTTCTTCACTGCATCAACACTCCAGTCTCCAAGCTCACCTCTTGCATTGAATCTTCATCAAGCTACATTGTCAAACAATTAATATTAATATCCATGATATTATTTACATGCGTATTTAATTTTTTATGAAAAAAACTAAACAAATTAATACTTACAATCATGTTTTGCTTAATTCTATACTCAACTCGCAACCAATCACAAGTTCAAATCAAAGCCTGCACTGTGTCAGGCTTCAAACAGCTCCTAAATGTTGATTCAGAAGCCGCAATACTCACAGATATGGGCAATATATTTCTTACCATCCTCGACAAAACCTTGAATTTTAAAGTACCTTCCACCATTTTAAAGCATCAAAGTTATCATCAACATTACAAATCAATCTCTATTCTTCCAAGTAAATTTTAAAATCAGACTTCAAATATGGGGATACAATGTCCACATTTTAAGCCCAACTGTCAAACTCTATTCTACTCTTGGTCTTACTCTTAAATTCACCAATAGATATAACTGGTAGCGCTATTTCTAGCACTTGAAGTTTCACATTGATTCGACTCAGATTCGATCGTGTCCTGTCTTATAATCTTAAAAATGAGTATGGCCCAGATTCGGCTCGGATGCTCTTCAAATCCAAGTCCCAGTTTATTTTTTTGGATCAAATTTGAGTTGAGTACTGAATGATTCAAATTGTTTTACACCTTTAAAAGCATATGATATATATATATAGACACACACACACACACAGTACCCTTCTCAAGCGAACAAAAAAGAACCGGCTATATCGACAGTTTTTTGAGCTATAGAGACGGTTCGAACCGTCGACATAGCTATGTCGTTGGCTTTGTATGCTATAGCGACGGTTCCGTCGCTATAATCGATTCATTTTTAGTTCACTTTTTAAGTTCGCTGGAGAAGGTGACCATATATATATATATATATATATATATATATATATATATATATATATATATATATATATATATATAGGGGTTCCATCCACAGCAATCAGCAACCCCTTTTTGGAGCAAAAAAAAATTATTATAACAAGTCGCTACAACATGTAGCGGCTGGGCCAAAAGGGGTTGCTCCACAGTAACCGGTTGTTGTGGATGGAACCCCATATATATATATATATATATATATAATGAACAGGGCGAATGGATTCCAATCGTAAATTCAGTTAAAACTTGACTTGACCACCTTTGACAAATATATTATTGACTTGAGTAAAAATTTAATTTTAAAGTTATTGTAATATAGGAATTCAATTATAGCAATAACTCTAATACCAACATTTTAAAAAAAATGGTCGTATATAATTAAACATATATATATATATATATATATATATATATATATATATATATATATATATATATATATATATATAGGACGGATCTAAAACACTTCTCTTAAATAACACTCTCTCTTAAATAATACTTATTTATTAAAACTATGTCGTTTTAGAATTTTTTTTTAAAAAACAAGTGGGGTCGCGAGTGACATTTTTATAAATAAAAATTAAGCAAGTAGGACCACTCTATTTTACTATTATTTTGTATTTTAAAAAAATATTTAAAAATACGTAATTTTAATAAAGAAGTGTTATTTAAGAAGGAGTGCTATTTAACCGTAGTACATGATAGATATCATAATCAAATTTATTCATATGACATGTTTTCGTCCCACTTGTTTTTATTTATTTATCAAAATATCATTCACAATCCCACTTATTTATTCAAATTTATTCATATGATTATATGACATGTTTTCTTATAATTTTAGGTCATGCTATGAGGAGTTAATTTAAAAATATTATTACATTTTATCTTATTTTATCAAGTTTAAGTCATTGAAATTAGTTATATTAAAGTTTTGTGTCAAAATATCAGCTTAATTTGTCAAATTTTCTTAATATTTATTAAGATAAATATTAATTGGTGTGATCAGCCTGTGAACAACTCGAGCCTAGGTTGACCCTAAGTATACTATAGGGCTCATTCTTTCATAAATGAGTCCGATTTAAAAATAAATTTTAAGTTTGATAAAGAAGAACTTAATTAACTCCACTCAACTCATTTGCATACCAGCATACCTTATCATACATCAATTTAAGAACTAGTACAAAGTTTAACTCGACATTTATTTCAAAAAAATGTTAAAAGTTAGCTTCAATATATATGTCGGAATTTATGGTTCATAAAATTTGTATGAGATGTACTGAAAATTCTTAAAAAATATTATTATTTTAATTCGTAAGATATCAAGCGCCCTGTATTTTAGTGAAGTTTTATCTTTTAATTACTTTTCTATGTTTAATATTTGACTCAAGATTAATTTGATTGATAGCACTACCGGTTAAACAATAATTAAGGAACAAAAATGACAAAAAGAATAGAGATGTTATGTTAGTGTTTACCATTTTTATTTTTATTATTTGTTTTGGTATTATTGGATTATTACATCATGTCATCATTAAGTGTATGTTTGGTAACAAAGCAGGTATAGTTCGAACGACCCCTCCCTATACTCGTTCTACCAATATGTAGGCTGTAGCTATCCCCCAAACTCGAACCAAACCCATAAATATATCGTATCTATCCGTGCCCCTTTTACTAGATTACTCAATTTTTTCCGAAATTAAATTTCTTTATTTTTTTTATAAATTTTGTACAACTATTTTTAATTTAAAATTAAATAACATGCAATATTTCTATTAGTAGTAACATAGTATTACATTACAGCTTGTAGTATGTATTGTACTTAACTGCTTTGGCATAGGGACATATATATATATATATATATATATATATATATATATATATATATATATATATATATATATATATTAATTATCGGGTGGGGGAGGGATGAAAGGGTATATTCTATACCGATTATAATCCTATGAGATTTAAAAATTGGATCCTATTAAAAATTAGGATAAGAGGAATTCAGGTCGGGCCAAATTAATTTGAACGGGTAGTTGGGGGTGTGCTGGTCCAACTCTTCATCCTGTTAGGATTTACTACTTCGCAAATTACTACTACAGAAAAGAAGATTGACTTCACAAATATTGTTGTACGTACTCAGATCCTAATCGCTATAGCCTAAATCTAGAAAGAAAAGGAACCTTAAATATAGGTCTCCTAAATTCATAAGTGATCTACTCTAGCAATTCTCTAGAGTTTTTGCCAGCAGATATTGTGATAGGAAAATAATATACATGTCCGTAAATATTTAGTGAAGTTGAATTGCGATTAATGCGGAAGTGTATGCGATAAGATAAAATAAATTAATTTGAGATATTTCTTAATTCTTACATATCCCATGTATGCACATACGTTCGTAATGTACATCATGATTCATTCGGAAATATTTCTCCATATAATACAAAAGATTAAGAAATTTGATATTTTCACAAGTAAATTTGATAGTTCTACATGTACTCTCTCACATGAAGTGGTAAACCTAGGACCTCTTGCTTAGAGTACCACTTGAGGCAAAAACTCTACATTGCCTTCTTGTATTTATAAAAACTTGCTAATTTGAACCATCTTTTTACTCAAATTAGTTTATTAATTAGGATCTTTACTCAAATATTTGCCATTATGAGTTTGTTATTAAAGAGGTATGGTTATTAACATATATTTGAATGACCAAACAGCTGTCAAACACCATAACATAATCGAAAGCTAGCTCATTATTTAACTCAATTTAGAAATTAAGTGTCGCAATGCCGTAGGCAAAAAATCACCATTTAATAATTAAAGGCAGGCCCACATTTATCCATTTTTGAGTAGCATGACATTATTATTAGCACATTGATCCTTTTTCATATTAATTTATAGCATAACAAATTAATATATTGATGTGAACACTCAAGAAAAACCGTCAAAGTTTTCTTCCGGAACAGAAAAATCACTTTCAAGAGAGAAAAAGGGATTATTCTTTAATTAATTACTAGCATGCATGGAAACATTAATACATTATATACTAATTTATTACTTAATATATTAATGAAAATAATAAATTTGTCTTAATTTGTTAAGTTGGGTCGAGCAAGAATGCATGCATGTCTCCCTCCACCATTGTAGGCCTCTCTGACTCTGTGGCATTATGGCCACCACCATCCTTGTCTTCCCAACTGCACAACCCATTATTTGTGTTCATTCTTGAATTTTAAATACCTGACATCAACTTTGATGCTTATTATTTTTTGTGGCCTATATTTTGAATTGTTTTCCAAAAACAACACTTTTTTTAAGAAAATATTATTACCAATCTAACACCTTCTCGTACAGTTGTATAATAACTTGTGCATTGTCCGTGTGATCTTTTGGCTGATCCATCGGATCGAAGTTGAGTTTTTAGTTTAAAATTGAAAAGTATGGTTGGGTTGGTTTGGGAATTTCTGTTAACATGCATCCAGGAAGGGGCTGATGCAATTTAAGCCCAAACTTGATTTTGGACCAAAGCTTTACATAGGAGTACTATATATAAAATTTCAGACTGTCACCATGAAGGCTTTCATAATTAAATTTTAAATAATGCTACTATCATATAAAAAAGACTTACATAATGCTCACATATACACACATGCATATGTGTGGGCCCCACATATCAGGCGGGAGTCCACAGTATGCATGTGTGTATGTGAGCCTTTTTTATGTGATTGTAGCATTGTTGTTAAATTTTTAGTATTTTCTATGCATGCATGTGTGTGTATGTGAGCTTTATGTGAGCTTTTTTTTTATGTGATACTAACATTGTTGTTAAATTTTCAGTATTTTCTTTGCATGCTTTTATGATCTTCAACCATAAAGGTAACAATTCATATGTTATTGGTGAAACTTAATTATCCAATTTTAATTCAGAAATGATTATACTTTCATAATAAATTAGGATTTTTATATTATATTAATTATACAAGTAAGGGATCTTGCACTGTATTATTATGTATAAATTTCTTGGTCAACCTGCTTACTAACTTCCTAATTTAGCCATAAATTACAAGAAATAAATAAATGTCTGAAAAAATTAAATATAATTGGAACTCTACACTTGACTCTTAAAGCAGACAGCAGTGACATCTGAGATAGAATGAATAAAGAAAGTGAAAATCATCCAGAACTTAAATGCTAAACCTGAATATTCAAGCTAGAAAAATGTTCTTCTGAGGAATATACTTTACATAATTATAAATCAAAGGTAGTTCACAACCAGCAAAAGAAGCAGTTCCTGGTATATGTTTAAGTTAATAATTTGCGTTAGCTCGGTTTTCCACCATCACAACTTCGCAATTTAACTCTTTACATGATCATTCCTTGAAAATCCCAGAAGAAAGAGAAAAAAGAGAGGACAAAAAAAAACACTTCTGGTCAACATCATCTTCCAACAATGGATTCATCTTTTGTCCCAAATCTCTAGTCCTCAATTACTTCCCCTTTCCTTCCCTATACTTAATAGTTTCACATTTTCCTGCTAAATTTACACAAGGTTTCTTTAACCTCCTGCATTCTCTTCAACCAAAAGTTGACTACAGAATGAGGACTCGTGAACTTTTATACGCATGCAAAGATATATTCTTAGGCCACTTCTATGTTCGGAGCTTTGGCATTGTCTTCGACGAATTTAGCCTTTGACTTTGCTGCTCGTGATGACCTTGATGAGGAAGTGGAAGACTTAGGAGAGGAAGTTGACTTGTGCTTCTTACGCTTCTGCTTCTTTGGAATATTAGGCAGGTCTGTGGGTGGTATGTCAGTGAACATGTCGGATGCCGTTTGTCGTCCTAGCCTTTCTCCGAAATCTGTTAAAATAGGCCAGAAAAGGAAGAAATATAATTAAACGCAAGAAAGTGCGGAGAAAATTAACTCCAAACTTAAGCTCTCTACAAGAAAGTGAGTGCATTGATGACATAACTATGAATTCAGAAAATATAAACTCAAATGTATTAGGCATAATAAACACCACAAACAACCAGGTGTAAGGTGTCAAACTTTTTGAATTGGTTAATAATATATGGTAGAATGATGGTTTTTCCAGAAGCTATTTGAAGATGTTAATGTTCAAATGTATGAAGTGATTTCAGTATAAATCCTCCAAAAGTAGACAAGGTACCTTTGACATGGACAACATAGCATACACATAAGCAGTTAGCAGTAGTGAAAATTATTGTCTGAGTCAATTTCTATGAATTTAAGTTCTATAAGGGTTTACAGAGTCGCTTTCAAGTTAACTTGAAGAATTTCTTTCTGAACTTGCTCTAAATAATTCTTAAAAGGGTCAAATTTATGGCATACCAGCTATACCAAATGATTACTTGTTTGATACTAAATTTTGTGGGACTCACATGCTCACAGGATTCTTATATCCAACAGGCTTTTCTAACGCCTAATAGTATGTAATTTCATAATGTGAACTAATAATAAAATTATCATACTTTACTTGCAGACATAAACTCCTCCCAACATCAACACAAGGACTTGGGGTTAAAACCTCGATTCAATAATCAAGAACAAAAGATGGTTTTAAGCCAGCCCACATTTATCGATGTTATGCCAATTAACTTAGTTACAGCAATCGTTCTTAATATCTTGCTAGACTAATCCTTAAGCACTGGCAAATACTACCACTCCAATTGTTTCCATCTTTCGTAAGTACTCCATGTAAGCTCCGGTCAATTTTCAAACAAAAATTCATTGCAAAATAAAAAACTGAATAAATAAATCAAATTGTTTCAGAGATGGAATTAAGAAACACTATTACATCTGTGATCTAGAGTAGAATGATTTGCACATGTATGCAACCTTCAAATGTAATTACTTTTCTGTTATGTAGATACTACACGTGTATCAGAAAATGGAATTACATTAGAGTTGCAAATGTAAGTTGAGCTCTACCAATTAATCAATGAATATTGGATTATACACCAAAACTTGGTCGACTCGTTCTTGGATTCTTCTTGATATAAAAGCAAAGTCTTGTGACAGAAGAGCAAAAATTTCGTGTCTAGAGAGCCTGTTTTTCTACCTTACATGTTAGTTTTATTATATAATCAAACATAAGGACAACTTTTCATTTTTCTTTCAGCATTCCAACCCATGAAAAGGCTCTATCTTCCCTTGTCTGATTAGGACCATTGCACATGATATAAATCAGTATATTAACTGATAGTCTCAAAACCGATTTTCTTCTGTAAATAAGCCTACTTACATAGACTCTGTAAATTTGGATGAGAAAAAAAGGTGTAAAGAACAAACCTTGAGAGGACCATGGGGAGAACCCTGACCTGGAATTGCCAATAGATGTGGCTGCAAAATCTGACCCTGTCTTGAATTCACTCATCTACAATGAACAAAAATATAAAATAAATAATAAATAAAAATAATCAAAATGAGAGTATCATAAAAAGGTAAAATTGAAGAATAAATCAGAAATGGAGTTATTTCACAGAAATGGGAAGCATACTCACCCAACTGGGTGCACTACCAGAGGGACCATCCCAGCCTATATGTGCAACGTGCTTAACATCTGTTGGGTACCCAATTTCCATCTCCCGATCCTTCACAACTACAAGAGATTCATTTCCCAGATTAGCTCCAAAGCACCAACAATTTCCCATTACAATATACAGAAAATGAACATTTATTTGCATACAAGCAAAGAGAGAGAGAGGAGAGAGAAGAAGCATTACCAAAGATTTGAGAAATGTATTTGAATCCTTTATAAATCCCTTTGATTTTGGTTGTCATGGTGGAAAATGTAAAAGCCCAATTCAATATCCCACTTCTTGAATAAATTACACTGGAGGAAACACCACATAAAACGTGGAGATATTGATTCCTTTGGCTGTTGAAAAAGCAAGCAAGCATGGGTTAAAGATTGTAATTGTTTTATTATATATTCATTGTTTATTTATTTTATAGCTTCTGACCCTTTTCCTTTAAGAAATTGAAGAACATAAAAAGATGAGCTTGTGAAACAGATTGCCTGTGTGATGAGATTGGTATATGTTCCCCTGAATACCCAAATAAAAAGATTGTTTTTTTTTGTTCAATTGAATAAAATGGGCAAAAGACATAAATGATGAAATAGAAAGCAAAAGCGTATAATTAATTGATTACCTGTAAAAAAAAAGAGAGAAGGGTTTTAGAGGGTAAAAGGAGAAAGGAGGTTCAAAAGAGAGGCTAATTCTCCTCCTCTTCCAACTACATTCCCCATCTTCTTTCTTCGCTTATAATGTGTTGAACTGTTGATGTATGCATATCAGAATATGTATATACAAGGAAGAAAAAAAAACCAAATGGGTCAAGAAGAAGAATAATAAAAAAAGATTTGATTTTTAACTTAGAAAAATTAACAAGAAGATATGGAGAATTAAGAAGGAATAGAAAACAGAGTAATGGGGTGTCTTTTGAATTTGGAGATGGGTGATGGATAACGATAAACAGAAGAAAGATTAGGTGTTAGAGTTGTCCTGAGAATGATAATGAAGAGGAGGGAAGCAGACGGGAGAAAGAGGGAAAACCTGGGAGGAGGACAACCACGAAAACCTCCCAAGATGAATGGTATTACAGGCCACGCCGCATTGAATAAATTCAAAACTCATAAAACATATTCTCTCCGTTCAAAAATAAATAAATAAATCACATATTTTTATCCCAAGTAATTTAGACATTTAAAAAAATTAAAATTATAAATAAGTTTATTTCAATTTCTTAAATAATACATTTTTATCTAATAATAAATTTTTAACCGTTTGAAATATTAACTATTGTATTAATTAAAATTAAACAAATTCACATCATTTTGAGGAATAGAGGGAATATAATATGTAAAATGGATATACAACTGTCTATTTTTAAGGTTTTTTATTTTGATAAATTCAACACATAAAAATATTTAAACTTGTGAATTTTCAAATCAAATTATTGATTAATTTTAGTCGTAAAAAAATATATATTTATTTTATAATATTATAATAATGGTCTCAAATTAAATAAATATTTAGAGGTTAATGGGGGAGATAAATTGGTAGGTGGTTTGAGGTTGAAGGAGTAATTCGTGGCTCACAGATGTTTCTCTGTTTCTGTCTGTTATAACAGAGTAAATCCTCCAATGCAATACTACAATAATAAGAATAATAGGTCGGTCTTAAAATGCAATCTATCCATTCTTTTCTTCTATGAATGACCCTGTCACAATCTAACTTAAAATCTGACCCTCCCTCCCTCCCTCTTTATCATTTTTCATTTTTAGGAAAATTTGCATCTTTTGAATTTTATTTTTTATTACTTACTAGAAAACAATGCTTTCACAAGATTGAGCAATGCTTGGGATGCTGTCCCACTCACTCTCTTTTTAGTGCATCTTCTTATCTCAAGGAATTGTAATGGTATAACCGGAGGCTTGAATTAAAGTTGTTGGCAGGCAGGTATCGGAAGTAAGCCAGCCGATCGACGATAATGGAACTCAACAGCATATATATATATCGACGGCCGGGGGATAGAAAATGAGATCAAAATTCTCAGATGAAGATTTTAAGATAAATTGACTCGAGCCGACTGTCGGTCGTACTCCAGCTTTGACTAGAAAGTTTCAAATGACCCCCTTTAATTGACACAGAGCAAAGAAAATTCTCCTTTCTACTCGTATCTTTTTATTTATTTATTTTATGATCGAGAAATTAATAAATAAGTACGTATCACTTTTAAATTTTAGAATTTTATAGATGGAATTAAATACATAAAAAAGGGTGGGAGCATAACCAAACAATAATGTTTTGATGACAAAAGATTAGATACAAAAGAAGGATGTAAAATGATGTGGATAATAGTTATCGATTATAATCATTAAACTCACTCATGTATTAATTATAATGTGACACATAATTTTGTGTCTATTTTTTGTAGATATCTTTTGCCAACGTATCATAACGCATAATCAATATAAAATTATTATTGACCTTTTAAAATTAATTTAAAATATTTCAAATTTAAATTGACATATTTATTTAATTTTAATCAATATTTTAATAAATATTATAAATTATCTAAAAAATAACATCAAACTATAATATTACTACTATTAATCATTCGTGCTATGCACATAAAAATATACTATCATATTTTTAAAACATGGTCTGTAAACTTAAAATTCAGAGCCCCTAAGATAGATATATATATATATATATATATATATATATATATATATGCATTTCATGTGCAATTAGTTATAAAGTCATCCCACCTAATTTTACATATATAATGAAAATTTTATTTTTATTAGTTGTCTCCACGTCTGATGAAGTTGCCCTTCTCGTGACCAAAATGTGTAGGATTTTTTATCATTTCCACACACACACACACACATATATATATATAGAGAGAGAGAGAGAGAGAGAGAGAGAGAGAGAATTTGTTAGGTCGCTTTCAGACATTCTGGTCATGTGGGTGTACTGCTAATGGAGATCTTGAAATATTCATGAAATTCCTACAAGCATATATTATTTTAGAAAGAAAAAAAAAAGGGTGTTGGATTAGGGATGATTAGTTAGAAAATAGTGTCATATATAATTGGAGATAAGGTTATAAAATGATCAAACAGTTCGGGCTCGATTCATACTCGTTCGACTAAAAGTTCGATTCGAGCTCGACTCGAAATATATGAGTCAAATATGAGCAAATTTTAAAATTCGATTACTTAAACTTTCTCAAATTATAATTTTCTATTGATATTCAGATCATATTTATTCGAAAGTTTAAACTGTTCGGGCTCGATTCGAAATCGTGCTCGACTCGGTAGTTAAATAAATTTCAATCAAACTTTATTTTATACTCTATAAATTTTGTAAATCAAATTTAAACAACTCAGTACTCGACTCGATTCGATTTATTTATAACTTTAGCTGAAGATAGTATACTATAAAATTGCAGAATTTCATGGTTCTGGTTGTTTTAACTTTTTAATTAAGTACAGATAAGATTTGGGTGAATGGGGTAAAAAATGCATGAAACATGTATAGTGTGTTAGTTGAGGGGATGCTTGGGGAGGAGGAAAGAAAGGAAAAGAAAGCAAAGTAACGGACGGAGTCAGGATTTATTTTTTGGGAGGCCAAAAAAAATTTTAATATCATAAAATATATTTATTATTAAAAAATAAAATTTCACTATTACAAAATATATTTTTATTAAAATAAAAATAATATAATAATAGAATTTACTTTGACAAAGATAATAAAACATAGCAAAAAAAAGTCTTTTAAAATATATTAAAACTTCGTCAAAACTTGGGGGCCGTAGTTTTACAAAATTTTCAAAACAAACCAAATATACAAGTGAATTTTATAAAATTTTCAAACTTTGAGGTGAATATTACAAAAATTTCAAACCTTGGGGGAGGCCGCGCCCCCTCCAACCTCCATGTAGCTCCGTCCCTGAGCAAAGTACTCTTTTTTCTTTCATTATTCTTGTTTGGGTACAATATTTATTTATTATTTGCAACTCTAGTATTCTTCTTAACCACTCATATATATTACATGTCACCTCAAGGGGAAAATTTTAGTTTTAGTTGACGCTGGAGAATAATTATACTGTTCAATCAATTTAATCTTAATTGGCGCGTAAGTTATAATCTTACTGTTCAATCAAAAAAATCACTCGTATATATACACATGACTTGTTAATTTAAAAATAATTTTACTGTGCTCACTTTCATGTCCAATATATATATATATATATATAGTACTACCGAAAATGAAATCTTTTGAACAGTAGACAAATAAATAATGTCTCCGTGATATCAGTTTTTATGTATATGATGTGAAAGTTGAACAGATGAGCAGATTTAGTCAAGTTTGGTTGGCTAAACTTATTATCTTCAAGCTAAATTCAAATTAAAAAAAAAAAACTACATCAAATTAGATACTTTAATTTTTTTTAATATTCAACTCATATAAGCTACAAACCAAATTACAATTTATTAGCTAGCTAGCTAGCTAGCTACAAACCAAACTACAACAACACAACATTTGATTTGTTGAACAAAAGAGTCGATACATACAATAATATTGCATGCATTAATCCCGGCCAGTTGGGTTCAAAGGCCTTCAGTATAAGCCACTCCAGTAGACTTCAACCATACCCCTCCTTGTATCAGCTGTGCCACAGTAAATTTTGACGCTTCGGCCGCATTAGTGAGGATGTGATATCCCGGCCACTTTACTCGCCCTCCGGTCCCGGCGCCCGCTCCTCGGTTCATGTACTCACCATAGTATAAAGTTTTTAGGGCAAAATCTCCGCTCCATTCTGCCCAACCTAAAGGGTCAATAAGATCCCCAATGTTTGATTGCATCACAACAGTTCTTGAAAACTCTTTCCATGGCCGGCCCAAAAATGTTTTAACAGAACCTATCAAGGGCGCTAGGTCTGAACTTGCTATTATGTCACAATTTTGGATCGAAGTCCCAGTGTTTTGGTTGATGTCGGTTCGACCTTGGGCCGTTATCATGTTTTTTTGTCCACTCATGGGCTTTCGAGCCACGAGTTTGCAGTTTTGAAAAACAACACCTGCATTACCGAAAATAAAATCCACAGTACCAGTGATGTTGCAATCTCGGTAGAATTGGCGGAGTGTGTGAGCATAGAGAGTGTCTTGATAAGCATCCAGCTTGCAACGGTTTATTACGGACTGGTCTGCTCCGACTCGAAGGGCCACAGCTTGGTGTTTTTCTGGCCCAGCTGTGTTTTGGATCCAGAGATCTTGAGCTATGAATCCATCTCCAACAGCAGCTGCAAGTAAAAATATTACGTTGGATATGTAAATATGCAGCCCAAAAATGTAGGCCCATTTTAATTGAGCTTTTAAGAGCCCTTACGGCCAGGCTGAACTGAACAATGAGCATCGAAGATTAACACTAGATCATAATGTAAAAGTATTATTTTTGTTTGGTCAAAAGATTTAGAATAGTTGGACTATATCACCCGATATGCGATATAATCATCCCTGTATTGCTTTCAAAGAATAGTTGGACTATAAAAAATTGAGAGTGGCTGGATAAATGTTTTCTCATGGTCACCTTCACATGTCGTTAATGAGTACAATATTTAGAAAGAAACTTTTTTTAAGAGTAATAATATATATATATATATATATATATATATATGCTTGCTTACGTACCAACTGTTGCAGAGTTGAAAGTTGTTGATCCATCCACTACGTTTAGGCTACCGGTGATAATAGTTTTATCCATGCCATCACCAGTTAACATCACGTTCTTCTTAGACTTTCCGATCTCAATATTCTCTTTGTATGTTCCTGCCTTGACGTAAATAGTATAACGCGATTTGCCGTTATCGGGTGCTGAAGCCACGGCTTCCTTGATAGTCTTGTAATTGCCACTTCCATCCTTGGCCACGACCACATTAGCGTTGATTGCGTTAGGCATAGCTTGCAAGAGCTTTCGATCCTTACTAGTGACCCAAGATGGAAAATTGCCATGCAAAGGCTTAAGCACATGATCATCACGTTTCATGAATGGTGGTGACAACGAAACCAGCAAGGCCAAGGAAGTTCGTGCTCCTGATATCAAGTCATTGAGCTTAGACTCCATAATGGTCCCGGCCAGCCCACTAAGCCCATCCAAACAGGTAACATGGTTAGTGAGCACGCTGCTAAGCCATGCATGGGCATCGGAATGGGAACCGGCTGTCCGATGTGCAAGAGCCGCAACAGAATCCATCACCCTACCCTCGGCCATGTCCAACAACTCTAGACAATCCGCTAGAGCTGCTTGCTCCCTAGGATCATTGATCCGACGGCTGACATCATTCGCCATCTTAGCCGTATCGCGTATATGCGACGTGGATTTTTGTAAAATCATTTGTAACAAAGTTGCATCTTTCATTTGCACCATAGTACTTGGGCATGATGCCTGATCACAAACATGGGCTCCCAAGGAATACCTTGTGTCCACCAATTTGGTAGTGACAAAAGCAATTGGGCCAATAACTGCAACTAGTGAGAGTAGGACATAGAGAGCTTTGTGGTAGTAAGAAGTTTTTGCTTTGGGTTTTTCTGCTAAGAGTGGTTGAGCATTTGTTGCCATGGCTTAGGTTTACTTTTTATTTCTGTCTCAGTGGTTGTGGATCTTATTCTCTCTCTATTGGTGTCTTTAAATAGACATGCACGATGGTATCAAACAGGAGTCTCTAGCAAAGATGTACGTATCGACTAATCCGGAGGAGTCTAGTACAGAAGAGATAATGTAAAATAATTAATTAGCAACTACTACCAATTAATTAAGATTTTAATATAACTATATGTAGAATTACATGCATGTGGTGTTTGGGTGTCAATTAATACTCCCCATGTGCGTCCTACAAAAAGTGACAAAATTTTAAAATTTAAATAGATGTTAATTGGTTGGATTGTTAATTAATGCAATATATATTTAATAGGAAATTTATTTTCATAATATTTTTTTATATTTTTACATAAAAATCGTCGCTATAAAATCTATGACGACGGTGAAAATATCATTTTTTGTTGTGGATTTATCAGTTTCCTAACTAATACTATTATAAAATATTTAAAAAGTATTATTATTAAGAATAAAAATAATATTTTGAAAATTAAAATAAATCCATATTAGAAACGACGGATGTTGATGCTCTATTTTATGAGCTCTTCTTAGAGGGCATGAAAATTAGACATGAGTATATTTGAATTTCACTTATTTATAATTTTATCCATATAACTTGATCAACGTACAAATAGATAAAATTCAAATACCACTTATATTCAATTTTTATATCCACTTAAAATTTTTGCTATTTTATTTCGCTTTATGAAAAGGTAGAAGCAAAAAGATTCGCGATCGCCGTACTTTTGTTTTCTTTTTATTCTTTATTGTTGGTAATTTGGTATTTATATTCTCTTTAAAGCATGTGATAATATACTGCTTCAATTACACTCGGTCATTCTTATTCAAGAATCTCTCGATAATAGTAATGCTAATTATTCAAAAAATAAGAAAAGTGAAAATAGAGTTAGTTTAATATTGCAGACGTTAAGTCAGATTATTAATAAATCAAAGTATTGTAAAAAAAATTGTATTTTTTATAATGATTTAGCGTTCACAGTATTAAATTGTAGACGTGACTTATAAGTTTTTTAGTGTCGTTTGGTTAAACCAAGGTATTGTTTTGGGTTCTAGAATCCGTTGTTTAATACTACGGACGGTATTTTAAACAAAACGACAACGTTGCAATTTTCAAAAGGAAGTTAACATCTGCAGTATAATACTGCGGACGAGAAAATTTTTCAAAGAGGGATATTTTGATTATCTGCCCTGTCCGCAGTATTAAACTGTGAAATACTGAAAATTAATATACGGATGAGAGTAATATAGGTCCTTAAATATCCGGATAGACGATCATGATTTGTTGTAAGAATATACACTTATTTATAACGTTAACTATGGATCAACCCTATATATATATATATATATATATATATATATATATATATATATATATATGGAGAGGCTCTAAAGCGAACCTTAAAAAGCGAACTAAAGACGAACCGTCGTTTTTGATGTCTATAGCGACGGTTCGACCCGTAGCCAAATACTACATGGCTATGGCGACGGATCGAACCGTCGCCATAAACACCAAAGACGACGGTTCGTCTTTGGATCGCTCTTTAAGGTTCGCTTTAGAGCCAGACCGTATATATATATATATATATATATATATATATATATATATATATATATATATATATATATATCAAAAATTCTTCAAGTAAAGCCAACCGTTGATCATGGTCTTGGTAAGTTATTGACTCATCAACTAGCTAATTAGACACGAGCCCTTCCTCAGGCAGATTTTTCTTTTTACTCCTCAGCTTACGGGGTATTAGCGACCGTTTTCAAATATTGTTCTCCTCCCAATGACAAGGTTTTTAAGCATTACTCACCCGTCCCCCCACTATATATGTTGTCGCATTGTCACATGGACTATATTTGACATTAAATTTTCGGCACTAAATTAACATAGTAATGCATTTATTTGCACACTCAAACCAGTCAACAACGCTTCACACACATGCATACGCAGTTCACAAACGTAATGCCTAAAAACACACAAGCCACACACATAAAGTCACACTTTACAGAACAACGTCCCAACCTTTTATTACACTCTAAATATAAAAGCATACACCGGCTAAGGGTTGCAAGACTCACTCTAATTGTATGCACTACACAACCCTAGCAATGCATATAAATAGTATAAAATAGGCATGCAATTGACAACCCCAATTACCTAGGAATTTCAGTCAATAGCTAATAAGCATTTGAATTCAAACAATTAATTTCCAAACCAACTACCCACAGATACGTTTGATCAACCACCATGTCAAATTCAAATTTGAACAAGCCCACATGTGTTTGATGTTTGCATGATGGAGTAACTGCCCACAATTGTTTGTAACAATTAAGGCTATAAAATGAACAAACAGTTAGAGCTCGATTCGTACTTACTCAATTAAAAGTTTGATTTGAGCTCGACTCGAAATATAAATGAGTCAAATATGAGCAAATTTTAAAGTTCAATAAACTTCTCGAACATCCTCAAATTGTAATTTTCTATTGATACTCGAATCATATTCGTTCGAAAAGTTCAAACTGCTCGGAATCGATTCGGAATCGGACTCGACTCGGTAGCTAAATGAGCCTCAATCAAACCTTATTTTATACTCGATAAATTTTGTGAAATAAATTTGAGCAACTCAATACTCGACTCGACTCAGTTCATTTACACCCTTAGCAATAACTGTCAGCCTTGTTGTCAATCAATTCAGCCCAACATCAAAATTAACCCATTAAGTCAGCCCACATCTTTGTTGTCTCTGTAAGACCCCAACTTATTAATGAATAAAATCAAATTTTCTCTAAATATTATTGTGAATAATAAGGGGTTAATTTGATATAATACTTTGGTTATGGGTGAAATGTGCAAATTTTACAAAATAAGCAAGTGGTTATAAAATATTTATTTTTGGTCGGTGAATATTCGGTTGGTCGTGGAATATTCTTGCTGTCGGGGAATATTCGTACGACGATGCAGCCTTGTGTGGGCCCCATAACGGAAAGCGATTGGATGAAGAAAATGACAAGTATAAGTTGTTTATAAATAACGGCGTAGTTGTTACCGTTAATACTGTTGGAATACCCGGTGGTTAAAATACAGTAGCACACGGTATTGCACCAATTATTGATTCTTACGTAAGAAGGCACTACTCAATAATTGTTACAGTAGTTATTATTCAATATTTTATTTTATTGATTCAATAATTGTTGCGTTGATATTTTATATTATTGTTGTTTCAATAATTGTTGCTGCACAGTATTTTCATTTATCAGATCAATAATTCATATTATTTGAATAATATTATTAGATAACATTATTGGCAATGTCTAGAAAGTTCTGTCTAAGGAGAGGTTTGGTCATCTAATTGCGCGCCAGTAAGGAGAAATCCTTATTGGAAAGCCCCCTCTTTCCTGGGAACGGCCTGGTTGTCATAAATGTGATTCTGTAATATTATTTGTGAATAATTAATTATTGATTCATATGATAAAGAAATATTTATTTTATGTGGATATAAATGAGGGATATATTTTTGTGGTTAAAAATGAAGGAGTTAATGTTGAGGTGTTTTATCAGTATTTTTATCGGAATGGAGGTATTAAAAAAATCAAATCAGGGTTTTTGAGAAATATTGCGGGTGTTATAATTTTTAATCCGACCGTTGGATCGTGGTAATTTTTGGATATGTTATACATATATAAGTTGAGTATATGTCCACAAATTTTGAACCGTTAAAAATGAACGTATGATTTATTACGAATTTTACAAGATGACTGGTTCAGAAATTGTTGAATTTTCGGAGTTTATCATTTTGGTGGAAAATTCTAGAATTGGTGGGCCCCACTTGTGGTTGGTGAAGAAATGTGCTGAATTATATTTCAAATGTGGTAGGTGGGAATAGTAGCAGGTAAAGCCATCAGGTTGCAGGTCAAACCTACCAAAATTTTCCTATAAATAGAGGGCTAAGTTAGAATTGAAAATTACACCAGAAACAAGTTTTCTCTCTTTCTCTCTCTAGATTATTGAGTGTATTTTGTGAGTATTTAGATACTTTGAGAGTTTCTATTCATCAGAGCAAGTTTCTTTCAGCCTTATACCGGTATTCCGACCAGAAGTACTGATATTTTGAGGTAAGGGATATTATTTTCTTCTTAATGATATTATTTTCTTCAATATCATTATGCTGAAATATTGATATGAGTTTTTATCAAATTTGGAACTTTTTGTGTCGGGGGTTACTATTCACGTATACGGAACTATTCACGTATACGGCACTATTCACGAATACGGCACTATTCACCGAAAAATAAAATTTTCCTTTTTTTGTCCAAGATGTCTATTATGGTTACTATCTTTGATTGTATCCATGTTTTGATCTTTATTTTGAATTCTGCTTCACAATTGATTATTATGAAGTATTATTGATCTTGGATAAACTGTTATACGAATCCCTACTATTTGTCCTTCTGTCTCATTGGATTCGTTCTCTTTAAGATATTTTTCATCATCCTCAGTCCTAAATGATGATACAAATGAATATCTTTGGCCTGTAGTGCAAAGATGTATAATTACTTGATGAATATCTTTGGCCTGTAGTGCAAAGATGTATAATTACTTGATGAATATCTTTGGCCTGTAGTGCAAAGATGAACAGGTGTTGAGATGAACATGACCGACTGATGATACAAATGAATATCTTTGGCCTGTAGTGCAAAGATGAATATTTGGTTAAAGATGATTATTAATTGATGTTACAGGGATAAAATATTGATGATGGACTTTTAAATCTTAGAAGATAGTAGAATTCTTTCTCTACTTGACTCTTCTAATGGTTTGTTGTTTCCGCTGCAGTTGTTGATCTAAAACTTGTTGTCGATTATATTTTATCAGATTTTTCCCTGTTGAAGACTAACGATAATTTGTTGTATATTATCTTAGTCATAATATTCTTTACTGGGCTAGTTGAGCTCACCCTTTTCCTTTTTGTTCCATTTTTCTTCTCAGGAGGTGAGAACATAGCAGGATCTAGTCGGGGTATGGAGTAATGGTTCTAGAAAGATGTATTAGCAGTCCTCACTATTTCTGTAAAATAGTGTTTGAATAATTGTAATGAGGATTTATTTGAGTGTGGATATTGTCTAGAAGACAATATTTGTATTTAAACTCACAGTATGTGTTGTCGTATTTTGCACGACAATTGTATTATTGAAGTTGTAGTTTGCTTTCTGTACCATGTATTTGGCGACTCAGAATGGGGGTTGTATACCTATTCTGGGGGCGTCACAGTTGGTATCAGAGCTTAGGGATATGATCCCTGGCTGAGATGTGAGACAAGAACTAGGAGGGGAGAGACGGGGAATTCCTTCGCTAGTATGACCTGACTAAGTTTATTTGGTGTTTATTTGGTCGGTCAGAGTATAGGGATAATATATGACATGACTATTAACCCTTGTTTTATGGCAGTATTTAAGAATGGCAGTTGAGAACGTTAATAATGGAGTAAATCAGACCATGGAGACACCTTTGATCACTACCCAGAGGAACGTGCAACAGGAAGGCAATATTCCTCCTGTAAACAACGTTACCGAGCAAACGATGAATGATGGAATGTTTAGGAGCTTTTTGCAGTTCATGCAAAATCAGACGAGGGAGACTCGTGTGCAGAATACGGGTGGAAATGATAACAACGCGCGGTTTGTCACAGCTAAGCAGTTCAAAGAATTGGGACCACCAGAATTTAAGGGAAAGCCGGATCCGATCATGGCGGAAACGTGGGTCAAGCAAATTACCAAGATATTTGATGTCTTGGGATGCACGGAGGAACAGAAGGTTCCATTTGCCACATTTATGTTCCGCGGTGAGGCAGACTACTGGTGGGAGTCTGTGAAGCGTACCCAGCCTGACGCACTCAACATGTCCTGGGAAACATTTCAAAAACTGTTCAATGACAAGTACTTTCCTGAAAGTATTCGTCATATGAAGGAGGTTGAGTTTATTAGACTGGAACAAAACAACATGACGGTGTCCCAGTACGAGGCGAAGTTTGCAGAGTTATCCAGGTTTGCACCTCATTTGGTAGAAAATGAGGAACGTATGACGCGGATGTTTCTGAGAGGTTTAAAACCTGAGATTCGTCAATACCTTATCTCTCATAAATTTTCTCTGTATTCAGACGTTGTCAACAGGGCCCAATTATTAGAGAGAGATAATGAGTATACTCAACCGAGGGACCACCACCAGGGTCATACCGGTGACAGCAATCATCAGAGCGATGATAACCAACGAGGAGGGAAAAATACGAACAAAGGCGGTAACCACTCGAGTGGTCATCGTGGCCATGATAATAGGAGAGGTGAGTCAAGTGGAAATTTCAGAAAGAGGAGATTCAACAATGACGGGAAGACATCAGCAGCAGCACCAGCACCAACAACAAATTTTAGGGGAGGAGAACGACCACCAGTTAGATGTTACAAATGCGGGAAAGAGGGACATATCAGCCCAAACTGTCCACAACAATCCAAGGTGTGTTACAACTGTGGGAAGGAAGGCCACATCGCTCGAGATTGTACTATAGCGAAACCAAGTTCAGCGGGAGTGGTGATTCCAAGGGCTGTCCCGGATAAGGCGAAATCAGCGGTTCCTGGAAGAGCGTTTGTCGTAACCGGTCAAAACGTGAGAAACCCGAACGAGGTGATCACGGGAGTTAAAAGTCCAACTACAGGAATTGTTGGACATCGGTTTTATTCGTCCTAGTACGTCTCCTTGGGGTGCTCCTGTTTTATTCGTAAAGAAGAAAGACGGGAGTATGCGACTTTGTATTGACTATCGAGAATTGAACCATGTCACCATCAAGAATAGGTATCCGCTACCTCGCATTGATGATCTGTTTGACCAGTTGCAAGGAGCACAATTCTTTTCAAAGATCGATCTTCGTTCTGGATATCATCAGCTGAAGATTAAAACTGAGGATATTCCAAAGACTGCCTTCAGAACTCGGTACGGGCATTATGAATTCTTAGTAATGTCTTTTGGATTGACTAATGCTCCTGCTGCCTTCATGGATATGATGAACCGTGTATTCAAAGAATATTTGGATCAGTTCGTTGTTGTCTTTATTGATGACATCCTCATCTATTCCAAAAGCCGTGAAGATCATGAGCGCCATTTGAAGCTGGTACTGCAAAGGCTTCGTGAAAACAAGCTATATGCCAAACTGAAGAAATGCGAGTTCTGGCTTGAGGAAGTAGCATTCCTTGGGCACGTGGTGTCAAAACATGGAGTATCTGTCGACCCGGCGAAGATTGAAGCCATACAAAGTTGGGAGCAACCGAAGTCGGTAACCGAAGTACGTAGCTTTCTGGGCTTAGCTGGTTATTATCGGAGATTTGTGGAAGGATTTTCTCGAATCGCTACTCCGTTAACTCAGCTGACTCGGAAAGATACAAAATTCGTATGGAGTGAGGAATGCGAGAAGAGTTTCCAAGAACTCAAGAGGAGACTCATTTGGCACCTGTTTTGACAATACCATCTGGTTCGGATGGATTTGTTATCTACAGCGATGCTTCAGGCAAAGGGTTAGGATGTGTTCTCATGCAACATGGGAAAGTCATAGCCTATGCCTCACGACAACTCAAAGAATATGAGAGGAATTATCCTACTCATGATTTGGAGTTGGCAGCAGTCGTTTTTGCGTTGAAGATCTGGAGACACTACCTTTATGGGGAGAAAGTGGAGATCTATACAGATCATAAAAGCCTCAAATATTTCTTCACCCAAAAGGAACTCAACATGCGGCAGCGACGTTGGCTCGAGCTGTTGAAAGATTACGATCATACCATCCAATATCATCCTGGAAAAGCAAACGTAGTAGCTGACGCATTGAGTAGAAGATCATATGCGGGTACGAGTGCAATGTTTTTAACACAAAGGCCCATTTTGTATGACTTGCAAAGGATGGAGATAGAGATGAAGGCTCCAAGTACCCACATGATGATATCAAATATACGAGTAGAACCGACTTTAATCGATAAAGTTAAAGCTGCTCAAGCTACGGATATAGAGCTGATGCGTATGAAGAAGAAAGTGCAAGAAGGTGCTATTCCAGAAGCAAGAATCGATGAAGAAGGAATACTTCGAGTCAACTCCAGACTTTGTGTTCCTAACGATTTTGACTTGAAGCATAGAATAATGATGGAGGCACACAACACACCGTTTGCAATCCATCCTGGGAGTACCAAAATGTATCACGATCTTCGACATACATTTTGGTGGAGCAATATGAAAAGAGAGATCGCGGAGTTTATCTCGAGATGTTTAACTTGTCAACGTGTAAAAGCGGAGCATCAAGTACCAAAGGGTCCATTGCAACCACTTGAGATTCCGAAATGGAAGTGGGAACACATTACTATGGATTTTGTTACAGGTCTTCCCAAGGTTTCTCAAGGCATAGATGCGATTTGGGTTATTGTTGATAGATTAACCAAGTCCGCTCATTTCTTGCCGATACGTGAGACTTATTCCCTTGAACGTCTTGCTAGTATGTACGTGAACGAGATTGTGAGATTGCATGGCATGCCAGTATCCATAGTTTCGGATCGTGACCCAAGATTCACTTCACGATTTTGGGTTAGCTTGCAGAAAGCTATGGGCACGGATTTACGATTCAGTTCAGCATACCATCCTCAAACGGACGGACAATCAGAGAGGACTATTCAAACTCTTGAAGATCTATTAAGACTTTGTGTCTTAGATCTCAAAGGGAGTTGGGATAAGTACCTACCATTGGTGGAATTCTCCTACAACAACAGTTATCAGGCGAGCATAGGTATGGCTCCATTTGAGGCGTTGTATGGAAGAAAATGTCGTTCTCCAGTATGCTGGGACGAGGTGGGTGAAGCAACATTGTTGGGACCAGAATTGGTACGCATTACTACAGAGAAGATCCAAACGATTCGACAACGTATACAAACGGCACAGGATCGACAAAAGAGTTATGCGGATCTTCATCGGAAGGACGTGGAATTTAATATTGGGGATCATGTATTGTTACGTGTTGCACCATGGAAGGGAGTTACAAGATTTGGGAAGAGAGGAAAGCTCAATCCAAGATTTGTTGGTCCATTTGAGATTCTTGAGCGAATAGGAAATGTGGCATATAGACTCGCATTACCTCCAAGCATGTCTCGTGTTCATAATGTTTTTCACATATCTATGCTTCGTAAATATGTTAAAGACCCGAACCACATTATTGAGTTAGAACCAGACGAGATAGCTGAAGATTTAACGTACGAGGAGGTACCTGTTAAGATCTTGGATAGGAAAGAGCATGTCCTACGCACGAAGGTTATACCACAAGTTAAGGTTTTGTGGAGAAACCATGCTATTGAAGAAATGACCTGGGAGTTGGAATCAGAAATGAAAGCGAGGTATCCTCACCTTTTTGAAACATCAGGTACGTACGTCAATTTCGAGGACGAAATTTCATAAGGAGGGGAGGTTGTAAGACCCCAACTTATTAATGAATAAAATCAAATTTTCTCTAAATATTATTGTGAATAATAAGGGGTTAATTTGATATAATACTTTGGTTATGGGTGAAATGTGCAAATTTTACAAAATAAGCAAGTGGTTATAAAATATTTATTTTTGGTCGGTGAATATTCGGTTGGTCGTGGAATATTCTTGCTGTCGGGGAATATTCGTACGACGACGCAGCCTTGTGTGGGCCCCATAACGGAAAGCGATTGGATGAAGAAAACGACAAGTATAAGTTGTTTATAAATAACGGCGTAGTTGTTACCGTTAATACTGTTGGAATACCCGGTGGTTAAAATACAGTAGCACACGGTATTGCACCAATTATTGATTCTTACGTAAGAAGGCACTACTCAATAATTGTTACAGTAGTTATTATTCAATATTTTATTTTATTGATTCAATAATTGCTGCGTTGATATTTTATATTATTGTTGTTTCAATAATTGTTGCTGCACAGTATTTTCATTTATCAGATCAATAATTCATATTATTTGAATAATATTATTAGATAACATTATTGGCAATGTCTAGAAAGTTCTGTCTAAGGAGAGGTTTGGTCATCTAATTGCGCGCCAGTAAGGAGAAATCCTTATTGGAAAGCCCCCTCTTTCCTGGGAACGGCCTGGTTGTCATAAATGTGATTCTGTAATATTATTTGTGAATAATTAATTATTGATTCATATGATAAAGAAATATTTATTTTATGTGGATATAAATGAGGGATATATTTTTGTGGTTAAAAATGAAGGAGTTAATGTTGAGGTGTTTTATCAGTATTTTTATCGGAATGGAGGTATTAAAAATCAAATCAGGGTTTTTGAGAAATATTGCGGGTGTTATAATTTTTAATCCGACCGTTGGATCGTGGTAATTTTTGGATATGTTATACATATATAAGTTGAGTATATGTCCACAAATTTTGAACCGTTAAAAATGAACGTATGATTTATTACGAATTTTACAAGATGACTGGTTCAGAAATTGTTGAATTTTCGGAGTTTATCATTTTGGTGGAAAATTCTAGAATTGGTGGGCCCCACTTGTGGTTGGTGAAGAAATGTGCTGAATTATATTTCAAATGTGGTAGGTGGGAATAGTAGCAGGTAAAGCCATCAGGTTGCAGGTCAAACCTACCAAAATTTTCCTATAAATAGAGGGCTAAGTTAGAATTGAAAATTACACCAGAAACAAGTTTTCTCTCTTTCTCTCTCTAGATTATTGAGTGTATTTTGTGAGTATTTAGATACTTTGAGAGTTTCTATTCATCAGAGCAAGTTTCTTTCAGCCTTATACCGGTATTCCGACCAGAAGTACTGATATTTTGAGGTAAGGGATATTATTTTCTTCTTAATGATATTATTTTCTTCAATATCATTATGCTGAAATATTGATATGAGTTTTTATCAAATTTGGAACTTTTTGTGTCGGGGGTTACTATTCACGTATACGGCACTATTCACGTATACGGCACTATTCACGAATACGGCACTATTCACCGAAAAATAAAATTTTCCTTTTTTTGTCCAAGATGTCTATTATGGTTACTATCTTTGATTGTATCCATGTTTTGATCTTTATTTTGAATTCTGCTTCACAATTGATTATTATGAAGTATTATTGATCTTGGATAAACTGTTATACGAATCCCTACTATTTGTCCTTCTGTCTCATTGGATTCGTTCTCTTTAAGATATTTTTCATCATCCTCAGTCCTAAATGATGATACAAATGAATATCTTTGGCCTGTAGTGCAAAGATGTATAATTACTTGATGAATATCTTTGGCCTGTAGTGCAAAGATGTATAATTACTTGATGAATATCTTTGGCCTGTAGTGCAAAGATGAACAGGTGTTGAGATGAACATGACCGACTGATGATACAAATGAATATCTTTGGCCTGTAGTGCAAAGATGAATATTTGGTTAAAGATGATTATTAATTGATGTTACAGGGATAAAATATTGATGATGGACTTTTAAATCTTAGAAGATAGTAGAATTCTTTCTCTACTTGACTCTTCTAATGGTTTGTTGTTTCCGCTGCAGTTGTTGATCTAAAACTTGTTGTCGATTATATTTTATCAGATTTTTCCCTGTTGAAGACTAACGATAATTTGTTGTATATTATCTTAGTCATAATATTCTTTACTGGGCTAGTTGAGCTCACCCTTTTCCTTTTTGTTCCATTTTTCTTCTCAGGAGGTGAGAACATAGCAGGATCTAGTCGGGGTATGGAGTAATGGTTCTAGAAAGATGTATTAGCAGTCCTCACTATTTCTGTAAAATAGTGTTTGAATAATTGTAATGAGGATTTATTTGAGTGTGGATATTGTCTAGAAGACAATATTTGTATTTAAACTCACAGTATGTGTTGTCGTATTTTGCACGACAATTGTATTATTGAAGTTGTAGTTTGCTTTCTGTACCATGTATTTGGCGACTCAGAATGGGGGTTGTATACCTATTCTGGGGGCGTCACAGTTGGTATCAGAGCTTAGGGATATGATCCCTGGCTGAGATGTGAGACAAGAACTAGGAGGGGAGAGACGGGGAATTCCTTCGCTAGTATGACCTGACTAAGTTTATTTGGTGTTTATTTGGTCGGTCAGAGTATAGGGATAATATATGACATGACTATTAACCCTTGTTTTATGGCAGTATTTAAGAATGGCAGTTGAGAACGTTAATAATGGAGTAAATCAGACCATGGAGACCCTTTGATCACTACCCAGAGGAACGTGCAACAGGAAGGCAATATTCCTCCTGTAAACAACGTTACCGAGCAAACGATGAATGATGGAATGTTTAGGAGCTTTTTGCAGTTCATGCAAAATCAGACGAGGGAGACTCGTGTGCAGAATACGGGTGGAAATGATAACAACGCGCGGTTTGTCACAGCTAAGCAGTTCAAAGAATTGGGACCACCAGAATTTAAGGGAAAGCCGGATCCGATCATGGCGAAAACGTGGGTCAAGCAAATTACCAAGATATTTGATGTCTTGGGATGCACGGAGGAACAGAAGGTTCCATTTGCCACATTTATGTTCCGCGGTGAGGCAGACTACTGGTGGGAGTCTGTGAAGCGTACCCAGCCTGACGCACTCAACATGTCCTGGGAAACATTTCAAAAACTGTTCAATGACAAGTACTTTCCTGAAAGTATTCGTCATATGAAGGAGGTTGAGTTTATTAGACTGGAACAAAACAACATGACGGTGTCCCAGTACGAGGCGAAGTTTGCAGAGTTATCCAGGTTTGCACCTCATTTGGTAGAAAATGAGGAACGTATGACGCGGATGTTTCTGAGAGGTTTAAAACCTGAGATTCGTCAATACCTTATCTCTCATAAATTTTCTCTGTATTCAGACGTTGTCAACAGGGCCCAATTATTAGAGAGAGATAATGAGTATACTCAACCGAGGGACCACCACCAGGGTCATACCGGTGACAGCAATCATCAGAGCGATGATAACCAACGAGGAGGGAAAAATACGAACAAAGGCGGTAACCACTCGAGTGGTCATCGTGGCCATGATAATAGGAGAGGTGAGTCAAGTGGAAATTTCAGAAAGAGGAGATTCAACAATGACGGGAAGACATCAGCAGCAGCACCAGCACCAACAACAAATTTTAGGGGAGGAGAACGACCACCAGTTAGATGTTACAAATGCGGGAAAGAGGGACATATCAGCCCAAACTGTCCACAACAATCCAAGGTGTGTTACAACTGTGGGAAGGAAGGCCACATCGCTCGAGATTGTACTATAGCGAAACCAAGTTCAGCGGGAGTGGTGATTCCAAGGGCTGTCCCGGATAAGGCGAAATCAGCGGTTCCTGGAAGAGCGTTTGTCGTAACCGGTCAAAACGTGAGAAACCCGAACGAGGTGATCACGGGAGTTAAAAGTCCAACTACAGGAATTGTTGGACATCGGTTTTATTCGTCCTAGTACGTCTCCTTGGGGTGCTCCTGTTTTATTCGTAAAGAAGAAAGACGGGAGTATGCGACTTTGTATTGACTATCGAGAATTGAACCATGTCACCATCAAGAATAGGTATCCGCTACCTCGCATTGATGATCTGTTTGACCAGTTGCAAGGAGCACAATTCTTTTCAAAGATCGATCTTCGTTCTGGATATCATCAGCTGAAGATTAAAACTGAGGATATTCCAAAGACTGCCTTCAGAACTCGGTACGGGCATTATGAATTCTTAGTAATGTCTTTTGGATTGACTAATGCTCCTGCTGCCTTCATGGATATGATGAACCGTGTATTCAAAGAATATTTGGATCAGTTCGTTGTTGTCTTTATTGATGACATCCTCATCTATTCCAAAAGCCGTGAAGATCATGAGCGCCATTTGAAGCTGGTACTGCAAAGGCTTCGTGAAAACAAGCTATATGCCAAACTGAAGAAATGCGAGTTCTGGCTTGAGGAAGTAGCATTCCTTGGGCACGTGGTGTCAAAACATGGAGTATCTGTCGACCCGGCGAAGATTGAAGCCATACAAAGTTGGGAGCAACCGAAGTCGGTAACCGAAGTACGTAGCTTTCTGGGCTTAGCTGGTTATTATCGGAGATTTGTGGAAGGATTTTCTCGAATCGCTACTCCGTTAACTCAGCTGACTCGGAAAGATACAAAATTCGTATGGAGTGAGGAATGCGAGAAGAGTTTCCAAGAACTCAAGAGGAGACTCATTTCGGCACCTGTTTTGACAATACCATCTGGTTCGGATGGATTTGTTATCTACAGCGATGCTTCAGGCAAAGGGTTAGGATGTGTTCTCATGCAACATGGGAAAGTCATAGCCTATGCCTCACGACAACTCAAAGAATATGAGAGGAATTATCCTACTCATGATTTGGAGTTGGCAGCAGTCGTTTTTGCGTTGAAGATCTGGAGACACTACCTTTATGGGGAGAAAGTGGAGATCTATACAGATCATAAAAGCCTCAAATATTTCTTCACCCAAAAGGAACTCAACATGCGGCAGCGACGTTGGCTCGAGCTGTTGAAAGATTACGATCATACCATCCAATATCATCCTGGAAAAGCAAACGTAGTAGCTGACGCATTGAGTAGAAGATCATATGCGGGTACGAGTGCAATGTTTTTAACACAAAGGCCCATTTTGTATGACTTGCAAAGGATGGAGATAGAGATGAAGGCTCCAAGTACCCACATGATGATATCAAATATACGAGTAGAACCGACTTTAATCGATAAAGTTAAAACTGCTCAAGCTACGGAATCATTATTTTATCCCTGTAGCATCAATCAATATTTATCTGGAATCAAATATTCATCTTTGCACTACAGGCCAAAGATATTCATCAGTTGGTCATGTTCATCTCAACACCTGTTCATCTTTGCACTACAGGCCAAAGATATTCATCATAAAATCATTAATCTTTGCACTACAGGCCAAAGATATTCATTTGTGTCATCATTTAGAACTGAGGATGATGAAAAATATTTTAAAGAAAACGAATCCAGTGAAACAAAAGAACAATTGTTAAAGATTCGTATTTTAAACAATCCAAGTTTAAAAATACTTCATAAATAATCATAGTGGAGTAAAATTCAAGAATGAAGACCAAAACATGGATACAATCAAAGCTAGTATCCATAATAGATATCTTGGACAAAAATGAAGATTTAATTTTTTTTCGGTGAATAGTGTCGTATTCGTGAATAGTGCCGTATACGTGAATAGTAATCTCGACACAAAAAGTTCTAAATTTGATAAAAACTCATATCAATATTTCGGCATAATGATATTGAAGAAAATAATATCATTTAAGAAGAAAATAACATCTCTTACCTCAAAAAGATAATACTTCTAGCTGGAATACCAGATATAGTGCTGAAGGAAACTTGCACCGTATAACAACACTCAAAATATCAAAATATTCACAAGAATACACTCGATAATATAGAGAGGGAAATCTTTAGTTTCTGGTGTGATTTTCAATTCAAACCTAAGCACCCTATTTATAGGAAAATGCTTAGAACACCAAAGCAGAAAATTTAATAAAATATTATTATATATATTAAATTTTCTACGCCAACCTTTGAATCACCAATTTCAGCATGTTTGACAACAAGTGAGCCCACCAACAATAACAAAAACGTTTTTTTAAATATAAATATTTAAAACTTTCAAAAATCAATTATTTCGGAACTTCGGAACTTCAATAATTCATAATAAATAGCCCTTTTATCAGAAAAATTCAAACATTATGTCTTTTCCATAGAAAATTCCATTCTCTACAACTTTGTAAGTTTAAGTTTTTCCAAATTTCAAACAGAAATTGACCGAAATCCACAAACGGACGATTTAACGGATTATAATCAAATTTCAGTCAAGAAATGGGCCCAGAGACATGTTTAACATATTTTAAACAACTTTTGTAACAAAAATACTCTTTCTCCTCATATACTCATATATCCCACATTCATTATAAAAATACCATCATTATTATATTATAATAATATAATAAAATATTATTTTATCAGAAAAGATAAAATATCAATTTTTAACAATTGTCACTTTAAAAATTTTCTCCATTTATATCCACATAAAATGAATATTTTTCTCATCATATAAATTAATAATTAATTATTCACAAATAATATTACAGAATCACAATACTGACAACCAGGCAGTTCCCAAGAAAGAGGGGGCTTTTGTAACGACCCCAAAATAGGTCCATTCCATCCAACCTATTCTGAGTCGCCAAATACATGGTACAGAAAATAACTACAACTTTATTACAACAATTGTCGTGTAAAATATAACAACACATATGCTGTGAGTTTGGATACAAATATATACCAAATGTGACTCATGTTCCAACCGTGGACATCACCTCACAATGACACCTTATATAAATGTATATTCAAAAACTGTTTTAGAAATTAGAATATTTGGGAAGTGCTCAAGGAAACCTTCGTACATGGGAGGCCACGCGTCTAGGTTATGATAGATATCATATGGCCACAGAATTATCCTTGGTTGACCCAATAGATCCCAAAGAAAAACGAGAAGATTACTATCATATTCTTTCCAATGGTGAGTCTTCTCTTGACTTATCATTATCTCTACTGTCTCTAATTGAGAATTATACTTCAAACAAACACCAAGATTATATAGGTAGTGCCCATAGATATACTCAGCAAGTGGATGAGCACAACCCTATCCTATGATGACACGAGGTTGTATGTCATTAGACATCTTGTATGATAGTGACAAAACACTCTTCAAACGTTGGGTTCGCCTCACCCTATTTTCTTCACCAAATATAACTACTAAATGATAACCACCATTCTATTCCCTTGTTACCCCCGCTCGACCCAGCTACACTCTTATTACCTGAAAGGAATTGTGAACAGAAGGGTGAGCACAACTAGCCCAGTAAAGAATATCATGACTAAAGATAAATAAATTATCAATAGTCTTCATCAATAATAAATCAGAGATTTAGAACATATGGTAGATGATAAAAAATTTCAACCATAGTTGCAGCGGAACATGCAATCCATTAGAAGAGTCAAATAGACTATAAAATCTATTATCTTCTCCATGTTAAAAATCCACCAACAATATTTTATCCCTGTAACATCAATCAACAGTTCTGGTCCACAATCATATAAATAACTCATAATCATAATTATGATTCTAAATTCCTCTTCTCATCCAGGACAAAGATAATTTTCATCACTTGTCTTTACCTGAAATATCAAAGATCATGGTTATACCAAATCACAATTCTTGTTCATAATCATACTAAGAATTTCATCTTTGTACTACGGGCCAAAGATATTCGTCAACAGTTTATCTTTGCACTACTGGCCAAAGATATTCAACAACAGTTCATCTTTGCACTACAGGCCAAAGATATTCAACAACATATCATCTTTGCACTACAGGCCAAAGATATTCATCAACAGTTTATATTTGCACTACAGACCAAATATATTCATCAACAGTTCATATTTACACTACATGCCAAATATATTAATATCTCAAAGAATTATAATCATTTTAGAATTTATATAAATAATAATTATAACCATGTTGATCAATTCACCTTTGCACTTAAGCTTAAGATATTCAATTATAAATTCAATGGTCATGATCATACCAGTCACAATTCAACTTTGCACTACAGGCCAAAGAGAACCCTAGTCATGATCATACCAATAATCTACCCATCTTTACACTCCAGTGAAAGAGAATTTTAACATCAAGGTTATAAAAATGTTATATATAATAGTAAAATCAATATAATCAAAACATCTAGATTTAATCTCAAGAGTAATATTCATAAATCAACTATAATTTAGTTAGAAAAAGAAACCAATTTTGTCTTGAATAGTACCCGTGAATAGTAACTCGTGAATAGTAATTCGTGAATAGTAACTCATGAATAGTAATCCCGACACAAAAAGGTAGAAATTCCACAATAAAATCCATACCAATATTTCGGTATAATGATATTGAAAGAATAACATTTCTTAAGCTTATAAACAATTTATTTAAATTGTTTACACTTACTAAATAATGCATTTAATCATTCAAAAATACCAAACTCATAAGATTTCATTACCAATAACCAAAACCCTCATCAAAAATCTGCATATACCTCATATAGGATTCTCAAGCTATAAAATCCTATTTTCCAATTTTCTTACTTCACATAACATATTTAATTCATTTACTCATAACTAGTATATTTTCATAAAAAATACCAAATCAGTTTTAAAAATATTTTTTTTCTGGAATTTAGCATAATATAGTCCCATAGTGAACATATATTTTTCTCAGAATTTTTAAAAGTCATTTACTATTTTTCATATAGCCAAAATAGCCGAATATTTAGACATTTATCAAAAATTGTACTTTTATCTAAAAATTCTGAAATTCACAGAGTATACTCCTTTCATATACATGTACTCCCAATAAAAATTTCATCAATTTTGGAGTTAACCACAAGAAATTATAAGTTGTTACTTTTAAAATAGTCTTTTCTCATAAAATTCATAACTCTCAATCTATACATCCAAAAATCACCATTTTTGGACACAATCAAGAAAACTCATCAAAATATCGTTTTAAATTTTTCCAGAATTTTTGAAGGTCAGAAAAATTACGAAACTGGAAAATATAACAACCCTTAAAATCCCTTACTATCCCTTACCTCAAAAGAGCAGTACTTCTGACTGGATATCGGATATGATGCTGAAGGAAACTTGCACTGATGAATAGCAACTCACCAAGTATCTAAAAACTCACAAAATATGCTTCATAATATAGAGAGAAAAAGAGAGAAAGCTTATGTTTCTGGTGTGATTTTCAATTCTAACTTAGCCCTCTATTTATAGGAAAATTTTGGTAGGTTTGACCTGCAACCTGATGGCTTTACCTGCTACTATTCTCACCCACCACATTTGAAATATAATTCAACACATTTCTTCACCAACCACAAGTGGGGCCCACCAATTCTAGAATTTTCCACCAAAATGATAAACTCCGAAAATTCAACAATTTCTGAATCAGTCATCTCGTAAAATTCATAATAAATCATACGTTCATTTTTAACGGTTCAAAATTTGTGGGTATATACTCAACTTATATATGTATAACATATCCAAAAATTACCACGATCTAACGGTCGGATTAAAAATTATAACCCCCACAAAATATCTCAAAAACCATGATTTTTAATACCTCCATTCCGACAAAAATACGGATAAAAATCTCAACATTAACTCCTTCATTTTTTAACCACAAAAATATATCCCTCATTTATATCCACATAAAATAAATATTTTCTTATCATATGAATCAATAATTAATTATTCACAAATAATATTACAGAATCACATTTATGACAACCAGACCGTTCTCAGGAAAGAGGGGGCTTTCCAATAAGGATTTCTCCTTACTGGCGCGCAATTAGATGACCAAACCTCTCCTTAGACAGAACTTTCTAGACATTGCCAATAATGCTATCTAATAATACTATTCAAATAATATGAATTATTGATCTGATAATGGGAAATACTGTGCAGCAACAATTATTGAATAACAATAATACAAAATTTCAACGTAGCAATTATTGAATCAATAAAATAAAATATTGAACAGTAATTACTGTAACAATTATTGAGTAATGCCTTCTTACGTAAGAATCAATAATTTCAAAAATACTATGCAATACCGTGTGCTACTGTGCAATAACGCGTATTACTGTATTTTAACCATCGGGTATTCCAACAGTGTTAACGGTAACAACTACGCCGTTATTTGTAAAAACTCAAATTTATCGATTTCTTCACCCGACGGTTATTCTGTTATGGGGCCCACAAATGGCTGCGCCGTCGTACGAATATTTCCCGACAGAAAGAATATTCCACGACCAAACGAATATTCCCCGACAACAAAGATTATTTTATAATCACTTGCTTATTTTGAAAAAAAATCATATTTCACTCATAACTTTAAACTTTTATCAATTTAACCATTTACTGAATAGTAATTATAAGAAAAATTGAATACTTTTATTTCATAAAATTCGGGGTCTTACAGCTTTCCAATAAGAATTTCTCCTTACTGGCGCGCAATTATATGACCAAACCTCTCCTTAGACAGAAATTTCTAGACATTGTCAATAATGTTATCTAATAATATTATTCAGATAATATGAATTATTGTTCGATAATGGAAAACACTGTGTAGTACAATTATTGAAACAACAGTAATATAAAATATCAACGCAACAATTATTGAATCAATAAAATAAAATACTGAACAGTAATTACTGTAACAATTATTGAGTAGTGCCTTCTTACGTAAGAATCAATAATTAGTGCAATACCGTGTGTTACTGTGTCACAACGCGCATTACTGTGTTTTAACCACCGGGTATTCCAACAGTATTAACAGTAACAACTACACTGTTATTTATAAACAACTTATACTTGTCGTTTTCTTCATCCAATCGCTTTCCGTTATGGGGCCCACACAAGGCTGCGCCGTCGTACGAATATTTTCCGACAGTAAGAATATTCCACGACCAAACGAATATTCCCCGGCAACAATGAATAATTTATAACCACTTGCTTATTTAAAATATTTGCGCATTTTACCCATAACTAACCATATTAATCAAATCAACCCTTACTATTTCAAAATAATAAATAGAGAAAATTTAATTTTATTTATAATAAGTTAGGGTCTTACACTAATATTCGAATATGATCCATCGAGCAGGTATCGAGTATGGTTCGAAAAAAATAAAATACTCGAACCCTAATATGAGCGAACACTGGTATGCTCGAATTCGACTCGTGTATCATTAAACAGAAAACGAGTATGGATCAGATTCGACTCGGATCAACTTCGAATTCGAGCTTTGGATCATATTTTCGAGCCGATCTCGAGTCGAGTATCGAACTACTTGGCTCGGCTTGCACCTCTAGGTGGATCCTACATGTAAAAATATCAAAAATTATTACAAAAATATCAGTTCCGTAATATATATCTACAGAGCCGCGGCCTTGGCCAAGGGCAACCAGGGCAATAGCCCGGGGCCCACAATTGGGAGGGGCTCAATTTTTTTTATAAGCTTACATGTATAAAAAAAATATAAAATAAAATAAAATAAGTTGCCGCATATACCTGTTAATGGGAAGTCAATTAATCAAATCAGTCTTTATATACTCAATCTCAAGAAGAAAAGTATTGAGTAAGAAAGTCTCATATTAATTATAAAATATAATATAAAATAAATCAATAAATATGGGGGACTTCTTTAAATGATGTTTTGTGGTTCAAATTTTATTGTTATTTTTATTTTGTAGGTACATGTGATGTTTCTTTGCTTCAATTAATTGTGGAGGATGAAAAGAAGATTTATCAAATCAAGAAATGCTTATGGAGATTCGGGAGGAAACATGTAGACTTAAATATGTAATTTTTATTTTTTAATGCAATGTTTACAATTAGGAGTACTCTTTTTCTTTCGTTTGAGGTTTTGTCCCTTTGAGTTTTCTCCAACCAAGATTTTAACGAGGCCCCAAAGTGTTCTTCCTTATCTTTTGTAAATTTTTATAATTTTAATAAAATTAATTAGTTGATTAATTTTTTTTATTTAATTTATATAAAGGGATACACTTGAGAAAATTTATCTTGAGCTTTAAAAAACCCAAAACTGACTCTGTATATCTATAAATAATTATATTAAATGTAAAGAGATTTTTGAGTTTTTTTGTAATTCTTATCAATAACAATAAAATATGGGGTTGTTGAAACTAACCTCCCAAAATGCGAAAATAAAAATGAGAAGAATAAGACTTTAATATATATTCTATGGCCTTGTGTTCCACAAGTGGGAATTATTATTTTTATGTTCTTAGTTTTGAATAGGGAAATTGCCATTATTCGTGAAGTTGGCTAAAGGAAGAGAAGAGCAGGAGCACTTGAGTGTACCCCATGTTAGACTAATTACCACTTGCATTTGAAACATTATTGGGGGCGGCTGCAAACAATTTTTTTTACTTTTATATATATATATATATATATATATATATATATATATATATATATATATATATAACATTTAAAATAACGTTTACCCCGACTAATTGCCACCTGTTTTTGAAGAATAATTGGGGGCGGCTGCGTAGCTAAACAATTTTTTTTTGATTAATTGTTAAATTTATAATATTTATTATTATTTTCACAATAAAAATGTCGTTATAAAAATATAACGATGGTTCGAACTGTCGCTCGTTCCGTCGTTAAATGAGGTGAGCATGATATGTAAAATAAATCTATGTAATATCGGAGACACAAAAAAAGCTAGTATATATATATATATATATATATATATATATATATATATATATATATATATGACAGCTCAAAAGATATGCTCATGTCGTTTGTTAAGCAATAATAGGTACGTTCTAAAATCCATGTTTTTCAAAAACGTGGAATTGATTTTAGTCAATTTTACAACATTTTCTTGTTCTTGTTGTTTTATCCATTTCTATGGGCGTCAATTTCCAACTGTGCCAAAGAATTACTGTTGAAAAAAGTAATGAACTACTCGCAAACTATTATTATAGTACATAATTTACTTACTTTTATTTTGCAGGTGGTCTTGATAATAAAAGTACTCAGGTTTGTATTTTAAAAACTGCGCTCGTCAGTTAAATAAGTTATATTTGAAATAAGTTGTTAGACAACTCAAATGCATTTGACGTGTTTAAAACTCCCAAAAGCATCAAACGCTGATATCATAATTTTATCATCACAATTATCGTAAAACAAATACTTTTTTTTGGAGACAAAAATGAAATAATAATAATACGTTCTTAATATTTGTAAATTGAGTATTTTTTATTTATTTTTTTGTGGGGGTGGTTGGTGGAGGGAGTAAAAACAAAGGAGCTTAGATAGGAGCCCTTAGAATGAATCTGGTACGTACAGTCGAATAATAAGGAGATATGAGCAGCAGCAAATTCCAAAACACTGAAAAATCATTATTATTTCATTTCCATAAGAGACGGGAAGAATCCTAATTAATCGGATGGAATGGATTGATTACATGAAACCAATGCATTGATTTGAAGTGGTCACCAATTCAACCATAATTAAGGCGGAATATGTCATTTTGGACAAAAAAGTTGCCCTGTGCCGTTGGGATCAAATGAAACATCTGCAACAAATCATACATAAACAACAGTTAAACCTTTCATTTATCTTAACCGAGTTTCATCGAAATAGACTACCTCGTCAAAAGTATTATATATAGAGAGAAAGGGAGAGAAGGAAAGTGTGTGTGTGTGTGTGACAGACAGAGAAATAGAGACCTGACTAAATCTTAGAGGGTGGTCCTCTCCTGGCAACTGGAGGCTGCCACTAACAAAGACCATGACGCCTCCTGGAAAAGAAGATGGCTGAATATCAATGGTGCTTATGGCATGGTGGCATTGATCAAATGGCAACTGATTAAACTTATTACATATTTCTTCAACACCCTCTACTCTTTGCCCCTCAAAGCTCAACATGGAGGTTGGTTGGTACAGAGCAGAAAGCGAGGGCCGATCATTGTCGAATAGATAGTAGTAATGATCCACAAATGCCCTTCCAACAATTTCAACTTGTTCTTCCATCTCTCTCCTCCCTCCCTCTCTAAGTATATAAATATATGTTGGTTATATCCCTTCCTGATCTTACAAGGCAGAAGGAGAAATGGAGTTGTTGTAAAGGCAAGAATATATATAGGCTAAAGCTAAGGTCTGGAAAAGGAAAAGATGAAAACTTATTAAGGTGATTAGAATATATTTGAGGGTATCAACTCTTGCTGCATTGCTACGCAGAATTGCGGAAAGGATTGAAACAGCATCTACAGACCCCTTTCGTCGTCAGAAGCACTTTTTATGTAGAGAATCCAAAAAGGTTCACAACCTATGTAACAATTAAACACTATAATAATAAGAATTGATCAAAGAACCGAGCCTAAGAATTTAGGCTCTAATATATTGAAAAAGCAGCTTTGATCAGGCACTCCGTAAACACCCTAATTCATTAAGAATTTGGGATATGTTTTCTGATGGAAAAACTTTCTTCCTCAAGAGTCAAGAAGTACTATCCATCACCTCAACTTCCTCTGAAATAAAGCCCATGTTTTGATGGAGCAGCAAATCAGCCAGATCAAACAACACCAATCTTATATTATCTAGAAAAGTGATTTTAACACCTCAAAACTAATCGAGTAATAGTTTAATACATCACTACATTTATGGCCAATATTACTCCATAACAAAAATAACATCATTTCTCGCCTCTGGTAATCTACACAGCTAACTGCATTCATACAGAAACGTGCTGAACTGATTAAATTTGAGTTCAGAGTTAAAAGGCTATTGTAGCAACTCTCTGAGCCACTATGCAAACATCATTTATGTATGTCAATGCTAAGGGTAAACCAAGGCATAACAATTGAATTAACTCCGTAAACAACACAAACAATTATTCACAAGAACAATGGGTTTAACATTTGGACTGATCAAGTCTCCTATGTTTCATTGTTTCGCTCCTTGCATATAGACAATACAACATAAGAGATCTTTCATCTCCAAAAAAGATTTATATTTACTACTATTAGGCTCTATTAGCCAACACAATTAATCTTTACCAAGTACCACATCAATAATAACAACTGATGCAGAAAGATTATAGATTCTAACCATTTTAGCAACTAATAAATTGGAGGCATAAATAATTTATGGATCAGATCTCTTTACAGTTTACGCAATACATCTATATGGGAAAAAATGACTAGTGTAGAAAGGGACAAGTTCTGGCGGTCGAAAATAGGGAGATTAAATAATATGGATTATGGCACCTCTATCCAACTTTTATCACACTGATTTAGTGTTCTTCCTTGGTATCTTTTCTTTTGCTCCCCACCCCCCCCCCCCCCCCCCCGGCAAAAAAAAACACCACTAAGTTGTTACACTAATTAGGTCTGTTTTTCAACTAAAGCTCGATTCCTGCTTAAAAATCACAATTTATGTTGAATTCAAGAATAGGAAAATATTGCTGCAAAGGATATCAGAAACAAATTAATCTTTGAATGAAGACTTTTTGACACAACTTTGCTGTAGTGACAAAGTAGAAACAACTGGAGCGCTTATAAAAATTATTTATTCTATGTTTGCATTTCTAGTGCACATTGTTCACAAGAAGCTCAGACAAAGCTTTGCCGAGTGTTGCATATTCTACTTAAAATAGGAAGTTAGGAATCATATGCAGCAATGTTAAATAGCAAGAACTTTATGGGCAGTTCAACCCAACACGTGTCTTTATATGTTGAAACCACATAAGAAAGAGATTTTGGAAAATGCTTTGAAGGTAAATAAAAGCACGTTTGGGATAGCAAAAACTTAAATGATATATGAAACTTCTTGCAAAAACTGTTTGATATACTGAAACTGAAATGCAAAGTTACATAAATTCAATAAGATACTGACTAGAAAAGCTAGAAAAGGGCCTTACCCAACTTCTCAGCTAATTGCATTTTCAACGTTATTTTGGTTCAATAAGTCATCCAAGCAGTCCAGCTTATTTTGTTTTAGGTCCAGAAAGCTATAGTTTTGTAAACAAGCTAATCAAACGGGCCCTAACTCATTTAAGATTTGGTGGAGGATGCATCATAAGAATGCAGGGAAAACAGCCCATCAAGGAGAGAAATTTGGATTACGTGCCTCACTATATTTGTTATAAACAACAACAGTTTGGTAATGATTTTCTTTTTTAAGGCTGGTGACTGGTAAAACTTATCCCGAAGAAAAATACTAGCGTTAGGTGATAGAGAGCATGGAAATAACATAAGCCCTCACAAAACTTATAGATGGTCCTCAACTAATAAAAAGTGAGATTTCTCCCCTGTGCAATAATTATTACATTACAAACAATAAGACTTGGTGGAATGAAGCAGCATGATCGGAACATGATTGTCTCAATAAAAGCAATCTGAACATAGCTTGAGGAACATGATCAGTAATTTATTTATGCAGCATATCCAAATCTTTCATTGTTCAAGAACAAAAATGTAAAAGCTCAACCAAAGTTTAAAGCAATCCTCTACACCTTTCGCTTAATTTCAATTAGCCATGTAACTTCAAGGAACGATCCAATTCTCACTTCTAATACCTAAGGGATATTCATACAAAGAATCAAATACCTTTGTCAAGATTATAATAAAAACAAGCACCTTCGTCTCCTCTTAGGATATCAATTCCAACTCGAAGGCCAGTAGGCGTGAATTCCATACCCTGTCTTCCAATTATCCAAAAATATCACCTTCTTGACCGCCCAAAACGAAACCAACAGTGCAACAATCATCACTCCTCTCTGTGCAGTCACGTTTCTAACTCTAACCAACAAATGAGACATAAAAGCCAACAACAGTATACAAAAATCCAATCGCGAACCCCTCAGCTCCCAGCTGCATTCCAGACCCCTGATAAAAGAAAACCAGCTTGTTGGGATCGTTTCTATCAGTAAAAAACATAGGCATTTTTCTAATTATGTTATGCATTGCCCCTGATACACTGAAGAAATATACAAACACCGCCCCTGATAGCCAAACCTTCCAATCATGCAAAAGGGTATTCCCAAGAATCAATTTTTTCACCATAAATGGCAACCAAACCAAGAATGCAGCTATTATGAACATGAGCTGCTTTCTGGAAACAATTGGAGGGCGATTACCCACGACGAGATTTGTCTTTGATTCAACGAATTCAGCCATTGATTCAGCTAAACGGGAGAAATCACCCGCGTCCATTTGCTGGGGTTCGGTTTTCAGGTCCCGGTCCGATGACCCGACAAGGCGGATGTGGGGGAGCGCATTGACACCGAATTGGCCGAAAGTGGATTGGGATTCGCGGAATTCGATTTCGCAGAAGAAGAGTTTGGAAAGAGACGGGGAGTCTTGGTTGTTGGTGATGAAAGAAGTAGCGACGAGAGAGAATTCGGATTTGAGGGAGGAGAGGAGGTGGAGTTCGGGTTTATCGTGGAGTTGGGTTGCGTCGAAGAAGATGAGGAGAGAGAAAGTGCGAGGCGGTTTGGTGAGGAATCAGCGGAGTAGGTGGTCGTTGAGGTGGATTACGCCGGTTTTGGATTGGGATTGGAGGTTTTGGAGCTCCGACACTGCTGAGTCGGAGTCGAAGGCCGAGTCTGATTTGTTGATGGGTAGGACAGAGAATATGAGGAGCAGAAGGAGGATTGGTTTTGTGAAGATCTCCATGGTTGGTTTTTCGTAATCTAGGAGACGAAGACTTGGAAAACTTACATGGGGTTTCTCTTCTACACGAACACTCAAAAAGAAAAATTAGAGGAGGGAAATTGGGATAGACTTGTTTCGTTTCCGGCTTTCCTGTTTTTATGAAAATGAGGAAAATTTTAATTCTTCTAAAACTGCATTAGCATGTACTCCCGCCTTAATATAAGAATTTTTAGAAGTATGCACAAATATTAAAAAAATTATTATAAAATATTAAATATTTATATTAGTTTTGTATTGAAAAAGAATATTATTATTTATTAGACAAAAAATTATGAGAGAACTAATATTATACTCCTATTTAATACTTTGGATAATATTACAAACTAAACAATTAAAGGGACAAATTTTTTTTTTAAAATGTCTTATATTAAGGGACGGATGAGTATATAGACTAACCGATAATATGTAGGATTCACAAGTTAAGATTATTACTCCCTTCGTTCCGTATTAAATATTCTAATTTTCTTTTTAGAATATTCCACAATAAATATCTTATTTTTATATTAATAACTATTTTTATTTTATTTTTCAACTTCTACCATCATAATCTTTTTAGTCAATTTTTTTTGGAGAGTTAAGTAATAATAAAAGTTTTACATTGAAAGTGATGTATTGTTATACCATTTCTCTTATATTATCATTATAACATCTCTTATATTTAATGTTAGAATAACAACAAAAATGATAAAGTAGCTAGAAATTAATACCAATAAAAGTAGACCGTTTGCATGCATGGAGATATGCATGTAATTAGTTTGGAGAAAAAAATATACTTATTGGAATGTGAGAAAAACAATAAAAATAATCTAGAGAATTGATTCATGTGAAAACTAACAAGAAATAATTAAAATTGGGTCATAGAAAAGTGAATGGTACTTCAATTAAAAAGTAATTTAGAAGGACAATTTAGTTAAAAAAAATATATTATTAATTAGCGTGTCGAAACCAATTAAAACGTTTAATACGGGGCGGAAGGAGTATTATTTTTTTAATTAATAATCATGAAAATAAAAAGAGAATTCATATGTTAATTTGAATTTCCTTATTCTTTTAGCTTATTATGGGTTTTAAAAGGTTGCCCAATTAACAAATATGAAGTCCTCTATTATTTTCTCCCCTTGCCAAAAAATGTCTTTCTAAAACAAAAAATTGTTGTTACTATTGATGACCAAATGTAATTTACACAGTAACAACAGAATTCTAGCCTCTTAGGGCAAAGTTGAGTTCTACTAACCGGGTAGTTTCAATCTCTGCAAGAAATATAAAAGAAGCCCAAATAAAAGTTCAATTTAGGCTATGTAAGACATTAGTAAACAAGGTTGGAGGAAGTTTTACACTAAACAATCTTCAGCTAACTACAGAACTACTACGTAAACAGCTAGGGAACTTGTCCAGATCTACTAGACAGTGGACACAAAGCATTGCCTGCCCTTCTGATTTGAATAAGGTTTACTCAGAATGACCCTCCTCCCCCATATGAATTTCTGACTGGGAAGGGAAATGCTCTCTGGCAGTGAAGATAGAATCAGAAGTTGCAAATGATTTAGAAATTTTTCCAGGTGTTTTAGAATTCCAACAAACAGCAGTCGGAGAGGCTATTTGATTCTGCAGATAGGTGTGAAAATGGCATATTAAGCTGCATTGCCTGAAGTGAACATCAAAACAGCTGCGTCAGGCTCTCATGTGATGTATAATAGACAGTGCAGAATTTTATGGATTGCATCAGATGAAAGAGTTACCATATTTTATACTTTCGCATGACAGTTGAATCTGAATAACAGGAAGTAAACTTGAGTGGTTGTTCTTTCATAAGTAAGAAAACCATAGCTATCATAGAAATTAAACCCTCCAACCAGCAGATTGATGATTCAAACCTTTAAAGTTTGGGTGGAAGAGCAAGAAAGCCATTTATTTAAAACTAGATATCAAGCGCTTGTATCTTTTCACATCAGGTTTAAGCCCCATCTTCAACATATCATCATGAAGTTTCATGGCTTTTCTCAATTCATTTTCATGACAAAGTCCACTGATCATAGCTGAAAAACTCGCTGCATTCAGCAAATTATGACTTCTCATGTAATTGAACACCCTGAGTGCTTCTTCAACTCTCCTTTCTCTCAAGAGCCCATCGAGAAGTACATTATATGTCTTTGTATCCAAAGTACCCTCTAATTTTTCCAACGTATTATGCAACATAATAGCTGAATCAATCCGTCTGCTAAAGCAATAATGCTCCACAAAATACGAAGAACAAGAAGAATTTGGCAACAGCCCTTTCTCTAAAACTACATTCAAAAGCTCCTCTGCTTCTCTCCATTGTCGAGTATTACATTGAGAGGTAATGAATTTAGACAGTTCTGATAAACAAGGACAGAACCCTCTTCCAATCATGTCTCTCAACAATTTACTGACTTTCTCGGATGGATCTTCCTTGCAAAGAACGTTTACCAATGAATTGTAACAACTATCATTCGCTACAGTTCCCCTTTCCAACATGATTCCATGTATCACAATTGTGTCCTTCACTCTGCCTTCCTTGGAAAATGCCCTTAACATGCACCCATAAGAAGCATCCTGTAACTCAACCTTCTCGTCACAAGCTCTCTTAAAAAACATATCCACCGCGTATGTCTTTCCCAAGTCAGAAAGCTTCTGAATTACAGAATCATATTCCAGTAATGGAAGCTTTGGAATGTATCCATTCTTCACCATAGAATCCATTACAAATTCAATCATTTCAACTTTTCCATATTGACAAGCCCCATCAAGAATTGAGCTATATGTACTAAAGCCTGGTTTGAGTCCTCTATCAACCATCTCTTTTAAGTGGTCATTTGCTGCTTTAAGATTCCCTCTTTTACTATAACACTCTATTATTAAATTATAAATCGAAGAACTGTATACACCCATGTCTATATTTCTACCAATTCTCTCAAATTTTCCATCTTTGGATAGAAGCCTAGCAATTATAGACCAAGTAAACTGATTAGCTAAAGCCCCACTACGCAGCATTGAAGCATAAAAACACCAAGCAAATTTAATCTCATTGCTGTCTTGCAACACATCAAGTAACTCATTACAACTATAATCTGAAATAACATGTCCATATTCTTTGGTTTTCTGGAAAACCTCTATGGCTTGCAAATACAAACCTTTTTTCGAGTAACATTCAACAGCAGAACTGAATACAAGGGAGTGGCAGTCTGTACCTTTACATGATACGAACAATGAATCCACAATCTGGGCTGGTGGGTGTGTTCGAATCAATGAATCCAAGATGGGTCTTGCGGGTTGAGACATCCCGAACCGGATTAGCGTCTGGGCGAGTTTGCATTGAGTTCTGATGTCTGGTTGAAACCCTAGATTTTTCTTGGACCAATTGAAGAAGTTGAGAGAGATTTGTGGGTTTGTTTGGGTTTTATGAAGGACTTGGAGGAAAATATATGGGGTTAGTTTGGTAGAAAGGTTGAGGTTTTGGAGAAGTTGAGTCCAGTTGTTTCTCTGCAAGAGAATAGAGGAGATTTGAGAAACCAGTTGGGTTTGTTTGATTTGGGTTCTCCAATTGGGAGATGTTTTTGTAGTTGATGTTGTAGATGATGAAAATGGGAGTGATTTGATGTATAGATGAGCTCTTAGAAGAAGCATTTGAGGTCTCACCGACCTGGTTTCTCACAATTACCGAGTGCCAACGTTTGTCTAGACTTGTAATGAAAGACTGCCGTTTGTTTTGTTGAAGACGGTATTAATGACTTTAAAGTAAGCTTATCCAATAAAATTTCAGAGTAACTAAAGACTATTAGGCCCAAAACTCGCATATACTAAAATTTGAGATATCGTAACTTAATGTGGAAATAAAGTATATGAGATGTTTTATGAGAATTGAGATATACACATTTTCACCGGTATATATGGGTTTTATTTTTTGTGCACAATTTTTTATGTATAATTTGTACATATAATATTATTCTTGACATAGATAGATTGAACAACTAATAGGAATTTTGCCACTTCATGTGTTGGGAAAAATAAGTCAAAAATAATCTATATTTCAGAAATTATTTTTTCGTCTTTGTGCAATTAAATATGAAATCAACAAACCCAATTATGAGAACAAAAATAACAAATAACCATTCACAAGCAAGACACCAAATATACGTGAAAAACTCTCTAAAATTAAGAGGTAAAAAACTACGGGTCAAACTCCGAATATCCACTATATCACTAATAATGGACTTACAATAATCCTCTCAAGTTTTATGCCCTAAAACTTGAGGTTACACAATAAATTTAGAGAATATCATTTTACCTTTAATTAGGTTGAGAAACTTAATTAATTTCACTACCCAAAAACACCCCAAGCAATAAAGTCTTCAAGCTTTCAATTGAACGGAGATGGCGGCGGATACCCACGAACAACAAACTGTAATTCTCTCAATTTATTCTTTTGGTATCTTCTTACTACCAAGCTTATCTAATGTGTCAAATAAGACTCTCTCATAGCCTTATTTATAGTACTCTTCTTAATCCATTCCTATTATGGATTAGAAACAATTTATTCTTCTAATCAAATTAGGGATCATATCTCCTTGTCTTGGTCACCAACCAATCTAACAAGTAAATCTTTTTTCCACTTGGATTCCTTTTATGGAATCTCCAATTTCAATATTGCTTTCATTAACCCAATTTCTAATTGAATTAATATCAAGTAAACCCACTTACTTGCTCACAAAGAAAATTAATTCTTTTCTATCTTGGATTCTATCTCATGGGTGAGGACCCACACCCAACAATCTCCTCCTCCGAACCCATGAGAGGAGGGATCACCAACCACAACTCCTTACTCAGAGTTAATTCCAACGAAATCTTGGCTCAACTAAAGCTTCTTGAAATTTTTAAATATCTTTATATTCGGCTTTTGTCTCATCGGCATGGTTCTTCTCAACAGGAGGATCTAACTCAAACGTGACAGATTTTTGCTTGCCAAATTCATTCACAATCGCTTTGTATCCTGGCTGTGACCTATAACTTTTCCTCTTCACTTTTGGTACCCATTTAAAGCGAAGAGCTTTTCTCTCGTGGTTCTCATGCAAGGCTTTTCTCCCATCTCGCATGGCTTTGTACCACATCTTTTTCTGCCTAACTCCCCCATCTTCAACACCTGTCACATGCGCCCGCATCGTGTAAAAAGTGTCTACCTTCTTACCTCTAGTCACCACTAGAGACCCTTTGGTGAGCTTCCACTGACCTTCACCAAAGTAACTTTTATAACCATTCTCATCAAGCTTACTAGCAGAGATCAAATTAAAACGAATATCCGGAACATATCTGACTTTTCTCAACATCAACCTGCAACCACTGTTAGTTTACAAATAAATATCTCAAATGCCTATAATCTTAGATGCACTTCCGTTTCCCATCCGCACATGGCCAAAATCACCACTACTGTAGGATGTGAAGATTTCACCACGCGAAGTAGCATGGAACGAAGCACCCGAATCAATAATCCAATCATTAACATGGCACTTGGGTTTATCATCACAAACAATAGCTACATCAACGTCGGATAGATACACAATCGAATCTTTATCCTCATCTTTTTCCTTAGACTGTTCTGTAACGCCCCCAAAATAGGTCCATTCCACCCAACCTATTCTGAGTCGCCAAATACATGGTACAGATAACAACTACAACTTTATTACAACAATTGTCGTGCGAAATACAACAACACATATGCTATGAGTTTGGGTACAAATATATACCAACTGTGACTCATGTCCCAACCTGGATAGCACGTCACAATAACACATTACATAAAGGTATAGTCAAAAACTGTTTTAGAAATTAGAATCTTTGGAAAGTGCTCAAGGAAACCCTCGTACATGGGAGGCCATGCTTCTAGGTTATGATAGATATCATATGGCCACAGAATTATCCTTGGTTGACCCAATAGACCCCAAAGAAAAATGAGAAGATTACTATCATATTCTTTTCAATGGTGAGTCTTCTCTTGACATATCATTATCTCCACTGTCTCTAACTGAGAATTATACTTCAAACAAACACCAAGATTATATAGGTAGTGCTCGTAAATATACTCAGAAAGTGGATGAGCACAACCCTACCTTATGATGACACGAGGTTGTATGTGATTAGACATCGTGTATGATAGTGACAAAACACCCTTCCAACGTTGGGTTCGCCTCACCCTATTTTCTTCACCAAATATAACTACTAATTGATGACCACCGTTCTATTCCCTTGTTACCCCCGCTCGACCCAGCTACACTCTTATTACCTGAAAGAAATTGTGAAACAAAAGGGTGAGCACAACTAGCCCAGTAAAGAATATCATGACTAAAGATAAATAAATTATCAATACCCTTCAACAGAATTAAATCAGAGATTTAGAACATATGGTAGATGATAAAAAATTTCAACCATAGTTGCAGCGGAACGAGCAATCTATTAGAAGAGTCAAATACACTATAAAGTCTATTATCTTCTCCACGTTAAAAGTCCACCAATAATGTTTTATCCCTTAACATCAATCAACAGTTCCTTTCCACAATCATATGAATAATTCATAATCATAATTTTGATTCTAAATTTCGCATCCAAGACGAAGATAATTTTCATCACCTGTCTTTACCTGAAACATCAAAGATCATGATTATACCAAATCACAGTTCCTGTTCATAATCATACTAATAAATTCATCTTTGCACTACAGGCCAAAGATATTCATCAACAGTTCATCTTTGCATTACAGGCCAAAAGATATTCAACAACAGGTCATCTTTGCACTACAGGCCAAAGACATTCATATATCAAAGAAATACATAATCATTTCAGAATTTATATAAACAATAATTATAACCATGTTGATAAATTCACATTTTCACTTAAGCTAAAGATATTCAATATAAATTCAATGGTCATGATCATACCAGTCACAATTTAACTTTTCACTACTGGCCAAAGAGAACCCTAGTCATGATCATACCAATAATCTACCCATCTTTACACTCTAGTGAAAGAGAATTTCAACATCAGGGTTATAAAATGTTATATATAAAAACAATATAATCAATATATAATTTTAATCTCTAGAGTAATATTCATAAATCAACTATAATTTGGTTAGAAAAAGAAACCAATTTTGTCATGAATAGTACCCGTGAATAGTAACTCGTGAATAGTAACTCGTGAATAGTAACCCCGACATGAAAAGTTCCAAATTTGATAAAAAGTTCAGATCAATACTTCGGCATAATGATATTGAAAAAAAATAATATCATTTAAGAAGAAATAACATCCCTTACAATCCCTTACAATCCCTTACCTCAAATGAGCAGTACTCCTGACTGGAATAACGCTGAACGAACTTGCACCGTATAGCAACACTCAAGATATCAAAATACTCACAAGAATACACTCGATAATATAGAGAGAGAAATAGAGAGAAAACTTCAGTTTCTGGTGTGATTTTCAATTCTAACCTAAGCACCTATTTATAAGAAAATGCTTAGAACACCAAAGCAGAAAATTAAATATAATAATATATTTATAACCAAATTTTCCTTAGCCCACCACATCAAAAATACATTTTCCACACAAAGGCACTAAAAATGAAAAATATGTTTTAAACAATTTTTGTTACAAAATCAATTCAGACCCAATAATCCGGAACTTCAATAATTCATAATAAATAGTCTTTTTATCAGAAAAATTCAAACCTCACGCCCTTTTCATAGGAAATTTAATTCTCTACAACTTTGCAGAAGAAAATTTTTCCAAATTCTAAACAGAAATTGACCGAAATCCACAAACGGACGATTTTACAGTCAATAATAAATTTTCGGTCAAGAATTGTGTCCACCAACACACAAAACATGTGTTAATCATTTAATGCCACAAAAATACTCTTCCTCCTCATATACTCATATATCTCACATTCATTATAAAAATATCATCATCAATATATTATTAAAATAATATATTTAAATGAATTATTTTATCAGAAAAAGATAAAATATTAATTTTTAACAATTGTCACATTAAAAAATTTCTCCATCTATATCCACATAAAATCAATATTTTCCTCATCATATAAATCAATAATTAATTATACACAAATAATATTACAGAACCACAGTACTGGCAACCAGGCCGTTCCCAGGAAAGAGGGGGTTTTCCAATAAGGATATCTCCTTACTGGCGCACAATTAGATGACCAAACCTCTCCTTAGACAAAACTTTCTAGACATTGTCAATAATGTTATCTAATAATATTATTCAGATAATATGAATTATTGCTCCGATAATGGAAAATACTGTGTAGTGATAATTATTGAAACAACAGTAATATAAAATATCAACGCAGCAATTATTGAATCACTAAAATACAATATTGAACAGTAATTACTGTAACAATTATTGAGTAATGCCTTCTTACGTAAAAATCAATAATTGGTGCAATACCGTGTGCTACTGTGCAACAACGCGTATTACTGTGTTTTAACCACCGGGTATTCCAACAGTGTTAACGGTAACAACTACGCCGTTATTTATAAACAACTTACTCTTGTCGTTTTCTTCATCCAATCGCTTTCCGTTATGGAGACCACAAAAGACTGCGCCGTCATACGAATATTCTCCGACAGTAAGAATATTCCACGACCAAGCGAATATTCCCCGACAACAATGAATATTTTATAACCACTTGTGTATTTCGAGAAAAAAAAATTCATATATCACCCTTAACTTTAACATTTATCAATTTAACCATTTACTAAATAGTAATTATAAGAAAAATTGAATACTTTTATTTCATAAAATTCGGGGTCTTACATGTTCCTTCTTAAAAAATCTGCACTCTCGTTTTATGTGACCCGGCTTCTGGCAGTGAAAACAAATTACTTCTTTTCTATCTCTTGACCTTCCCCTAGATTTGTCATCTTCAGGAGAGTTTCTTCCTTTGTTTTTGTCCCTACTCTGTGTGACAAAAACTTGTGACTCAGCGCTAATCACCATAGTATCTCTTCGCCTCTATTCCTCGTTAAATAAACTATCCTTAACTGTATCCATAGTCAGCTTGCCATTAGGAGCGGAGTTACTTAACGATACAACCAGCGTCTCCCAACTATCAGGCAAAGAGCTCAACAACAACAAAGCCTGCATCTCATTGTCAATGACCATCTTCATCGTAATCAACTGATTTATCAAACTCTGAAAATCACTCAAGTGTTCTGCAACGGAGTTTTCATATTTGAATTTAGAATTCACAAGCTTTCTAATCAAAAAAGCTTTATTTTGCGCTGTCTTCTTTTCATACATGGACTCCAATTTCTGCCAGAGAGCATAGGCTTTAATTTCTGTGGCAACATGATGAAACACACTTTGATCAATCCACGATCTGATCAGACTAATAGTCTTCATGTTCATCTTGTTCCACTGCGCGTCACTCTTGTTTGTGGGCTTAACTCCATCGTTCTCAAGTGGCTCGTACAAATTCTTGCAGTAAAGCAAATCTTCCATTCTTGGCTTCCAAATTGCATAATTTGTAGCCTTGAGATTAATCATGCAACCTGCTGTCCAATCCTCCATTTAATTCGCACAAGAAAACCACAAAAATAACCAAGCTCTAATACCACTGTTGGGAAAAGTACGCCAAAAATAATCTATATCCAAGGAATTACTTTTCCGTCTTTGTGCAATTAAATATGAAATCAACAAACCCAATTATGAGAACAAAAATAACAAATAACCATCTACAAGCAAGACACCAAATATACGTGGAAAACCCTCTAAAATTAAGAGGTAAAAAATCACGGGTCAAATTCCGAATATCCACTATATCACTAATAATGGGCTTACAATAATCCTTTCTAGTTTTATGCCCTAAAACTTGAGGTTACACAATAAATTTAGAGAATACAATTTTACCTTTAATTAGGTTGAGAAACTTAATTAATTTCACTACCCAAAAACACCCCAAGCAATAAAGTCTTCAAGCTTTCAATTGAACGGAGATGGCGGCGGATACCTACGAACAACAAACTGTAATTCTCTCAATTTATTTGTGACACCCCCAAAATTAGGTATACTTCACCCATCTTGGGTCGTCAGATATATAGTACAAAATATAAATACAACTTACAACTGTCGTGTTCAATACGACAAAACATAAATTGTGAGTTTGAATACAATATTATCTTCTAGAGAGTATTCATACTCAAAAAGAGTCCTCATTACATTTATTAACACGCTATTACATAGAATAGTGAGGACTGCTAACTAATACTATCATTTGAACCATCACTCCGTTCCCCGACTTGCCCCAGCTACGTTCTCATTTTCTGAAGAGAACAGTGAAAGAAAGGGTGAGCTCAACTAGCCCAGTAAGAAATATTATGACTAAGATAATGCAGAATAAATTATCATTAGCTTTCAATAATGTTAAACTGATAAAATATACTAGACATCAAGTTTAACTGCAGCGGAACAAGCAATCCATTAAAAGAGTCAAGTAGAAAATAAACTCTACTATCCTTTATGATTTAAAATATTTTTCAACACTATTATCGCTGGGACTCAGCTTAATAAAATAATCCACATCATCGAATCACCCCTGCACTACGACCAAGGATATTCGTGTATTCATTAATGGTCATGATCATGCCAACAACTGTCCATCAATGCACTACGGGCCAATGAGGGCTTTTACCACATCATTTGTAACATTACGGTCATGATTATACCGAATAATCCCTGGTCATAATCATACCAAGTCCATCTATGCACTACAGGCCACAGATGACTCAAATCTTCCGCTATTTCGTCCGGTTCTAACTCAATAATGTGGTTCGGGTCTTCCACATATTTGCGTAACATGGATATGTGAAAAACGTTATGAACACGAGACATACTTGGCGGTAAAGCGAGTCTATAAGCGACAGTTCCTACTCGATCGAGGATTAAAAATGGACCGATGAATCGAGGATTGAGCTTTCCTCTCTTTCCAAATCTCGTAACTCCTTTCCATGGAGCAACACGTAAGAACACATGATCTCCTACATCAAATTCCACGTCCTTTCGATGAAGATCAGCATAACTCTTTTGTCGATCTTGTGAGGTTTTTATACGTTGTCGGATCGTTTGAATCTTTTCTGTAGTCATACGTACCAACTCCGGTCCCAACAACATTGCTTCACCCACCTCATCCCAGCATACTGGAGAACGACATTTTCTTCCATACAATGCTTCGAATGGAGCCATGCCAATACTTGCTTGATAACTGTTGTTGTAGGAAAACTCCACCAATGGTAAGAACTTGTCCCAACTTCTCTTGAAGTCAAAGACACAGAGTCTTAATAGATCTTCAAGAGTTTGAATAGTCCTCTCTGATTGTCCATCCGTCTGAGGATGATATGCTGAACTAAATCGTAACTCCGTGCCCATAGCTTTTTGTAAACTAACCCAAAATCGTGAAGTGAATCTTGGGTCTCGGTCAGAAACTATGGATACTGGCATACCATGCAGTCTTACAATCTCGTTTATGTACATACGAGCAAGACGTTCAAGTGTATAAGTTTCTCGTATCGGTAAGAAAATGAGCAGACTTGGTCAATCTATCAACAATGACCCAAATCGCATCAATACCTTGAGAAACCCTAGGAAGACCGGTAACGAAATCCATGGTAATGTGCTCCCACTTCCATTCTGGAATTTCAAGTGGTTGCAATGGACCTTTTGGTACTTGATGCTCCGCTTTGACTCGTTGACAAGTTAGACACCTTGAGATAAACAACGCTATCTCTCTCTTCATATTGCTCCACCAAAATGTATGACGAAAATCATGATACATTTTGGTACTTCCAGGATGGATTACAAACGGTGTGTTGTGCGCCTCCATCATGATTTCATACTTTAAATCAGGGTTGTTAGGAACACAAAGTCTGGAGTTGACTCGAAGTATTCCTTCTTCATTGATTCTTGCTTCCGGCATAGCACCTTCTTGCACTTTCTTCCTCATACGCATCAGCTCCAGGTCTGTAGCTTGAGCAGCTTTAACTTTATCGATTAAAGTCGGTTCTACTCATATATTCGCCATCATCACATGGGTCCCTGGAGTCTTTAACTCTATCTCCATCCTTTGCAAATCACACAAAATGGGTCTTTGTGTTGACAATATCGCACTCGTACTTGTATATGATCTTCTACTCAATGCGTCAGCTACCACGTTCGCTTTTCCAGGATGATATTGAATGGTATGATCATAATCTTTCAACAGTTCAAGCCAACGTCGTTGTCGCATGTTGAGTTCCTTTTGAGTGAAGAAATATTTGAGGCTTTTATGATCCGTAAAGATCTCCACCTTCTCCCCATACAAGTAATGCCTCCAAATTTTAAGTGCAAAGACAACAGCTGCCAACTCTAGATCATGAGTAGGATAATTCCTCTCATATTCCTTGAGTTGTCTTGATGCATAGGCTATGACTTTTCCATGTTGCATGAGAACGCATCCCAACCCTTTGCTCGAAGCATCACTGTAGATGACAAATCCCTCCGAGCCAGATGGTATTGTTAGAACAGGTGCTGAAATGAGTCTCCTCTTGAGTTCTTGAAAACTCTGCTCACATTCTTCGCTCCAACCGAACTTTGTATCTTTCCGAGTCAGCTGAGTTAATGGAGTAGCGATTCGAGAAAATCCTTCCATGAATCTCCGATAATAACCAGCTAAACCAAGAAAGCTACGTACCTCGGTCACTGATTTAGGTTGCTCCCAGATTTGAATAGCTTCAATCTTTGCCGGGTCAACCGATATTCCACGACTCGATACTACGTGTAAGACCCCGAATTTTATGAAATAAAAGTATTCAATTTTTCTATTCAGTAAATGGTTAAATTGATAAATGTTAAAGTTAAGGGTGATATATAAATTTTTTTCAAAATACACAAGTGGTTATAAAATATTCATTGTTGTCGAGGAATATTCGTTTGGTCATGGAATATTCTTTCTGTCGGGGAATATTCGTACGACGGCGCAGCTATTTGTGGGCCCCATAACGAATAACTGTCGGGTGAAGAAAACGACAAATTTAAGTTTTTACAAATAACGGCGTAGTTGTTACCGTTAACACTGTTGGAATACCCGGTGGTTAAAATACAGTAATACGCGTTATTGCACAGTAGCACACGGTATTGCACAGTATTTTTGAAATTATTGATTCTTACGTAAGAAGGCACTACTCAATAATTGTTACAGTAATTACTGTTCAATATTTTATTTTATTGATTCAATAATTGCTACGTTGAAATTTTATATTATTGTTGTTCAATAATTGTCACTGCACAGTATTTCCCATTATCAGATCAATAATTCATATTATTTGAATAATATTATTAGATAACATTATTGGCAATGACTAGAAAGTTCTGTCTAAGGAGAGGTTTGGTCACCTAATTGCGCGCCAGTAAGGAGAAATTCTTATTGGAAAGCCCCCTCTTTCCTGAGAACGGCCTGGTTGTCATAAATGTGATTCTGTAATATTATTTGTGAATAATTAATTATTGATTCATATGATAAGGAAATATTTATTTTATGTGGATATAAATGAGGAATATATTTTTGTGGTTAAAAATAAAGGAGTTAATGTTGAGGTTTTTATCAGTATTTTTGTCGGAATGGAGGTATTAAAAATCAGAGTTTTTGAGATATTTTGCGGGGGTTATAATTTTTAATCCGACCTTTGGATCGTGGTAATTTTTGGATATGTTATACATATATAAGTTGAGTATATGCCCACAAATTTTGAACCGTTAAAAATGAACGTATGATTTGTTATGAATTTTACGAGATGACTGGTTCAGAAATTGTTGAATTTTCGGAGTTTATCATTTTGGTAGAAAATTCTAGAATTGGTGGGCCCCACTTGTGGTTGGTGAAGAAATGTGCTGAATTATATTTCAAATGTGGTGGGTGAGAATAGTAGCAGGTAAAGCCATCAGGTTGCAGGTCAAACCTACCAAAATTTTCCTATAAATAGAGGGCTAAGTTAGAATTGAAAATCACACCAGAAACATAAGTTTTCTCTCTTTCTCTCTCTATATTATGAAGCATATTTTGTGAGTATTTAGATACTTTGAGAGTTGCTATTCAGTGCAAGTTTCCTTCTGCATCATATCCGATATCCAGCCAGAAGTACTGCTCTTTTAAGGTAAGGGATAGTAAGGGATATCATTATTGTGGTAAGATGTATCATTTTTATGGTAAAGTGATATCATTTTCTTTCATACTCCATATTATGGTAAGATGGTATTATTCGTTTTTTTCAGCTTATCATTAAATGATGAAAGGTTCTGAAAGGATTAGAATATCCTTAATAGTTTGTGTTTCATCTATTATTATGTTATGAATATGAACTGTTGATGAATATATTTGGCCTGTAGTGCAAATATGAACTGTTGAGGAATATCTTTGGCCTGTAGTGCAAAGATGAATGGTTGATGAATATCTTTAGCCGTAGTGCAAAGATGACCTGTTGTTGAATATCTTTGGCCTGTAGTGCAAAGATGAATTGTTGATGAATATCTTTGGCCCGTAGTGCAAAGATGACCTGTTGTTGAATATCTTTGGCCTGTAGTGCAAAGATGGATGGTTGATTATTGGTTTTACAGTTGTATATCTTTTGCCTGTAGTGCAAAGATGGACTGTTGGTAATTGGTTTTACAGTTGTATACCTTTTGTCTGTAGTGCAAAGGTGGACTGTTGGTTATTAGTTTTACAGTTATATATCTTTGGCATGTAGTGCAAAGTTGAACTATTGATGTACTTGATTATAAATATGAATTGTGATTTAATTATAATCTGTGGTAGTTCAGGTGAAGACAGGTGATGATAGTTCTCTTTGTCTTGGGTATAACCAAGAACTGTTGATGATTATTACAGGAATGAAATATTAACGATGGATTTTTAATCTAGAGGAGATAGTAGACATTATGCTCTGTTTGACTCTTCTAATGGATTGCTCATTCCGCTGCAACTATGGTTGAAATTTTATCATTTACCATATGTTCTAAATCTCTGATTTATTATTGATGAAGGCTATTGATAATTTAATTATCTTTAGTCATGATATTCTTTACTGAGCTAGTTGTGCTCACCCTTTTGCTTCACAATTCCTTTCAGGTAATAAGAGTGTAGCTGGGTCGAGCGGGGGTAATAAGGGAATAGAACGGTGGTCATCATTTAGTAGTTATATTTGGTGAAGAAAATAGGGTGAGGCGAACCCAACGTTGGAAGGGTGGTTTGCCACTATCATACAAGATGTCTAACGACATACAACCTCGTGTCATCATAAGACAGGGATGTGCTCATCCACTTGCTGAGTATATATACGAGCACTACCTATATAATCTTGGTGTTTGTTTGAAGTATAATTCTCAATTAGAGACAGTGGAGATAATGATAAGTCAAGAGAAGACTCACCATTGAGAAGAATATGATAGTAATCTTCTCGTTTTTCTTTGGGGTCTATTGGGTCAACCAAGGATAATTATGTGGCCATATGATATCTATCATAACCTAGACGCGTGGCCTCCCATGTACGAAGGTTTCCTTGAGCACTTCCCAAAAATTCTAATATCTAAAACAGTTTTTGACTATACCTTTATGTAAGGTGTTATTGTGAGGTGATGTTCACGGTTGGAACATGAGTCACATTTGGTATATATTTGTATCCAAACTCACAGCATATGTGTTGTTGTATTTTGCACGACAATTGTTGTAATAAAGTTGTAGTTATTTTCTGTACCATGTATTTGGCGACTCAGAATAGGTTGGATGGAATGGACCTATTTTGGGGTCGTTACATGGGGTATCAGAGCTATAAGTAAAGAGCCCCGAGCCTCTCGCTGGTGACTTCCTGTTGATGGGGGATGCACCGAAGCCAGACTCTCCGTAGGGGACGCTGTTCTATGGTGGCAAACTGATAGGTACCATTGTGAGGTGCTGTGGTTGAAGCACCATGAGAGTCACAGGTGGTATCAGAGCTTAGGGATATGATCTTTGGCGGAGATCGGGGAATATAACTAGGAGGGGAGAGATGAGTAAATCCTTCGCTAGTGTGTCCTACCTAAGCTTATTTGTTGGTCAGTCATAATATCGGGATATTATGTGATATGTTAATTTGTTAAATTAACCCTTGTTTTGAAGCTGTATTCTAGAATGATATATGAAATACAGGAGATGAGCAATGGAGAAATTATGATGACAGGGAAGATGAAATCTGAAATGAAAGGAATGTATTCTCAATTCTTTGAAATACCAGGTACGTAAATTTTGGGACCGAAATTTCATAAGGAGGGGAGATTGTAAGACCCCGAATTTTATGAAATAAAAGTATTCAATTTTTCTATTCAGTAAATGGTTAAATTGATAAATGTTAAAGTTAAGGGTGATATATAAATTTTTTTCAAAATACACAAGTGGTTATAAAATATTCATTGTTGTCGGGGAATATTCGTTTGGTCGTGGAATATTCTTTCTGTCGGGGAATATTCGTACGACGGCGCAGCTATTTGTGGGCCCCATAACGAATAACTGTCGGGTGAAGAAAATGACAAATTTAAGTTTTTACAAATAACGGCGTAGTTGTTATCGTTAACACTGTTGAAATACCCGGTGATTAAAATACAGTAATACGCGTTATTGCACAGTAGCACACGGTATTGCACAGTATTTTTGAAATTATTGATTCTTACGTAAGAAGGCACTACTCAATAATTGTTACAGTAATTACTGTTCAATATTTTATTTTATTGATTCAATAATTGCTACGTTGAAATTTTATATTATTGTTGTTCAATAATTGTCACTGCACAGTATTTCCCATTATCAGATCAATAATTCATATTATTTGAATAATATTATTAGATAACATTATTGGCAATGACTAGAAAATTATGTCTAAGGAGAGGTTTGGTCACCTAATTGCGCGCCAGTAAGGAGAAATTCTTATTGGAAAGCCCCCTCTTTCCTGGGAACGGCTTGTTTGTCATAAATGTGATTCTGTAATATTATTTGTGAATAATTAATTATTGATTCATATGATAAGGAAATATTTATTTTATGGGGATATAAATGAGGAATATATTTTTGTGGTTAAAAAATGAATGAGTTAATGTTGAGGTTTTTATCAGTATTTTTGTCGGAATGGAGGTATTAAAAATCAGGGTTTTTGAGATATTTTGCGAGGGTTATAATTTTTAATCCGACCGTTGGATCGTGGTAATGTTTGGATATGTTATACATATATAAGTTGAGTATATGTCCACAAATTTTGAACCGTTAAAAATGAACGTATGATTTGTTATGAATTTTACGAGATGACTGGTTCAGAAATTGTTGAATTTTCGGAGTTTATCATTTTGGTGGAAAATTCTAGAATTGGTGGGCCCCACTTGTGGTTGGTGAAAAAATGTGCTGAATTATATTTCAAATGTGGTGGGTGGAAATAGTAGCAGGTAAAGCCATCAGGTTGCAGGTCAAACCTACCAAAATTTTCCTATAAATAGAGGGCTAAGTTAGAATTGAAAATCACACCAGAAACATAAGTTTTCTCTCTTTCTCTCTCTATATTATGAAGCATATTTTGTGAGTATTTAGATACTTTGAGAGTTGCTATTCAGTGCAAGTTTCCTTCAGCATCATATCCGATATCCAGCCAGAAGTACTGCTCTTTTGAGGTAAGGGATAGTAAGGGATTTTAAGGGTTGTTATGTTTTTCAGTTTCGTAATTTTTCTGAACTTCAAAAATTCTGGAAAAATTTGAAATGATACTTTGATGTGTTTTATTAATTGTATCCAAAAATGGTGATTTTTGGATGTATAGATTGAGAGTTATGAATTTTATGAGAAAAGACTATTTTAAAAGTAACCGCTTATAATTCCTTGTGGTTAACTCCAAAATTGATGAAATTTTTATTGGGAGTACATGTGTATGATAGAAGTATACTCTATAAATTTCAGAATTTTTGGACAAAAGCATAATTTTTGATAAATGTCTAAATATTCGGTGGTTTTGGCCATATGAAAAATAGTAAATGAGTTTTAAAAATTTCGAGAAAAATATATGTTCACTATGAGACTATATTATGCTAAATTCCAGAAAAGAAATATTTTTGGAACGGATTTGGTATTTTTCATGAAAATAGTCTAGTTATGAGAAAATAAATTAAATATATTATGTGAAGTAAGAAAATTAGAAAATAGGATTTTATGGCTTGAGAATCCTATATATGAGGTATATGCAGATTTTTGATGAGGGTTTTGGTTATTGATGATGAAATCTTAAGAGTTAGCATTTTATGATGATTAAATGCATTAATTAGTAAAGTGTAAACAATTTAAATAAATTGTTTATAAGCTTAAGAATATTATTCTTTCAATATCATTATACCGAAATATTGGTATGTATATTATTGTGGAATTTCTACATTTTTCATGTCAGGGTTACTATTCACGAGTTACTATTTATGAGTTACTATTCACGAGTTACTATTCATGAGTTACTATTCACGAGTTACTATTCACGACAAAATTGGTTTCTTTTTCTAACCAAATTATAGTTGATTTATGAATATTACTCTTGAGATTAAATCTATATGTTGATTATATTGTTTTTATTATCATATATAACATTTTTATAACCTTGATGTTGAAATTCTCTTTCGCTTGAGTGTAAAGATGGGTAAATTATTGGTATGATCATGACTGTGGGTTCTCTTTGGCCAGTAGTGCAAAGTTGAATCGTTGATTGGTATGATCATGACCATTAAATTTATAAGTGAATATCTTTAGCTTAAGTGCAAAGGTGAATTGATCAACATGGTTATAATTATTGTTTATATAAATTCTGAAATGATTATATATTTCTTTGAGATATTAATATCTTTGGCCTGTAGTGCAAAGATGAAATATTGATGAATATCTTTGGCCTGTAGTGCAAAGATGAATTGTTGATGAATATCTTTGGCCCGTAGTGCAAAGATGACATGTTGTTGAATATCTTTGGCCAGTAGTGCAAAGATGAACAGATGTTGAGATAAACATGACCAACTGGTGATACAAATGAATATCTTTGGCCGTAGTGCAAAGATGAAGTTATTAGTATGATTATGAACAGGAAATGTGATTTGGTGTAACCATGATCTTTGATGTTTCAGGTAAAGATAGGTGATGAAAATTATCATCGTCCTGGATGAGAAGAGGAATTTAGAATCACAATTATGATTATGAGTTATTCATATGATTGTGAACCAGAATTGTTGATTGATGTTACAGGGATAAAACATTGTTGGTGGATTTTTAACATGGAGAAGATAATAGACTTTATAGTCTATTTGACTCTTCTAATGGATTGCTCGTTCCGCTGCAACTATGGTTGAAATTTTTATCATTTACCATATGTTCTAAATCTCTGATTTATTGTTGATGAAGGCTATTGATAATTGAATTATCTTTAGTCATGATATTCTTTACTGAGCTAGTTGTGCTCACCCTTTTGCTTCACAATTCCTTTTAGGTAATAAGAGTGTAGCTGGGTCGAGCGGGGGTAACAAGGGAATAGAACGGTGGTCATCATTTAGTAGTTATATTTGGTGAAGAAAATAGGGTGAGGCGAACCCAACGTTGGAAGGGTGTTTTGTCACTATCATACAAGATGTCTAATGACATACAACCTCGTGTCATCATAGGACAGGGTTGTGCTCATCCACTTGCTGAGTATATCTATGGGCACTACCTATATAATCTTGGTGTTTGTTTGAAGTATAATTCTCAATTAGAGACAGTGGAGATAATGATAAGTCAAGAGAAGACTCACCATTGGGAAGAATATGATAGTAATCTTCTCGTTTTTCTTTGGGGTCTATTGGGTCAACCAAGGATAATTCTGTGGCCATATGATATCTATCATAACCTAGACGCGTGGCCTCCCATGTACGAAGGTTTCCTTGAGCACTTTCCAAAGATTCTAATTTCTAAAACAGTTTTTGACAATACCTTTATATAAGGTGTTATTGTGAGGTGATGTCCACGGTTGGAACATGAGTCACATTTGGTATATATTTGTATCCAAACTCACAGCATATGTGTTGTTGTATTTTGCACGACAATTGTTGTAATAAAGTTGTAGTTATTTTCTGTACCATGTATTTGACGACTCAGAATGGGTTGGGTGGAATGGACCTGTTTTGGGGTCGTCACAGGTGGTATCAGAGCTTAGGGATATGATCTTTGGCGGAGATCGGGGAATATAACTAGGAGGGGAGAGATGAGTAAATCCTTCGCTAGTGTGTCCTACCTAAGCTTATTTGTTGGTCAGTCATAATATCGGGATATTATGTGATATGTTAATTTGTTAAATTAACCCTTGTTTTGAAGCTGTATTCTAGAATGATATATGAAATACAGGAGATGAGCAATGGAGAAATTATGATGACAGGGAAGATGGAATCTGAAATGAAAGGAATGTATTCTCAATTCTTTGAAATACCAGGTACGTAAATTTCGGGACCGAAATTTCATAAGGAGGGGAGATTGTAAGACCCCGAATTTTATGAAATAAAAGTATTCAATTTTTCTATTCAGTAAATGGTTAAATTGATAAATGTTAAAGTTAAGGGTGATATATAAATTTTTTTCAAAATACACAAGTGGTTATAAAATATTCATTGTTGTCGGGGAATATTCGTTTGGTCGTGGAATATTCTTTCTGTCGGGGAATATTCGTACGACGGCGCAGCTATTTGTGGGCCCCATAACGAATAACTGTCGGGTGAAGAAAATGACAAATTTAAGTTTTTACAAATAACGGCGTAGTTGTTATCGTTAACACTGTTGAAATACCCGGTGATTAAAATACAGTAATACGCGTTATTGCACAGTAGCACACGGTATTGCACAGTATTTTTGAAATTATTGATTCTTACGTAAGAAGGCACTACTCAATAATTGTTACAGTAATTACTGTTCAATATTTTATTTTATTGATTCAATAATTGCTACGTTAAAATTTTGTATTATTGTTGTTCAATAATTGTTGCTGCACAGTATTTCTCATTATTAGATCAATAATTCATATTATTTGAATAGTAATATTAGATAGCATTATTGGCAATGTCTAGAAAGTTCTGTCTAAGGAGAGGTTTGGTCATCTAATTGCGCGCCAGTAAGGAGAAATCCTTTTTGGAAAGCCCCCTCTTTCCTGGGAACGGCCTGGTTGTCATAAATGTGATTCTGTAATATTATTTGTGAATAATTAATTATTGATTCATATGATAAGAAAATATTTATTTTATGGGGATATAAATGAGGGATATATTTTTGTGGTTAAAAACTGAAGGAGTTAATGTTGAGATTTTTATCCGTATTTTTGTCGGAATGGAGGTATTAAAAATCAGGGTTTTTGAGATATTTTGCGAGGGTTATAATTTTTAATCCGACCGTTGGATCGTTGTAATTTTTGGATATGCTATACATATATAAGTTGAGTATATGTCCACAAATTTTGAACCGTTAAAAATGAACGTATGATTTGTTATGAATTTTACGAGATGACTGGTTCAGAAATTGTTGAATTTTCGGAGTTTATCATTTTGGTGAAAAATTCTAGAATTGATGGGCCCCACTTGTGGTTGGTGAAGAAATGTGCTGAATTATATTTTAAATGTGGTGGGTGGGAATAGTAGCAGGTAAAGCCATCAGGTTGCAGGTCAAACCTACCAAAATTTTCCTATAAATAGAGGGCTAAGTTAGAATTGGAAATCACACCAGAAATATAAGTTCTCTCTCTTTCTCTCTCTATATTATGAAGCATATTTTGTGAGTATTTAGATACTTTGAGAGTTGCTATTCAGTGCAAGTTTCCTTCAGCATCATATCTGATATCCAGCCAGAAGTACTGCTCTTTTGAGGTAAGGGATAGTAAGGGATTTTAAGGGTTGTTAATTTTTTCAGTTTCGTAATTTTTCTGAACTTCAAAAATTATGGAAAAATTTGAAATGATATTTTGATGAGTTTTATTAATTGTGTCCAAAAATGGTAATTTTTGGATGTATAGATTGAGAGTTATGAATTTTATGAGAAAAGACTATTTTAAAAGTAACCGCTTATAATTCCTTGTGGTTAACTCCAAAATTGATGAAATTTTTATTGGGAGTACATGTGTATGATAGAAGTATACTCTGTAAATTTCAGAATTTTTGGACAAAAGCATAATTTTTGATAAATGTCTAAATATTCGGTGGTTTTGGCCATATGAAAAATAGTAAATGAGTTTTAAAAATTCTGAGAAAAATATATGTTCACTATGGGACTATATTATGTTAAATTCCAGAAAAGAAATATTTTTGGAACGGATTTGGTATTTTTCATGAAAATAGTCTAGTTATGAGAAAATGAATTAAATATGTTATGTGAAGTAAGAAAATTGGAAAATAGGATTTTATGGCTTGAGAATCCTATATATGAGGTATATGCAGATTTTTGATGAGGGTTTTGGTTATTGATGATGAAATCTTAAGAGTTAGCATTTTATGATGATTAAATGCATTAATTAGTAAAGTGTAAACAATTTAAATAAATTGTTTATAAGCTTAAGAATATTATTCTTTCAATATCATTATACCGAAATATTGGTATGTATATTATTGTGGAATTTCTACCTTTTTCATGTCAGGGTTACTATTCACGAGTTACTATTCATGAGTTACTATTCACGAGTTACTATTCATGAGTTACTATTCACGAGTTACTATTCACGACAAAATTGGTTTCTTTTTCTAACCAAATTATAGTTGATTTATGAATATTACTCTTGAGATTAAATCTATATGTTGATTATATTGTTTTTATTATCATATATAACATTTTTATAACCTTGATGTTGAAATTCTCTTTCGCTTGAGTGTAAAGATGGGTAAATTATTGGTATGATCATGACTGTGGGTTCTCTTTGGCCAGTAGTGCAAAGTTGAATCGTTGATTGGTATGATCATGACCATTAAATTTATAAGTGAATATCTTTAGCTTAAGTGCAAAGGTGAATTGATCAACATGGTTATAATTATTGTTTATAGAAATTCTGAAATGATTATATATTTCTTTGAGATATTAATATCTTTGGCCTGTAGTGCAAAGATGAAATATTGATGAATATCTTTGGCCTGTAGTGCAAAGATGAATTGTTGATGAATATTTTTGGCCTGTAGTGCAAAGATGAATTGTTGATGAATATCTTTGGCCCGTAGTGCAAAGATGACATGTTGTTGAATATCTTTGGCCAGTAGTGCAAAGATGAACAGATGTTGAGATAAACATGACCAACTGGTGATACAAATGAATATCTTTGGCCGTAGTGCAAAGATGAAGTTATTAGTATGATTATAAACAGGAAATGTGATTTTGTGTAACCATGATCTTTGATGTTTCAGGTAAAGATAGGTGATGAAAATTATCATCGTCCTGGATGAGAAGAGGAATTTAGAATCACAATTATGATTATGGGTTATTCATATGATTGTGAACCAGAATTGTTGATTGATGTTACAGGGATAAAACATTGTTGGTGGATTTTTAACATGGAGAAGATAATAGACTTTATAGTCTATTTGACTCTTCTAATGGATTGCTCGTTCCGCTGCAACTATGGTTGAAATTTTTATCATTTACCATATGTTCTAAATCTCTGATTTATTGTTGATGAAGGCTATTGATAATTGAATTATCTTTAGTCATGATATTCTTTACTGAGCTAGTTGTGCTCACCCTTTTGCTTCACAATTCCTTTCAGGTAATAAGAGTGTAGCTGAGTCGAGCGGGGGTAACAAGGGAATAGAACGGTGGTCATCATTTAGTAGTTATATTTGGTGAAGAAAATAGGGTGAGGCGAACCCAACGTTGGAAGGGTGTTTTGTCACTATCATACAAGATGTCTAATGACATACAACCTCGTGTCATCATAGGACAGGGTTGTGCTCATCCACTTGCTGAGTATATCTATGGGCACTACCTATATAATCTTGGTGTTTGTTTGAAGTATAATTCTCAATTAGAGACAGTGGAGATAATGATAAGTCAAGAGAAGACTCACCATTGGGAAGAATATGATAGTAATCTTCTCGTTTTTCTTTGGGGTCTATTGGGTCAACCAAGGATAATTCTGTGGCCATATGACATCTATCATAACCTAGACGCGTGGCCTCCCATGTACGAAGGTTTCCTTGAGCACTTCCCAAAGATTCTAATTTCTAAAACAGTTTTTGACAATACCTTTATGTAAGGTGTTATTGTGAGGTGATGTCCACGGTTGGAACATGAGTCACATTTGGTATATATTTGTATCCAAACTCACAGCATAAGTGTTGTTGTATTTTGCACGACAATTGTTGTAATAAAGTTGTAGTTATTTTCTGTACCATGTATTTGACGACTCAGAATGGGTTGGGTGGAATGGACCTGTTTTGGGGTCATCACAAAGAATGTCACCAAGTATAGGGTAGACCGCGTATACAGGTTATTCCAACAGAATAATAAGAAATGGAATAACAAAAGTTCTCTTCATGAATAAGAAAGAATAACACCCCTTACCGTTTTAAAGACGAGCTAAAATAAGGAAGTAGTTAAGTAGCAGAATACTCTTCTTCTCTCTCTCTATAGTTTCTCTCTATAGTTTCTCTCTCTAGAGTTCAGTGAATTCGCAAGAAATAATGAAGGAATGAGCTGCTATTTATAGAAAAATATAATGCATAGTAACTGATCCATGAACGGTCCAGATTGATTACTTTAATCTGACGGTCCATATTTAAAGAAAAATCTTTTAAATAAAATAAAATATATTCTATTTATAGAATAACTTTAATAAAGTATTCTGTTTTATATAAAAAGATGTTTCTATTTTATTACGTTAATAATACGAATAAAACAAAACGTCATTATCGCTAAATAATTCATATTATTAACTGACAATAATAGAATCAAACTGAGTGACTTCTCACATAAGCATTAATAATCAATACCGTGTGCTACTATGCAACCACACGTATTACTGTACTTTTACTACCGAATAGTTCAACAGTAACAATGGTAAAACTTCCGCCGTTATTTTTAATAAAATATTTTTGTCGTTTTCTCAATCCGGCAATAATTCCGTTGTGGGGTCCACCAATGATTGTGCCGTTGTACGAATATTTCCTGTTAAAACGAATATTCCCCGACCAATCGAATATTATATAACAACTTGCGTACTTTGCAAAATTTATAAATATTACCCACAACTATAACATTATATCAAATTAACTCCATAATATTCAAAAATGATATTTATAGAAAATTCATCTTTATTTATAAAAGTTGGGGTCTTATTACATTATTCTTTTGGTATCTTCTTACAACAAGCTTATCTCATGTATCAAATAAGACTCTCTCATAGCCTTATTTATAGTACTCTTCTTAATCCATTCCTATTATGGATTAGAAACAATTTATTCTCCTAATCAAATTAGGGATCATATCTTCTTGTCTTGGTCACCAACCAATCTAACAAGTAAATCCTTTTTCCACTTAGATTCCTTTCATGGAATCTCCAATTTCAATATTGCTTTCACTAACCCAATTTCTAATTGAATTAATATCAAGTAAACCCACTTACTTGCTTACAAAGAAAATCAATTCTTTTCTATCTTGGATTCTATCTCATGGGTGAGGATCCACACCCAACATCATGAATATTTTAATGTTTGTAAAAATTATAATTAGAAAGATTTAGGACCGATTGTTGTAGCTTATTTGGACCAACTTGTAACTTAATTTTCAAAAAAAAAAATTGAAAATTTATCGCTTGTTTTAGCTTATTGCCTTATTTTAAATTAATTATAACCTGAGTACACCTTCATGTACAAAGGAAAAAGCTTGTCCATAAGTGCTTTTATATATATATAGCTTATTCTACATTTTAAGTATACATTTCAGTTTATCTGTCAAAAACAACAACTTATTTTTGAAAAGTTTCACCTAATATGATACTCCTACTTATCAAAGAAGCAGACTGTTTCAAAATAAGTTGTGATAAACAAGGCCTTATTCTTGTGAAATTTGAGCCATACATTTACAGATTTTTGTTCCATAGTTTGGCTTAATTTGTTTTTCCATGTGTTCCATACATTGAATCAGTTAATGAAACTTTAGTTTATCAACTAGTTTTGGCTTGAGGCTGAGGCTAGAGATAAGAGCTTGTTATTTAGAACTAGTTTTTTTTCTTTTAAACAAAAAGTCGAACTTATGAATATAATATAATTTCATAATCAAGTAGATTATCTCTATTACAATTTGAAGAATCAATAAAGAGGAAACAAACTTCACATAAAAGAAGATATAAACTCAACCGAAGTAAAAAAGATATAAATATCACATTATCTCAGTTTTAACCACTAAGCTAAGATGTCATCGACTATAGTTGATTCTATGTTCTTACACAAATTACTGCAAAACTCTTGGAATGAATTATTTCGCTTATGCACTTTTAATAAGAATTAGTCAAATATTTAATGGTAAAAATAGAGGTGTACAATTGTATAAATTTTAAAGTTACACAGTCTACGATAATATAGTAAATTCACTTTACTATCGTAGAATAGTGCATCTGCAATATTTTTCGTAGACTGAATTCTCAAATTATGGAGTGATTATTCTACGAAAGTAGATTAAATTTACTCTACTATCGTCTATCGTAGATTGTATAATTTTAAAATTATACGACTGTGCACATTTATATCCCCATATTTAATTAACCAAAAAACCAAAATATTGAACTAAAGTTGTAATTAGGAAAGGCTAATGAAAATGTTACATAAACCAAAAAGCACTACATCATGATTCACATACATCACCCATCTACATTTCCTCTCCTCCAATTAATCAACTAGGACATTTGGAAGAGTTATTTCTCGACCTTCTTAATTCTTAACCATCTCAAAACAACTTATTTTATTATTATAATCACGCATCAACAATCTCATCAGCATGCGCATCCGCAATCACAAATTCTGGTTGGGTCTCAAGCAAAGCATTTGGCAGTCCTAGTGCCCTCAATGCCAAGTGTGCAGCCTTTTGACCAGACATCATCATAGCCCCAAATGTTGGTCCCTGATTAGGAAAAACATACGTGTTTCATCAAACAAAGGAAAAAATATACTCCACTTTCTTCTGTTGACTTTTATATAAATACTTTTAAAAAATTTCTAAAGTTAAAAAGTCTAAGAAATACGCGATCGATTATATCTAGTAATAATATGCAATGCAAACTTGTCATATGTAACAGGATTATATATTATCGGAAATAAAAAAATTCAAGTGTTTCCATTAAATCCCAAAATTCCAAGAAATAAATCAGTTAAAAACCAAATTAATCAATATCCAATTGAATCAATTAAGTCATTCGTCTACCAAAAAATCTTCTTTAATTTTACCAAAACTGCAGCTAAATTAAACTAAATATTCAGAAGAAAAAAACATCAGAATATTAGACGACAAAGCCTGGTCCGAGTCGTTCGGATGCGTGGAGATTAGTCCGACTGCGATCGAAAACTCTACATTATTCAAAAAAATAATAATAATAATTAATATTACGTACCATTCTTGGTGATCCATCAATCTCTGCAACTTCCATGCCGGTAACTATCATCCCTGGCACAATTTCCCTAGTAAGCCTAACAATGGCATCCTCAGCAGCATTCATGTCCAGCGCCTTCATCCCGGGCACGCTCTCAATCATTCCAATACTCCTGAGCCTCTTAACCCCGGAAGCCCCAAATGGACCATCATGTCCACAAGAACTCACCACCACCTTAGCCTCCATCACATTCGGGTCCATACAAGACTGTGTATCATGGTTCATGGACACCAAGGCCCAATTAGTCACCACCCCAGCTACTCTATCTCCCCTCACAATCAAATCCTCAGAAGCCACCGCATTAAACAGCTTCACATTGGGCCTGGCCAAAACCTTGCTCATGATAGTGGACGTGAAAAGGGCCGCATGCTTGATGACCACGTAATCATCTTGTTCGTCGTACTCGATTTCGAGCTCGTCCAGGAATTTATGGGCCGGCTTACGGACAATCATGGCGGAGAACAGCTGTCCACCTAGCCATGCACCGCCACCGGGGCTGACGGATTGCTCGATGATAGCGATGTTGATTGAAGGGTTTTTGCTTAGTTCGTATGCGCATGAGAGTCCGGCGCAGCCGGCTCCGACGACTACGACGTCGGTGTCGGCGTAGGTTATCATGTCTGTCATGTATCTACGTGTCATTTCACGTGACACGATGGATTCTTTGATGGGGTTGAATTTGAAGTTGTCGAGGTCGTAGGGCGGCGTGGCGGCGGACATGGTGATGGAGAGGTTTTGTGGGGCGGATTTGATGGGCTGGACACGGGTGGAGATGGGGGAGCCATGGAAGGAGGATTTGTTTTCGAAGAAGGATGGTTTAAGATTTGAGGAGAGCCTGGAGAGGGAAAGAGATGTAGCCATGGTTGCCATATTGGAAAAAATTAATGAAGGGTTAGTTTTTTGGTGATTTATTATTATGTAAGGGCTAGCTAGCTATGAAGGTTGATGAGTATTGAAGATGATGTGCATAGTGATTTATTGGAATGAAAATATCTTTTAAGGACAAGAAAAATATCTATTGTGTTGGGTAGATAGAAACAGTACTGGAAGAAAAAGATAGAATTTGAACGATTCAGAATGATGCACGGCATTTTACTACTTTTAATTAGAAAGATTTATTTAACCAAAGTGTACAGAGCACCACAAAATTACTTAAAAAGCTTTACATGAGTGTAGTGTAGATATGGGGCATTCATTATACATGTACAGAAGGGTTAATTATTACTTGTCCACTATGAGGGACTTGCATTCATTCAATATAGGTATATGATAAGCTTTTCTCAGAGTGGACCATTAAAAGCTTGAGATAAATAGGAGCCAATTTTTATAGATATGATCACAAATTATACATACATGGAAAATAAATTTTGTATATTTCAGCTTATATACTTTATTTTATCTTATAGTAGTTTATAATTCTGCCTAAATCATTATATAACGTGGTCATAAATTTGTAAATTATTTCTCTTTCTATGAGATAGCATAGCAGTAGATTGAACCAAAGACATAAGCAGAATTGAAAATTGAAAAAAAGATTGAACCAGAGACAAAAGTAAATTTATCAAAAATGACAGCTGTGGGATTTGAACCCACGCCCTTTCGGACCAGAGCCTAAATCTGGCGCCTTAGACCACTCGGCCAAACTGTCCTGTATTTTCAGGTTCTGTTAAATGTTAATTATCATTAAAGATGATAATATCACCAGTCGTGTAAGAACATTAAATAATGAAATTTACATGTTCCACTTTTCATGGACTTAAAGCACGTGATGGTTGCCTGTGCCTGCTTCTGTACAGTATTTCTTTTTGCCAGCAGAGATCAAGCAACCAACGATCACGATCATTTGCAAATAATACTATTCCCATTTATCTTGCATATCAGTCCTTAGCAATGAAACCGAGTATAAATGAAATCAATCGTAAAGTAGTCGGCAGTCGGTAGTCGGTACTCGGTACTGGGTACTGGGTACTGGGTACTGGGTACTGGGTACAAGGTACAATTATTTAACAAAAGGAAGCACACCATCACTACATGATGGGCATCTACCCTAATATATATTACACAGTAAGTTATGACGACCGTTAATTTTTTGGGTTATAACGATATTTTCACTCGTCGTCATAGTTATATGGGTTATGACAACATATGAACCATCGTCATAACTCAAAAAATCCGTCGTCATAGTCCTATTGTGTAATACACAGCTGCATATATACATATAGCTCATATAAGGGAAATTTTTTTTTACACAGTTGTGTATTACACAGTAAGTTATAGCGATCGTTTTTTGGATTATAGCGACGATTTCACCCGTCGCCATAGTTATCTGAGTTATGGCAACGGGTGAACCATCGCCATAGCCCAAAAAATTGTCGCCATAGTCCTACTGTGTAATACACAGCTGTGTATATACATATAGCCCATATAGGAAAAAATATTTTTACACAGCTGTGTATTACACAGTAGGTTATGGCGACCGTTTTTTGGGTTATAGCGACGGTTTCACCCATTGCCATAGTTATCTGGGTTATGGCGACGGGTGAACCATCGTCATAGCCCAAAAAATTCGTCGCCATAGCCCTACTGTGTAATACACAGCTGTGTATATACATATAGCCCATATAGGAAAAAATATTTTTATACAGTTGTGTATTACACAGTAGGTTATGACCACCGTTTTTTGGGTTATAGTGACGGTTTCACCCGTCGCCATAGTTATCTGGGTTATGGCGACGGGTTAACCATTGCCATAGCCCAAAAAATCCGTCGTCATAGCCCTACTGTGTAATACATAGATGTATATATACATATAGGCCATATAGGGAAAAATATTTTTACATTACACAGTAGATTATGGCGACCGTTTTTTGGGTTATAGCGATGGTTTCACCCGTCGCCATAGTTATCTGGGTTATGGCGACGGGTGAATCATCGTCATAGCCCAAAAAATTCGTCGACATAGCCCTACTGTATAATACACAGCTGTGTATATACATATAGCCCATATAGAGAAAAATATTTTTACGCAGCTGTGTATTACACAGTAGGTTATGACCACCGTTTTTTGGGTTATAGCGACGGTTTCACCCGTCGTCATAGTTATCTGAGTTATGGCGACGGATGAACCATCGTCATACCCATAACCTAAAAAATCTGTCGTCATAGTCCTACTGTGTAATACACAGATGTGTATATACATATAGCCCATATAGGAAAAAATATTTTTACACAGCTGTGTATTACACTGTAAGACCCCAAATTATTAATAAATGAAATTTAAATTCCTCTATTTATTATTTTGAAATAGTAAGGGTTGATTTGATTAATGTGGTTAGTTATGGATAAAATGCGCAAATATTTCAAATAAGCAAGTGGTCCTAAAATATTCATTATTGTCGGGGAATATTTGTTTGGTCGTGAAATATTCTTGTTGTCGGGGAATATTCGTACGACGGCGCAGCCTTGTGTGGGCCCCATAACGGAAAGCGATTGGATGAAGAAAACGACAAAAATAAGTTGTTTATAAATAACGGCGTAGTTGTTACCGTTAATACTGTTGGAATACCCGGAGGTTAAAACACAGTAATACGCGTTGTTGCACAGTAGCACACGGTATTGCACCAATTATTGATTCTTACGTAAGAAGGCACTACTCAATAATTGTTACAGTAATTACTGTTTAATATTGTATTTTATTGATTCAATAATTGCTGCGTTGATATTTTATATTACTGTTGTTTTAATAATTGTCACTACACAGTATTTTCTATTATCGGAACAATAATTCATATTATCTGAATAATATTATTAGATAACATTATTGGCAATGTCTAGAAAGTTCTGTCTAAGGAGAGGTTTGGTCATCTAATTGCGCGCCAGTAAGGAGAGATCCTTATTGGAAAGCCCCCTCTTTCCTGGGAACGGCCTGGTTGCCAGTACTGTGGTTCTGTAATATTATTTGTGTATAATTAATTATTGATTTATATGATGAGAAAAATAGTGATTTTATGGGGATATAGATGGAGAAATTTTTTAATGTGACAATTGTTGAAAATTAATATTTTATCTTTTTCTGATAAAATAATTCATTTAAATATATTATTTTAATAATATATTGATGGTGATATTTTTATAATGAATGTGGGATATATGAGTATATGAGGAGGAAGAGTATTTTTATGGCATTAAATGATTAACACATGTTTTGTGTGTTGGTGGACACAATTCTTGACCGAAAATTTATTATTGACTGTAAAATCGTCCATTTATGAATTTCGGTCAATTTCTGTTTGGAATTTGGAAAAACTTTCTTCTGCAAAGTTGTAGAGAATTGAATTTCCTATAAAAATTGGCGAGATTCGAATTTTCTGACAAAAGGGCTATTTATTATGAATTATTGAAGTTTCCAAGTTCCGAAATAATTGATTTTTGGGAGTTTTAGTTAATTATTTTGAGAAAAACGTTTTTTGTATTTTTTTGGACATCATAAACATGTGCAAGGTGGCTGATTTAAAATTTTCTAAGGTGGGCTTGAAAATTTATATATATATATATATATATATATATATATATATATAATATATTAAATTTTCTGCTTTAGTGTTCTAAGCATTTTCCTATAAATAGGGTGTGTTCGGGAGTGTTTTCCCGACCCTCTTTTGTTCTGAAGGCTTGGGTCGGGTCAAAGGAGGTCGGGCTCGTATGTTCAGAGATGTAAGATCGGGGTCGGTTACCCGATCCCAATAGGCTGGGGCCCGTGGTCATCGTGAGGGTTGAGTTCGGGCCTGTTGGGTTGGGCTATTGGTTTGGGCCTGAGCGTATGAGCAGTCCACATGCAGAGTTGGTGCGACAAGGAGTTTACGTGATCAAGGGCATCAACCCTAATCCTACGTCAAACTCTGGATGTAGTGATGGAAAGGGATTCCACTTGCACTTTTTATGGAGATTGTGTTGGACCCAAATATGGTAGCTAACATATTTAGGAGTCCTACTCTAATCCAAAGAAGAGGATACCAATGTGGTGGGAGTTCTATAAATACAAGGCCAAGGTTACAATTAACGGGTAAGATCTACTTTGAGCACTAAACATATAAACCTCCATTGTTAAACCTTGTGAACGGCCTGTGCTTATTCTCACACCGGAGCTATCCCCCGGCGGTACGGCCGTCAAGCTTCTGTGTGATCTGTTATTGTGCAGGATTCAGCGCGTGGATTTTGTGATTGGACGCGCGGACGAACTTGGCGTTAACATTGGCGCTAGAAGGAGGGCGGCTCTTCTTTGCAACCACAAATACTTTTCTTCGGCAGCAATCATGACAAGTAGAGATAATATCGCTGTCTCGGAAAGAGCCAAGACCCAGCAGTCCCACCAAACAACTCAGGCGAGGGGGTCAGTGAAGGACCGACTGGGGTCTAAAATACAGGAGGTAGAAGAGTTACCGGTCCATGATCTTCGGCGGAAGCTCTTCCCCGAGAGTCAACACACGCCTCATCAGGCGAGTCAGGCCGACGAGAGGCACTCTCAAGCCCTCGTGAGGCAAGACCGGGGAGCAGGAAGCCGAGACCAACGAGAGTTTCTCTTGCAGAAGAGACTGGACCAGAATAAAGACGCCATGTTGGCGCTCCAGCTGCAACGATTGGAGTTGGAGAGACAGATGGCCAACATGGTCGGGGATCAAGAAGTGAGTTCCAGAAGGCGTAGGAATCGAAGCCGGTCCCGATCGCCTCGGCGGGGGGAGGCAAGAAGAGAACATAGCAGGCACCGGAGTCGCTCTAGAGATGGAAAGAGCAAAGGGAGGAGTCCTTCGGTCGGGCGCCGATCAGAACACCGAGGCAGGACGGGGCAGATAGAAAGGGAAGCGTCTCCTGATTATGGGAGGGACAAACCTCGATCGTCCCCTCATAAGGAAGGATCCGACCCCCTTACCCGGAGAGTGTCTGAATTAGAAAGGTTGCTAGGGACAAAAAACTCGACGGGGACATCTTCGGCAGGTTTAGGATCTCCCTTTTCGCCCGAAATCAACCGGGTGATAGCCGATCCAAAGAAGAAGATGCCCCCGATGGAGACATACGACGGAATGGGAGTTCCCCTCGACCAACCGCGGCTTCTTCGAAGCGGGCTCCAGAAGTTGATCTGGAGTACCCTCCGAATCTTCGGCCACCGTCACTATAATCGGAGTTGGAGGAGTTGATTTCAGTGCAGGCTTCGGCGGGGGCGCGACAATGGCCTTGGGGGGAGCTCGAACAGAAGGTCTTTTCTTCGACTTCTTTAGCAAAGCCATCTTGTCGGCCCCCTTCATCTGCAACACACTTTTCGTGGAAGCATCAGCCTTGGAAGGTTCGGGAAGAGGGCCGGTTGACGAACCGACAGACATTTCGGCAATTAGAACAGCCTCGTCTGAAGGAGAGTCGTCAGCGGCTGGGAGATGGATTGGCTCGATAAGGATCGGCAATGGGGACAGGGCCTCTTCAGTATTGTTTGGCTTGAAGATGGTCACTACAGCATAAAATAAAAGGATCATTATGAAAATCGAAGCAAAAGATCGGGTGAATAGGAAAACAAGGTCGGATAGATTAACTTACAGCCGTGTTCGTAGAGCCAGGATTCGTTGGACACGATTCCTAGACCCCAATTAGTCTGCCTCAGAAGGGCGTAAAACTTCTTGAAGGCTGCCGAACGACTCTTCGGAAATTTGTTGACCTTCATGGGAACATCTTCGGGACCGGCCCAGTTGGGGAGAAGGTTAAGATCGGTTCCCCTCATGAAGAACCATTGTGAATGCCACCCCTTGTTGCTGGATGGGGTCTTCACGAAGGTGTCCCGTCCAGGAACACGGTTCAGATGGCGAAGGCCGGGCTCCTTTGACCGACCCACCGAGAACAGGACGAAGAAGAAATCCAGCCTGGGGGTGATGCCAGCCTCCTGGCAGAGGGCGATGAAGCTGATCAGCTGGATATAGGAGTTGGGAGCCAACTGGGAGAACCCGATCCCTACCAGGCAGAGGAAAGAGGAGATGAATTCGTGGAGGGGGAACCGAACCCCGTACCTTAGGGCATACAGATGGACGGCTACCCATTCGCCCTCGGGTCGGTGGTACGTCCTCTCGCTGGCCTCAGGAACCCGAAGCTTGTATTCTTTGGGGATGTTAAATAAAGTTTGGATGTCCGACAGTTGTGAGTGGGTGATGGAAGATTTGGTGTTGATGACTGCGTAGTCGGTTTCCGAAGCGTAGAATTGGCGAATTTTGGTTTCGGCGTTCTCCACGGAGAGTTCAACCGGAGTAGCCTCCAGCTCGATTTGGAGAAGGTCACCGGAGTTAAGAGTGGGAGTGCCGGCTGCTATGGTTGGTAGAGGACGAGGATCGCTGGAATCAGCCATTTATGGTGGGAAGAAGGAAAGAGAGGTACAAGACAAGAGCTTAGTGGAGAAATGGCACGAACTGAAGAAATCTGGAAAAATGAGTGTCTCGCCGGAAATCGCTCTTGCCGGAAAAGTTCGACAGAGATTCAAAATATTAAAGGCTCGAAAAAGTGACGCTGCTGTATGTTGGGGGGCTTATATAGCCCGTCTGGCACGGCTTCCAAAGGCGGCTATTTATGGCAGGTGGGCCCAGTTGTGAGAAAACGTGTACTAGCTCGCGGACCGAGGAGAAACCGTTTGGGTTCCCGAGACAACTCACCATTATGGCGTGACTATCCGAATTCATGTCCTTTCAAGTCTCGTGTCATAAATATCTTATAACAAGAGACTGGGGGGCAATGTTCGGGAGTGTTTTCCCGACCCTCTTTTGTTCTGAAGGCTTGGGTCGAGTCAAAGGAGGTCGGGCTCGTATGTTCAGAGATGTAAGATCGGGGTCGGTTACCCGATCCCAATAGGCTGGGGCCCGTGGTCATCGTGAGGGTTGAGTTCGGGCCTGTTGGGTTGGGCTATTGGTTTGGGCCTGAGCGTATGAGCAGTCCACATGCAGAGTTGGTGCGACAAGGAGTTTACGTGATCAAGGGCATCAACCCTAATCCTACGTCAAACTCTGGATGTAGTGATGGAAAGGGATTCCACTTGCACTTTTTATGGAGATTGTGTTGGACCCAAATATGGTAGCTAACATATTTAGGAGTCCTACTCTAATCCAAAGAAGAGGATACCAATGTGGTGGGAGTTCTATAAATACAAGGCCAAGGTTACAATTAACGGGTAAGATCTACTTTGAGCACTAAACATATAAACCTCCATTGTTAAACCTTGTGAACGGCCTGTGCTTATTCTCACACCGGAGCTATCCCCCGGCGGTACGGCCGTCAAGCTTCTGTGTGATCTGTTATTGTGCAGGATTCAGCGCGTGGATTTTGTGATTGGACGCGCGGACGAACTTGGCGTTAACAGGGTGTTTAGGTTAGAATTGAAAATCACACCAGAAACACAAGTTTCTCTCTATTTCTCTCTCGATATCGAGCGTATTCTTGTGAGTATTTGATACTTTGAGTGTTTCTATACGGTGCAAGTTTCCTTCAGCACTATATCTAGTATTCCAGTCAGAAGTACCGTCTTTCCGAGGTAAGGGATGTTATTTCTTCTTAAATGATATTATTTTCTTCAATATCATTATGCCGAAGTATTGATCTGAACTTTTTATCAAATTTGGAACTTTTCATGTCGGGGTTACTATTCACGAGTTACTATTCACGAGTTACTATTCACCGAAAAATGAAATTTTCTTCTTTTTGTCCAAATATCTATTCTGGATACTAGCTTTGATTGTATCCATATTTTGATCATTCTTGAATTTTACTTCACTATGATTATTTATAAGGTATTTTTGGACATGGATAAATCGAAATACGAATCCTTAATATTTATTATTTTGTTTCACTGGATTCGTTTTCTTTAAAATATTTTTCATCATCCTCAGTCTTAAATGATGATATAACTGAATATCTTTGGCCTGTAGTGCAAAGATGAATGATTTCTGATGAATATCTTTGGCCCGTAGTGCAAAGATGAACAGGTGTTGAGGTGAACATGACCAACTGATGAATATCTTTGGCCTGTAGTGCAAAGATGACTATTTGATTCAAGATATTTATTGATTGATATTACAGGGATAAAATATTGATGATGGGCTTTTAAATTCATAGATAATCGTAGATTTCATTCTCTACGTAACTCTTCTATGAATTATTATTTTCCGCTGCGAATATTGATTTAAAACTTGTTGTCTATTGTATTCTATTAAATTTTTCCCTGTTGAAGACTAACGATAATTTGTTGTATATTATTTTAGTCATAATATTCTTTACTGGGCTAGTTGAGCTCACCCTTTTCCTTGTTGTTCCATTTTCTTCTCAGGAGGCGAGAATGTAGCAAGTACTAGTCGGGGTATGGAATGAAGGTTCTAGGAAGTTGTTTTAGTAGTCCTCACCATTTTTTTTGTAAAGTATTGTACCAATAATTGTAATGAGGACTTATTTGAGTGTGGATATTGTCTAGATGACAATATTTGTATTTACACTCACAGTTTTTATGTTGTATTAATAAAGTTGTAGTTGTTTCTGTACCATGTTATTGACGACTTAGAATGAGTGTTGTATACCTGTTTTGGGGGAGTCACATACACAGTAGGTTATGACGACCGTTTTTAGGGTTATAGCGATGGTTTCACCCGTCGTCATAGTTATCTGGGTTATGGCGACTGGTGAACCATCGCCATAGCCCAAAAAATTCGTCGTCATAGTCCTACTGTGTAATACACAGCTGTGTATATACATATAGTCCTTATATATATATATATATATATATATATATATATATATATATATATATTGTGGTATGATTATTATATTTTCTTATATGACATACACTATCTATATGAAAAAACGGTCATAATTAGAAACTTAAAATCGACGTTCGTTACTATTAGTATTATTAGTGGCGGAGTTCACAACTATTAGTAGCGGACGATAGATAACGTCTGTTACTAATGGTAGCGAACAACGATATTATTTTCAACATTAGCGAACGATAATACTATTTTTAACGTCATTCGCTTCTAATAGTAGCGGACGATACTCGTTATTCACTACTGTTAGTAGTGGTGTAATAAATCGTCCACTACTAATAGTAGCAGACGTGAATTAATCTCGCCAGTTGATTTTTATATTGAACGACAGAAATTGTGTATGTCTATTTCTGATTTATAACAAATACATGCATATATCCATACAACATAATTTTTATTTTATGATTTTTTTTAAACCCCTACTCTTTTAGAGAGTACAATATAATTGAGAATGAAGAAATAAATTCACCCAAATGAAAATTGAATCCGAGACTTAAAAGTCATTGTCTCAATTACTAGGCTACGAACTTATCGGACAATTTCATAAAAAAATTTAAACATTCTTCTAACTACTATAATTTTCAATACTTATGATTGAATTGTCAAGCATAACTTACTAATAAGACTTAAGGATCAATATTCTTAATATTTCACCATCGAATGGAAGTCGATATTGTTCTAGGTAGTCTTCCTAAAACATGGAATATGAATTGGTATCTAAGTTTTGACAATAAAAAAAAATCCTTGTAACTAATATTAGTTTTTAGATATATTTTACAATATTTATTAATTTTAAATTACAAAATTAACTTTTTAAGTTAATAAAATATACGAAGATAGATTACTTCTCAATCTGAATATCGATATTGTAATAATTAATCTACAAAAATTAACTTCATTACTACTCTCCTAGTCTGGTGAGCCAAAAACTACCGGCAGTCAAAATCTTTGATTTCTAGGCATTGCGACATGGATACCCCACCTATTATTTTCTGTCATAAAAATTCAAACTAAGGACAGCCTGGACTTCCTCGTCAATCTCATCTAGCCATCTTTTTATTTTCTTTTAAGGAATTTGTTAAATTTATAACTCAAAATATTATTTTCATAATAATAATATCGCTATAGATTCAATAACAATGATTTTCACCGTCACTATACATCTATCGCGATATTTATATTATAAAAATAATAAAAAATATTACGAATTTAACAATTCCCTTCTTTTAATCGTACATTAGTCGGTGTCCATGTATTTTATTCTACATTCTTAAAATACCTTCTTTTCAAGTCCTCCCTTTGGCTACTCGAAAATGTAATGTACCACATACAGAAACACCAACACGTGATTTTCAATCCTACCCTTGACATGAACAACTTTTAAAAATGAGTGATGCTACATATATAAATTATTTTATAAATATTTTATAAATTGATGATGTGTCATATTTTACCTTAGCATATTGATCAACAAATTGCTTCAATATAGTTTTCGGTCTCACATAATATGTTGAGGTGTATGTCACATCAACAGTTTATAAAATGTTTATAAAATAGTTTGTGTCTCTGACATTATTTTTTAAAAATTACATGTACCATAAATACAGAGTTAATCACCTTCTCAGATCGAGAACCAGCTGATCAGAAGCCTAAAAAATTCCTCAACCCAAAAAATGGAGAGAAGGTTCTCTTCAATAATGGCCATTCTTTTCTTTATTGCAGCAGCGTTCATGGCTGCTACTTGTTCAGCTCAGCCAAAGAGTTCTTTCGACGATAATTTCAGTATAATGTGGTCTGAAGATCATTTCAAGACTTCCGAAGATGGGCAGATCTGGCATCTCAATTTGGACAACGAAACAGGTAGTACATTTTTAATGTATAAGTTATACAGTATAACTTCTCCCGTATTAATAATATAGATTGATATGAATGTTATATGGACTAATTTGGAGAATTTACCTAATTACATGATTTATTTGAGTAAAATAGGCTGCGGGTTTCAAACAAAGCATATGTACAGATTCGGGTGGTTTAGCATGAAGCTCAAGTTAGTCGGAGGTGACTCCGCCGGAGTTGTGACAGCTTATTATGTAGGTTTTATTTCTTTCGATGTTGAAGATAATGTCAATCTTGCCCATGCATTATTGATGTTTATAAAATAAAAGAATGGGTAAAAGTGGAATTTGGTTACAGATGTGCACGGAAAATGGGGCAGGGCCAACCAGAGATGAGCTAGATTTTGAATTTTTGGGGAATAGAACAGGGCAACCATACCTCATCCAGACCAATGTGTACAAGAATGGGACTGGTAATAGGGAGATGAGGCACATGCTCTGGTTTGACCCCACTGAGGAATTTCACACTTACTCTGTTCTTTGGAACAATCACCAGATTGTGTAAGTTCCATTTATTCATTAATTTTCCAATGTGGGAAAACCTACAAATTTTGGGAAGTTTCTTGATAAGTTTTAGTGTTTATGGTTGATTATAACAAAAATCCTTTTAGCGGAACCTAACATAGAAGTGCTGTTGAACTCACCTAAACTTTTATTAATAAAAGTGATGATTTTAGTCTACTCAACACACAGTTTTAACACTAGATTGCGTTGAAATTTAACAGGTTTTTGGTGGATATAGTTCCAATAAGAGTATACAAGAACGCGGATTATGCGAACAATTTCTTCCCCAATGAGAAGCCAATGTACTTGTTTTCGAGCATATGGAATGCCGATGACTGGGCAACCAGAGGCGGCCTAGAGAAAACGGACTGGAAGAAAGCGCCATTTGTATCATCTTACAAGGAATTCAGTGTGGACGGGTGCCAATGGGAGGACCCTTACCCTGCATGTGTATCAACCACCGCCAACAACTGGTGGGATCAATATGATGCTTGGCACCTCTCAAAAGACCAGAAGAATGATTTTGCTTGGGTTGAGAGAAATCTTGTGATATATGATTATTGCAAGGACACTGAAAGGTTTCCTACATTGCCGGAGGAGTGTTCATTGAGTCCATGGAATTGATGAATAAGGGATCAATTTTATAACCTTATATATATATATATATATATATATATATATATATATATATATATATATATATATATATATTATTTTTTTCTTAATAGAAATGTGTATGCTGTATTGTTTTGACATCTTTATTGGATTGTCCAATATTTATTACATTTATTAAATTATTTATATGTAGTCAAAATTCGGGCTTTGTCCATGATATATTGGGAAATTTGGAAGGGACGTGTACCATATTTTCAGTGTGAATGTGACATTCTTGTATACAAATAGAAAACTTTTTCTGAAGATGATGATATAAACAACAATGTCCCATTACCACTCGCTATTTGGGTTGGGTTGTGGGTACTCAAATCAATTCGTTAATTTTTTATTTGTAAGAAATATCCATATCAAAAATTAAAGTCACAACTTATATGTCAAAATGAAATTATAAATGACTAACAAGTCGCAAAATAAAATTATATTATATTAAATCTCAAATCAAAAATTTGTTCAAGACATAATTATAAAAATCATTATAAATAGTTAATTTATTTTTTATATAATTATACAGGCAAAATTAGGTTTGGTCGTGTGGGTATATGAGTAGTTTTTCCATAACTAAAGTTATCATTTTATTGTTGTAAGATACTCTTTTGTTTCCTAATATAAGATTATTAATTTTTTGAAGTTAAATATTTTTAAATTTAATATAATTAATTTAAATGTATACAGTATAACTATCAAACTCATAGCCATGGCCCACCTGTCGACTTTTGTAGTCACAGCAATAAGGATATGGTAGTCAATTGGCCTAAAGTTTACAAATACAATAATTTTTTTCCTTTCGAAATACAAATTCGTTCCCGGGCTATTCAGTCAGTTGGCGGTAAAATACCCAATAACAATGGTTTGCGAGAAGTGTAAGTTCCTATACTCTTTCGTCATGATTCTTACATACAGTATATGTTAATGCATATGGTATTTATGTTCTAGGAGGCATATATTATAATTAAGTTCGAATTTGAAAGCTAGGGTTTTGAATTGAATTGAGTTTGAACAGGTGAGAAGAAGCTGTCGAAAGTGATAGTACCGGACAAGTGGAAAGAAGGTGCCAGCAACACCACCGAAGGCGGTGGCCTCAAGATCAACGAGAACAAGCTCCTCTCCCAGAAAAACAGGTTTCTCCTTCTCTATATACGCTCTTCTATTTGTGCTTCTTTGTTTTATATACAATTTTCACTGGTTCAATAGATGTTGTGTGCTAGAAGTTTACTAATTGGAGTTTTTGAGACCTAGATTTTAGATTGAAACCTTAATTTGCAACCAAGACACAAATCTGTATGACCTAAACTGACCGTGGTTATAATGTCTTAGTACTGTAATATACTACATTCATTCCAAAGTATTAGATCATTTGACCTTTGTTTTTGCAAGTGGTGTTGTATTTTGGGAACGGAGGGAGTATATCATGAGGATGAATGTGAGTTTTGTGATTGTTTCTTTCTTAAGAGCTTCACTCGCATTTAAAAAAAAAAAAGGATATGTGAAGCATGGATACTTATATAGAAGGTAGGCATGCTGATGTTGCACGTGTTGGGCATCGTTGCTTTCTAATGACATTCCATGTTTCAACATTGTTCTATGTATTCTTAATTTAAATATATACATAATATGTATATTTTTCTTGTTGAGAATGTGGTCTGGACTTACTTCTACATGAAAATTATGCCAAGTATGTACAACTTTTGGAAGAAACTGACAAACCATTGTAATGTCGGGTTTGATAAATTATTAAGGTAGAAGGGGTGGAAAGGAAAAGTAATCAGCATAAAAAAAAGATATTGTTAAGTAGACTAATTATCATAATTAAAATCGTAATATGTTATTAGTTACTTACATATACATATATTGCCTTATAAATAATACCGAAATTGTCTTTTTCATTGCCCACTAGGATGTCATTATAGCATGGTGTTTACCCTCATATATCACAGAAGCATACGTTTTTCTGATATATAAATTAACTTGTTCTCTGTTCCATGTAAGATGATGTGGCTTGGTTGACATATATGGGTTGACCATGAACGTGACATGTATTGAACTGTAAAGAACATTGTAACTTCTACTTAATGAAATGTTGCTTTCATCCCCGTTTCAGATTTTTGGCAACTGTTCTTAGTTGCTCAATAGTTTTCCTATTTTTCGGCATTTAGTTTATTTGAGATTGAAATGTTGCAGATGGACGCCATATGGAACAACCAAGTGCATTATCTGCAAGCAGCAGGTACACCAAGATGGCAAGTACTGTCATACTTGTGCTTACACCAAAGGTAGTAGATTTTGTTTCTGCTTCTTTGTGTTAAGAAAGCTTCATAGATTTGTTGATTTACCATATGTTCTAAAGTTGTTTTTTTGTGCAGGAGTTTGTGCAATGTGCGGTAAGCAAGTCCTCGACACCAAATTATACAAACAAAGCAATGTTTAATAGGTACGAAGATGTTGGTTTTGTAAATTGTTGCACCTATGCTAATTGCTAAATGTCGTGAAGGGCCTTCTTTGTTGCAAACTTTGGTATTTATTGTGAGGTGGGAATTGAGAGTCCACCAAATTTGTAATTGTGGTTAAAATACTAACATAAATATTCTGCTCTTTTGTTAGTTTGTACTACTATCATATGTCAGAAATTTAATGATCAATGAATGGATTTGTCATACCTTTTTGCAATTTTTGCTCCATCATCTTCATTATGGCTCTTTGATGCAGAACTTGGTTTGAGTTTGTAATTTGAGTTGCTATCTCCCTCTCTTCATTAATTCTTGGAATGAGATCTAATTTTTTGATGACCGGTTAATCATCCATTGTGAATATGAGCATGTTTATGTGATCTGTGTCAAGGTTTTTGAGGATGCGTAAATCCCACTTTGTTTCTTGATGCGTACAAAAAGTCAATTAGTTATATCCTATAGTTACTAGGAACGCTGCTCGACTGGGTACGCGGAATTAAATTGGGTACGAGAAATTTGACATATGGTAGAATTGCACAAGGCATCCAGCTCTTGTACCACGATCGGAAACGATACCCAGTACGCTGAGCGCAAGGTGATATTATTCCCTGCTAACCCTAATATATTCAGTTTATTCTGTTTAGGGCTTTCCAAACAGTTTGAGCTCTCTGATTATTCAGTAGAGGTTCAATTTATTTGATCCTTTAGTGAAATAAAAATGTTATTTTTTGTCAAAGACTTGCAACATTAATAATGATTTAGTGACGGTGATATTTGGACCTTACATCAATGAGTGTCCCTATTCATATATTCTCTTGAAACCTTTCTCAGACTCGTGATTCAAAAAAACTTTTGAGAGTTCGTCAAGGAATTAGCTACTTGCACTTGTAAATTTGCAAGTCTATATGTAATCTTATAACATGTGAGAGTTTGTCAAGGAATTAGCTACTTGCACTTGTAAATTTGCAAGTCTATATGTAATCTTGTAGAAGATAAGATGCGTTATTATGAGAGGAACAAGCGTTATTTTGAAGTCTATATCATGCATGCTCTAATGTGGACCACAAGACGTGAGATTTAATTTGAGGGTGAAGAAAATCTACTGGCGAGTCATGGCGGTAGTGGATTGCCTGGACGCTTAGGCGACAAGGAGACCGTTATGGCGACAAGGAGTTTACAATGTGCAATTTATATAACTTAACAAGTATATTGACAATAAAACTTTATATACATTAAAAGTCAAAACATAACACTATGAAATAACATTAAAGGTATACTTATGTAAATACTTGGTAATAACAATCCAAAAATAAAATACTTGATATTAAAAATTAGTAAAAGAGATGAAGAATTCAACAAACACCACATAGAAAATAAAGTTGTAACCAACCATCACAAATATGTAGTCTAATAACTAATTAAACATCACATAACAAGTCAAAATAATGTCTAGACTCTCTACACTGGTCTAGAAATATCGTTCAAGCAAAATCATCAAGGAAAATGTCATCTCCATCTCCTCCACGAGAACTATTCTCAGTCAAAGGTGTAGGTGGTGGCCTTTTTTCAAAATCATCCTCCATATCTTCATCATCATTTGAAATTCTCTTTTCTTCATTAACTTCATCATTAGAGTTGAAATCCATCAACCTTGATTCCCTTGAAGTTGAACCACCACCACGTCGAGAGTACGTCATGAGATTCTCACTAGTATTAGCACGAGTTCCAGTGTTTTAAAAATCTCCGCTTAGGTCCGCCTAGGCCCCCTGGCGCCTCACCTAGGCTCAAGGCGGCAAAAAAATTCTTCTAGAAAATAGGCGGGGCCTAGGCGGAGGGTTTTTTTTTATTTTAATAACAATTCAAATCAGATTTTGATATATTTATTTTTCTAATGATTTACCATATTCATAATACTGGTTGTAATATATCAAATCACAACAAAAAGTGAACAATAACAAGTCAAAATGAATAATTTTATTATAGTTGTAATTTTTTGAACTTGTACCAACTTCAAATTATATAAATGATGATACATTTGTAATATTTAGTTTAATTCAATATAATTCTTAAATTTATGTTTAGTTTCTAAAGTTTTAATAATGAATTAAATTCTTGAAATTTTAAATTTTATTATTTAATAGCAATCTTATTTATGAATAAAACTAATACGTTAAAATTATGTTTGAACTTTGAACAATTGCATGTTTGTGTTTGACATTTGACATTAGCAATATGGATATATGTTTGAACTTTAAGCAAAGACCTTTATTATTTTTATTATAGATTGTTTTGCTTGATATTATTATTTTGTTTGGATAAATGTAAGATAAAATATTAAAATTGACTTAAAATAAAAAATTTCGCTTAGGCCCTGCTCAGGCCCCTTAGGCGCTAGGCTCCCTTCGGCCGCCCGCCTCTCGCCTAGCGCCTTTTAGAATATTGACGAGTCCTCTTTGAAAGATTGCGACCCTCAAGCGTGTTGGATGCACCGGTTGCTCGATCCACATCATTCCATGTAAGATCATCCCCGGGATGAACAATATCGGCCTCATTATTGATCCATTCATTAACCCATTCAAAGTCATCAATAGCTAATGAATCAAATTTTTTTCTAAGTTCAAGCCTCTTTTGGAACCTTGAGACGATCTTTTGATTGTATTGGACATACACCAAGTTACTCAATCGTTTATGTTCCAATCTATACCTCTTCTTTGTATGAATCTAAAATAAATAAAACAAAAAATAATAATATTAATGATAAAATTCTAATTATATAAAAAATAGTTAGTATTAGTAGTGAATAACTTATTACTTTTGAAGTACCAACAATAGAAAGTACTTACAAAGGTCTAGAATTCTTTTTACAAACGAGGATAACTCAGTAGCCCACCCTCCAAAAGCATTCCACCAATCAACTAGCAACCATTTAAAAAAAATATAAATATTTTTAAAAGGAGAAAAGGAAGAATGTAATAATTATAATTTAGTTTTTTATCTTTATATATATTTTAATATACTTACGATGATTTTTTTATTTCTGTTGCCTAATCACCAATTCTTGTGTAAAAGTATCTCGAGAAGCATCATGGTTATTGGCTAGATTGCTTATCTTATCTAGCAAATCTAGGTCGGTCACCGTCTTTATAAGAATGTCATTGAAGTCTGCTCGTTGAGTACCAGTAAACATCAGACATTCCTTTTTGATATCGAAGTACTTGCCTGGATTGAGAAACAACGCAGCCCCATATAATTTTTGTTCCATTTGGCGTTCCCAACGCTTCTCAACAATGTCAAATCACATTCTTGTACAGTCTTTGTTTGTTATTAAACGCATTTTTGATTTTTTTTCTTCGCAAATTCTATCGCAGCGAAAACTTCTAGCATGACAGGCTTCTCATCACCATTAACAATCCTTAAGACTATTAGAAGTGGTTGTGATGCCCTAATGTAATCCTCAACATGATTCCAAAATGTTGTTGAAATAACAGTATCACATACTTTCTTCCCGCTTCGGTAGCCGACAACTTACATTTTGTCCAATCCTCGTTTATGAACAAATGTCTCAATGCATCTATATGCTTGTACAAACTCTGTAAGGTGAGAAAAGTTGTAGCAAATCTAGTAACTGTAGGTCTCACAAGATCCCTCTCATTTGTTTTCTCTCTCATTGCATCAAGAAGACGATCATGTCTGTAAATAAATGTTGTGATTCTTTTTGCATTTGTGATTGTGGGTTGGAATTGCTTCAACTTGCATATGTTGTGACGCCCCAAAATTAGGTATACATCACCCATCTTGGGTCGTCAGATACATAGTACAGAATACAAATACAACTTAATAATACAACTGTCGTGTACAATACGACAAAACATAAACTGTGAGTTTGAATACAAATATTATCTTCTAGAGAGTATTCATACTCAAAAGGAGTCCTCATTACATTTATTAACACACCATTACATAGAATAGTGAGGACTACTAACTAATACTATTCTTCGGACCATCACTCCGTTCCCTGACTTGCCCCAGCTACGTTCTCATTTCCTGAAGAGAACAGTGAAAGAAAGGGTGAGCTCAACTAGCTCAGTAAGAAATATTATGACTAAGATAATGCAGAACAAATTATCATTAGCCTTCAACAATGTTAAACTGATAAAATATAATAGACATCAAGTTTAACTGTAGCGGAACAAGCAATCCATTAAAAGAGTCAAGTAGAAAATAAACTCTTCTATCTTTTATGTTTTAAAAAGTTTTTCAACACTGTGATCGCTGGGACTCAGCTTAATAAAATAATCCACATCATCGAATCACCCCTGCACTACGGCCAAGGATATTCGTGTATTCATTAATGGTCATGATCATGCCAACAACTGTCCATCAATGCACTACGGGCCAATGAGGACTTTTACCACATTATTTGTAACATTACGGTCATGATTATACCGAATAATCCCTAGTCATAATCATACCAAGTCCATCTATGCACTACAGGCCACAGATGACTTTCAACATTTTATAAACATGAGGATGATGACAATGATATAAGAATTCAATAAAACAAGTTCAAGAATTAATTTATCCAGGAATTAACAACGTCCAAATTGTCAACATGATACTGCATTGTGGAGTAAAATTCAAGAATGCTTAGAAGAATATTTTCTTGAAAAGATACTGGATGAAACGCAACTATCAAGGATATTCCACAAATTTCATGGAGTATAGAAGTCAAAACTTAACCAACTGAGTATAATAAAGAATGGAATAACAAAAGAAATCACCATGCATGCGATAGACCGCACAGACAGGTTATTCCAACAGAATAATAAATAATGAAACCAGGTCCGGCGTAAACGCACAGACAGGATATTCCGATAGAATAATAAATAATGGAACCAGGTCCGGTGTAAAACACACAGACAGGATGTTCCAACAGAATAATAATAAAAACGGAACCAGGTCCGGTGTAAAACACACAGACAGGATGTTCCAACAGAATAATAAACGGAACCAGGTCCGGTGTAAAACACACAGACAGGATGTTCCAACAGAATAATAGAAGAATGTCACCAAGTATAGGGTAGACCGCGTATACTGGTTATTCCAACAGAATAATAATGAATGGAATAACAGAAGTTCTCTTCATGAATATAAAAGAAATAATATTCCCTACCTTAAAAGAACTGGATATTGGAAAAGTGATGTAGCAGAATACTTTTAGTCTCTCTCTCTCTTATTCTATCTATACTTTCTCTCTCTATAGCTTGAATGAATTCGTGAAAAATAATGAAGCCCTAGGCCTCTATTTATAGAAAAACTGAGGGTGGCTCTTGGTCTTAACGAAGGGTCAAATGACTCTTGGTCTTAACGAAGGGTCAAATGACTCTTGGTAATATTGAAGGGACAACTACTATTGACGAAAGTAATTACTATTGACCAATGTAAATACTATTGACGAAGGTAATTACTATTGACCAAGGTAAATACTATTGACGACGGTAATTACTATTGACGAAGAGACTCTTAGATGATGACATATGCCCCCCCCATAAAATAACCAAACTTACCACAACGTTTCAATTATTGATTTAATAATATAACATATTATACAGATGATACTATGACAATAATTTAAGAGATATGATGCAGCAATTACTGTAGCAATAATTGAGTATAGCTGAGTGACTTCTCACGTAAGCATCAATAATCAATACCGTGTGCTACTATGCAACCACGCGTATTACTGTACTTTTACTACCGAGTAGTTCAACAGTTTTAACGGTTTTAACGGTAACACCTCAGCCGTTATTTTTATAGAAAGATAATTATGTCGTTTTCTCAATTCGACAATAATTCCGTTGTGGGGTCCACCAATGATTGTGCCGTCGTACGAATATTCCCCGACAAAAAGAATATTCGCCGACCAAACGAATATTTTATAACAACTTGCTTACTTTGTAAAATTTATAAATATTACCCACAACTATAACATTATATCAAATTAACTCCATAATATTCAAAAATGATATTTATAGAAAATTCATCTTTATTTATAAAAATTGGGGTCTTACATATGTCTTATAGCATAAGGTCAAGACAGTGAGCGACACAAGGTGTCCAAAACATTGTAGGTCTTCTCTCCATTAGTATATACCCAACTGCCTTGTAATTAGAGGCATTGAACACCTGAACAACATACTTGGGGCTAATTTTCTCAATCTTGCTATCAAGTAGATTTGTCAACATTATGACATCTTGCGACTGACTGGAGACATCAACGGAACCCATGAAATAAGTCCCCTTCAGACTATTAACAAGGAAATTCAACAAGTGTCTTCCCATTTTATCTCTCCAATCATCCGATATGAGTGTGCAGCCATATTCATTCCAAGCAACTTCATGTTTCTTCTTTAAGTCATCGATTTTCGTCTTTGCCTTCTCAAGTAAAGGAACCTTTAACTAATGATACGTTGGAGGCTTAAAAACTCGACCTATATTGCCCTATGTACTCGATCATTACTTTAAATCTCCTTGAATTTGCAACATTGAATGGTATGCCACATTCGTAGAAAAAGTCGGCAATGTGCATTTGGACTCTCTCCTTTTCCGTCCTCAAACGATTTTCAATACTTGTTTGGCTCAAACGCTGGCTATGCTTTTGCTCTACAATTTCTTCGGGAGTCTTCCTTAAAAGTGCTTCAACTGTCTTTGTTGGAACTTTTGGAATTGAAATATAGCTTTCTTCCTTTTAGAAGCCGTCCCAGAACTTGGGATAATGTTAGAAGAAGTATTGGAAGCCATGGTTGGAGGAACAGATAATTGTTATTCTTGTACTTCTACTACATCATTATTATCTAGCTCAAGTGGTTTGTTCCTCCTTTTACTATTCAAAGGCGTTTGTATCTCTCTCATAATTTCTGTTGTTGTTTTGGGGCACTTCGCTACATCTCTAAAATTTCTTGCTAAATGTTGCTTCAATCTTTTGATTCCCGAACGACATTACTTCCCACAAAGGATACATCGCACTATATCCTTATTACTTATGTTTGGCCAATACTCATATTTTCAATCTGGGTCATTTGATTTGACCTTTCTTTTGGGTCTTTGGTTATATCATAACCATCGGCTTCCGAACTTTTTGTCATTTTATTTTCTAGTTTCTACAAAATACAATCAAACAATATAAGAGACAATTGAGTCATTGACATATTTTTATTTTTACTTGTGAATGTATTAGTATATTACCAAAAAAAAGAGTAAACAATAAACACCTCTCACATAATTTTGTACATTTTAAATTTTAAAGTATAATCACAATTCACAAAACACATTAAATGTACTAACCTAAGTGGTTATCTGTTCTCTATATATTTAATTAAGCTTTATGTATTGGCAAGGATAAAATATATTCCTAAATCCTAAGTCATTAAGTATTAAAATATATTCCTAAAATTAGCTTGTCATTATCTGAGATTTGTATGACACAGATAAATAAATGAATGTATAAATTATATTCCTAAAATACATACATCAGAGACTTACTGCTATTACAGTGGAAAGTTGACACTTGGCTGGGTCATAATCTGACTCATATGTATATGATGCATGACACTTGGAAAAATGCAGTGGCACTTGGCATGCATTTGTTATCTCCTAATAACAGCTAATATAATATATTATATTAGTTATCTCCTAAACAGAGAAATCAACAAAGAAAAGAGAAACAGAGAAGAATTAGGGAAAAAAAAAGAAACAGAGTCGTAACATAAGGTAACATAGAAACAAAGTAGCAGACTAATAGACTAACAAAGAAGTTAAGAAACAGAGGAGAAAGAAGGTCAAGGCAAAGCAAGAAGATGAACCTGTGTGAGTCGTCGGAGTTGTGATCAACTCGTCGGAGATGGGGTTGCGAAGTCTCGATTGAGTTCGTGATGGGTCGAAGATGCGAATAAAGGTTTCACCTTCTACCGATAAAGGCCCGCGATGGGTCAAAGATGGATCGAGTTCTCTTTTTGTCTGCAGATAAGGGTTTTTTTTAATCGATTTTAGCTTTTCTCCTTCTTAATTATTTGTTGGATCATGGGTCATGGGTCATGCCCATGGGTTAAAAATCAAAGTTGGAGCAGAACTGCTAAGGCGGGCATAAGCAGCTTTGCCTTAAGTCGTCGTGCGCCATGTGTAACGACCCCAAAATAGGTCCATTCCACCCAACCCATTCTGAGTCGTCAAATACATGGTACAGAAAACAACTACAACTTTATTACAACAATTGTCGTGCAAAATACAACAACACATATGCTGTGGGTTTGGATACAAATATATACCAAATGTGACTCATGTTCCAACCGTGGACATCACCTCACAATAACACCTTACATAAAGGTATAGTCAAAAACTGTTTTAGAAATTAGAATCTTTGGGAAGTGCTCAAGGAAACCTTCGTACATGGGAGGCCACGCGTCTAGGTTATGATAGATATCATATGGCCACAGAATTATTCTTGGTTGACCCAATAGACCCCAAAGAAAAACGAGAAGATTACTATTATATTCTTCCCAATGGTGAGTCTTCTCTTGACTTATCATTATCTCCACTGTCTCAAATTGAGAATTATACTTCAAACAAACACCAAGATTATATAGGTAGTGCCCATAGATATACTCAGCAAGTGGATGAGCACAACCCTGTCCTATGATGACACGAGGTTGTATGTCATTAGACATCTTGTATGATAGTGGCAAAACACCCTTCCAACGTTGGGTTCGCCTCACCCTATTTTCTTCACCAAATATAACTACTAAATGATGACCACCGTTCTATTCCCTTGTTACCCCCGCTCGACCCAGCTACACTCTTATTACCTGAAAAGGAATTGTGAAGCAAAAGGGTGAGCACAACTAGCTCAGTAAAGAATATCATGACTAAAGATAATTAAATTATCAATAGCCTTCATCAATAATAAATCAGAGATTTAGAACATATGGTAAATGATAAAAATTTCAACCATAGTTGCAGCGGAACGAGCAATCCATTAGAAGAGTCAAATAGACTATAAAGTCTATTATCTTCTCCATGTTAAAAATCCACCAACAATATTTTATCCATGTAACATCACTCAACAGTTCCTTTCCACAATCATATGAATAACTCATAATCATAATTGTGACTATAAATTTTTCTTCGCACCCAGGACGAAGAGTATTTTCATCACCTGTCTTTACCTGAAACATCAAAGATCATGGTTATACCAAATCACAATTCCTGTTTATAATCATACTAACAAATCCATCTTTGCACTACGGGCCAAAGATATTCATCAACAAACCATCTTTGCACTACGGGCCAAAGATATTCAACAACAGTTCATCTTTGCACTACAGGCCAAAGATATTCATCAACAGGCCATCTTTGCACTACATGCCAAAGATATTCATCAACAATTCATATTTGCACTACAGGCCAAATATATCTCAAAGAAATATATAATCATTTCAGAATTTATATAAACAATAATTATAACCATGTTGATCAATTCACCTTTGCACTTAAGCTTAAGATATTCAATTATAAATTCAATGGTCATGATCATACCAGTCACAATTCAACTTTGCACTACAGGCCAAAGAGAACCCTAGTCATGATCATACCAATAATCTACCCATCTTTACACTCCAGTGAAAGAGAATTTCAACATCAGGGTTATAAAAATGTTATATATGATGATAAAAATAATATGATCAACATATAGTTTTAATCTCAAGAGTAATATTCGTAACTCATGAATAGTAACCCCGACACAAAAGATAGAAATTCTACAATAAAATTCATACCAATATTTCGGAATAATGATATTGAAAGAATAACATTACTTAAATTTATAAACAATTTATTTTAATTGTTTACACTTTACTAATTAATGCATTTAATCATCATAAAATGCCAACTCTTACAATTTCATCATCAATAACCAAAATCCTCATCAAAAATCTGCATATACCTTATATAGGATTCTCAAGCCATAAAATCCCATTTTCTAATTTTCTTACTTCACAAAACATTTTTAATTCATTTACTCATAACTAGACCATTTTCATGAAAAATACCAAATCAGTTCCAAAAATATTTCTTTTCTGGGATTTAGCATAATATAGTCCCATAGTGAACATATATTTTTCTCAGAATTTTTAAAAGTCATTTACTATTTTTCATATGGCCAAAACAGCCGAATATTTAGACATTTATCAAAAATTATACTTTAGTCCAAAAATTCTAAAATTTACAGAGTATACTTCTATCATATACATGTACTCCCAATAAAAATTTCATCAATTTTGGAGTTAACCACAAGGAATTATAAGCGGTTACTTTTAAAATAGTCTTTTCTCATAAAATTCATAACTCTCAATCTATACATCCAAAAATCACCATTTTTGGACACAATCAATAAAACTCATCAAAATATCATTTCAAATTTTTCCAGAATTTTTGAAGTTCAGAAAAATTACGAAACTGAAAAACATAACAACTCTTAAAATCCCTTACTATCCCTTACTATCCCTTACAATCCCTTACCTCAAAAGAGCAGTACTTCTGACTGGATATCGGATATGATGCTGAAAGAAACTAGCACTGAATAGCAACTCTCAAAGTATCTAAATACTCACAAAATACACTCAATAATCTAGAGAGAGAAAGAGAGAAAGCTTATGTTTCTGGTGTGATTTTCAATTCTAACTTAGCCCTCTATTTATAGGAAAATTTTGGTAGGTTTGACCTGCAACCTGATGGCTTTACCTGCTACTATTTCCACCCACCACATTTGAAATATAATTCAGCACATTTCTTCACCAACCACAAGTGGGGCCCACCAATTCTAGAATTTTCCACCAAAATGATAAACTCCGAAAATTCAACAATTTCTAAACCAGTCATCTCGTAAAATTCATAATAAATCATACGTTCATTTTTAACGGTTCAAAATTTGTGGACATATACTCAACTTATATATGTATAACATATCCAAAAATTACCACGATCCAACGGTCGGATTAAAAATTATAACCCCCGCAAAATATCTCAAAAACCCTGATTTTTAATACCTCCATTCCGATAAAAATACTGATAAAAACCTCAACATTAACTCCTTCATTTTTAACCACAAAAATATATCCCTCATTTATATCCACATAATATAAATATTTCCTTATCATATGTGTGACGCCCCCAAAATTAGGTATACATCACCCATCTTGGGTCGTCAGATACAAAGTACAGAATACAAATACAACTGATTAATACATCTGTCGTGTACAATACGACAAAACATAAACTGTGAGTTTGAATACAAATATTATCTTCTAGAGAGTATTCATACTCAAAAGGAGTCCTCATTACATTTATTAACACACCATTACATAGAATAGTGAGGACTACTAACTAATACTATCATTCGGACCATCACTCCGTACCCCGACTTGTCCCAGCTACGTTCTCATTTCCTGAAGAGAACAGTGAAAGAAAGGGTGAGCTCAACTAGCCCAGTAAGAAATATTATGACTAAGATAATGCAGAATAAATTATCATTAGCCTTCAACAATGTTAAACTGATAAAATAGACATCAAGTTTAACTGCAGTGGAACAAGCAATCCATTAAAAGAGTCAAGTAGAAAATAAACTCTACTATCTTTTATGATTTAAAAAGTTTTTCAACACTGTAATCGCTGAGACTCAGCTTAATAAAATAATCCACATCATCGAATCACCCCTGCACTACGGCTAAGGATATTCGTGTATTCATTAATGGTCATGATCATGCCAACAACTGTCCATCAATGCACTACGGGCCAATGAGGACTTTTACCACATCATTTGTAACATTACGGTCATGATTATACCGAATAATCCCTGGTCATAATCATACCAAGTCCATCTATGCACTACATGCCACAGATGACTTTCAATATTTTATAAACATGAGGATGATGACAATGATATAAGAATTCAATAAAACAAGTTCAAGAATTAATTTATCCAGGAATTAACAACGTCCAAATTGTCAACATGATACTGCATTGTGGAGTAAAATTCAAGAACGCTTAGAAGAATATTTTCTTGAAAAGATACTGGATGAAACGTAACTATCAAGGATATTCCACAAATTTCATGGAGTATAGAAGTCAAAACTTAACCAACTGAGTACAATAAAGAATGGAATAACAAAAGAAATCACCATGCATGCGATAGACCGCACAGACAGGTTATTCCAATAGAATAATAAATAATGGAACCAGGTCCGGCGTAAACGCACAGACAGGATATTCCGACAGAATAATAAATAATGGAACCAGGTCCGGTGTAAAACACACAGACAGGATATTCCAACAGAATAATAATAAAACGGAACCAGGTCCGGTGTAAAACACACAGACAGGATGTTCCAACAGAATAATAAACGGAACCAGGTCCGGTGTAAAACACACAGACAGGATGTTTCAACAGAATAATAGAAAAATGTCACCAAGTATAGGGTAGACCGCGTATACTGGTTATTCCAACAGAATAATAACAAATGGAATAACAGAAGTTCTCTTCATGAATATAAAAGAAATAATATTCCCTACCGTTTTAAAGAAGAGCTGAAGTAAGGAAGTAGTTAAGTAGCAGAATACTCTTCTTCTCTCTCTCTATAGTTTCTCTCTATAGTTTCTCTCTCTAGAGTTCAGTGAATTCGTAAGAAATAATGAAGGAATGAGCTGCTATTTATAGAAAAATAGAATGCATAGTAACTAATCCATGAACGGTCCAGATTGATTACTTTAATCTGACGGTCCATATTTAAAGAAAAATCTTTTAAATAAAATAAAATATATTCTATTTATAGAATAACTTTAATAAAGTATTTTATTTTATATAAAAAGATGTTTCTGTTTTATTACGTTAATAATACGAATAAAACAAAACGTCATTATCGCTAAATAATTCATATTATTAACTGACAATAATAAAATCAAACTGAGTGACTTCTCACATAAGCATTAATAATCAATACCGTGTGCTACTATGCAACCACACGTATTACTGTACTTTTACTACCGAGTAGTTCAACAGCAACAATGGTAAAATTTCCGCCGTTATTTTTAATAAAATATTTTTGTCGTTTTCTCAATCCGACAATAATTCCGTTGTGGGGTCCACCAATGATTGTGTCGTTGTACGAATATTCCCTGTTAAAACGAATATTCCCCGACCAATCGAATATTATATAACAACTTGCGTACTTTGCAAAATTTATAAATATTACCCACAACTATAACATTATATCAAATTAACTCCATAATATTCAAAAATGATATTTATAAAAAATTTATCTTTATTTATAAAAGTTGGGGTCTTACAACCTCCCCTTCTTATGAAATTTCGCCCTCGAAATTAGGGTACGTACCTGGTATGTCGAAGAGGTAAGGATACCTTGATTTCATTTCTGATTCTAACTCCCAAGTCATTTCCTCAACATCGTGGTTTCTCCACAAAACTTTGACTTGAGGTATAACCTTGGAGCGTAGAATATGTTCCTTCTTATCCAAGATTTGAACAGGAACTTCTTCATACGTCAAATCCTCCGCTATTTCGTCCGGTTCTAACTCAATAATGTGGTTCGGGTCTTCCACATATTTGCGTAACATGGATATGTGGAAAACGTTATGAACACGAGACATACTTGGCGGTAAAGCGAGTCTATAAGCCACAGTTCCTACTCGATCGAGGATTAAAAATGGACCGATGAATCGAGGATTTAGCTTTCCTCTCTTTCCAAATCTCGTAACACCTTTCCATGGAGCAACACGTAAGAACACATGATCTCCTACATCAAATTCCACGTCCTTTCGATGAAGATCAGCATAACTCTTTTGTCGATCTTGTGAGGTTTTTATACGTTGTCGGATCGTTTGAATCTTTTCTGTAGTCATACGTACCAACTCCGGTCCCAACAACGTTGCTTCGCCCACCTCATCCCAGCATACTGGAGAACGACATTTTCTTCCATACAATGCTTCGAATGGAGCCATGCCAATACTTGCTTGATAACTGTTGTTGTAGGAAAACTCCACCAATGGTAAGAACTTGTCCCAACTTCCCTTGAAGTCAAAGACACAGAGTCTTAATAGATCTTCAAGAGTTTGAATAGTCCTCTCTGATTGTCCGTCCGTCTGAGGATGATATGCTGAACTAAATCGTAACTCCGTGCCCATAGCTTTTTGTAAACTAACCCAAAATCGTGAAGTGAATCTTGGGTCTCGATCAGAAACTATGGATACTGGCATACCATGCAGTCTTACAATCTCGTTTATGTACATACGAGCAAGACGTTCAAGTGTATAAGTTTCTCGTATCGGTAAGAAATGAGCAGACTTGGTCAATCTATCAACAATGACCCAAATCGCATCAATACCTTGAGAAACCCTAGGAAGACCGGTAACGAAATCCATGGTAATGTGCTCCCACTTCCATTCTGGAATTTCAAGTGGTTGCAATGGACCTTTTGGTACTTGATGCTCCGCTTTGACTCGTTGACAAGTTAGACACCTTGAGATAAACAACGCTATCTCTCTCTTCATATTGCTCCACCAAAATGTATGACGAAGATCATGATACATTTTGGTACTTCCAGGATGGATTGCAAATGGTGTGTTGTGCGCCTCCATCATGATTTCATACTTTAAATCAGGGTTGTTAGGAACACAAAGTCTGGAGTTGACTCGAAGTATTCCTTCTTCATCGATTCTTGCTTCCGGCATAGAACCTTCTTGCACTTTCTTCCTCATACGCATCAGCTCCAGGTCTGTAGCTTGAGCAGCTTTAACTTTATCGATTAAAGTCGGTTCTACTCGTATATTCGCCATCATCACATGGGTCCCTGGAGTCTTCAACTCTATCTCCATCCTTTGCAAGTCACACAAAATGGGCCTTTGCGTTGTTAATATTGCACTTGTACCTGCATATGATCTTCTACTCAATGCGTCAGCTACCACGTTCGCTTTTCCAGGATGGTATTGAATGGTATGATCATAATCTTTCAACAGTTCAAGCCAACGTCGTTGTCGCATGTTGAGTTCCTTTTGAGTGAAGAAATATTTGAGGCTTTTATGATCCGTAAAGATCTCCACTTTCTCCCCATACAAGTAATGCCTCCAAATTTTAAGTGCAAAGACAACAGCTGCCAACTCTAGATCATGAGTAGGATAATTCCTCTCATATTCCTTGAGTTGTCTTGATGCATAGGCTATGACTTTTCCATGTTGCATGAGAACGCATCCCAACCCTTTGCTCGAAGCATCACTGTAGATGACAAATCCCTCCGAGCCAGATGGTATTGTTAGAACAGGTGCTGAAATGAGTCTCCTCTTGAGTTCTTGAAAACTCTGCTCACATTCTTCGCTCCAACCAAACTTTGTATCTTTCCGAGTCAGCTGAGTTAATGGAGTAGCGATTCGAGAAAATCCTTCCACGAATCTCCGATAATAACCAGCTAAACCAAGAAAGCTACGTACCTCGGTCACTGATTTAGGTTGCTCCCAGCTTTGAATAGCTTCAATCTTTGCCGGGTCAACAGATATTCCACGACTTGATACTACGTGCCCAAGGAATGCTACCTCTTCCAGCCAGAACTCGCATTTCTTCAACTTGGCATAAAGTTTGTATTCACGAAGCTTTTGGAGTACCAGCCTCAAGTGTTGCTCATGATCTTCACGGCTTTTGGAATAAACAAGGATGTCATCGATAAAGACGACCACAAAGTGATCCAAATATTCCTTAAATACCCTGTTCATCATATCCATGAAGGCAGCAGGAGCATTAGTCAATCCAAAAGACATAACTAAGAATTCATAATGCCCGTACCGAGTTCTAAAAGCCGTCTTTGGAATATCCTCAGTTCTAACCTTCAGCTGATGATATCCAGAACGAAGATCGATCTTTGAAAAGAATTGTGCTCCTTGCAACTGGTCAAACAGGTCATCAATACGTGGCAATGGGTACCTATTTTTGATGGTGACATGATTCAACTCCCGATAATCAATACAAAGTCGCATACTCCCATCTTTCTTCTTCACGAACAGAACAGGAGCACCCCAAGGAGAAGTACTAGGACGAATAAAACCAATGTCTAACAATTCCTGCAGTTGGGTCTTTAACTCCTGAAGTTCAATAGGAGCCATTCGATATGGGGCTTTGGAAATGGGTTTTGTACCGGGTTCAAGGTCGATACAAAATTCAATTTCACGCTCTGGGGGTAGGCCAGGAAGTTCTTCGGGAAATACGTCAGGAAATTTATTAACAACAGAAATATCATTCAAAGCTGACGTATTTTTGTTTAGATCTGTGACATGAGCTAAGAAAGCTTGACATCCGTTTTTCAATAAACGAATAGCTTTATGGCTTGAGATGACAGCGATTGATTTTAATGGTTTGGTTGCTTGAATTCGCATAATAGGTCGATTAGGAATATGAAAGCTAACAACCTTACGAAAACAATCAATTTTTGCATGATGAGTAGTTAACCAATCAATCCCTAGAATCACGTCAAATGCAAGTATTTTTAATGAAATAAGATCGACAGGTAATGTGTGGGTACCAACTTGAACCAAACAAGACTTATAAACCGTGGATGTAATGAAGGTTTCTCCCAATGGAGTTTCAACTGCTAAGTCAAAGTCTAATTTCTCCGGAATCAAATTTAATCGATGAGCGCAAGTAGGAGAAATAAAAGAATGGGTTGAACCGGTATCAAATAAAGTATAGACTTCGTTAGAGTTTATGATAAGCTTACCCGTGATGACCTCATTCGGGTTCCTTGCGTTCTGGGAGGTCACAACAAACGCTCTCCCTTGCACAACCGGTTTTGACTTTTCTGGGACGGCCTTTGGTGCCTCCATCCTAGCTGAATTTGTCTTCGGTAAACGACAAAATCGGGCTAAATGACCTTCTCTTCCACAATTATAACATGCTTTGGACGGCATCGCGCAGTTTGGACTGATGTGCCCCTCCCCTCCGCATTTGAAACATATGATAGGTGGTCGTTCTCCTTCCTTAACGACAGGTGCTGGTGCTGACGTCTTTCCATCATTGTTGAATCTCCTCTTCTTGAAATGTCCATTCTTATTGTTTTGGCCCTGATTACCACCGAAGTGGTTACCATTTCTGGCCTGTTGATTCCCTCCACGCTTGTTGTCACCGCTTCGATGACTGCTCTCACTGGTATTATCATTTTGCCGGCTGCTCTCTTTTGGTTGCGTTATCTCGTTATCGCGCTCCACCAACTGAGCCCTATTTACAACATCTGAATACAAACACAGTTTATGAGAAACAAGATGTTGACGTATCTCCGGCTTCAAACCTCTTAAAAACATCCGCGTCATTCTTTCTTCATTATCCACCAGGTGGGACGCAAACCGGGATAACTCCGCAAATTTTGCCTCGTACTGCGACACGGTCATATTATTCTGCTCCAATTTGATGAACTCCACCTCCTTCATGTGACGAATACTCTCGGGAAAGTATTTGTCGTTAAACAGATCTTGGAACTTCTCCCAAGACATCTTCAGTGCGGCAGGTTGAGTACGCTTTATCGATTCCCACCAGTAATCTGCCTCTCCTCGCAACATAAAGGCGGCAAAGGGAACCTTTTGCTCCTCGGAGCAACCCAAGACATCAAATATCTTGGTGATCTGCTTTATCCATGTTTCAGCTACAAGTGGTTTGGGTTCTCCCTTAAACTCCGGTGGTCCCAGCTCCTTAAACTGTTTAGCGGTGACCGCCTGAGAGTTTCCAGTATTTCCACCTACGTTGTGGACAGGAGCCGCTTTCACCTGTTGTTGCATGAATTGCATAAAGCCTCTGAACATTTGATCATTCATCATTTGGTCAGTGTTGTTGTTTGCATGAGGATTGACACCTTCCTGATGCACATTATCATGATTATTGATGTGTGGTGAATCAACAGTCGTCTGTGCTCCATTGCTATTCTCAACATTCTCGGATGCCATTTTCAGATACTGCCACAAAATAAAAATTAATTGATATGTCATATATTATCCTTATATTATGACCGACCAATTAAATACCATGCAAATAAACTTAGGTAGGTCATACTAGCGAAGGAATTCCCCGTCTCTCCCCTCCTAGTTCTATTCTCACATCCTAGCCAGGGATCATATCCCTAAGCTTTGATACCAACTGTGACGCCCCCAAAATTAGGTATACATCACCCATCTTGGGTCGTCAGATACAAAGTACAGAATACAAATACAACTGATTAATACATCTGTCGTGTACAATACGACAAAACATAAACTGTGAGTTTGAATACAAATATTATCTTCTAGAGAGTATTCATACTCAAAAGGAGTCCTCATTACATTTATTAACACACCATTACATAGAATAGTGAGGACTACTAACTAATACTATCATTCGGACCATCACTCCGTACCCCGACTTGTCCCAGCTACGTTCTCATTTCCTGAAGAGAACAGTGAAAGAAAGGGTGAGCTCAACTAGCCCAGTAAGAAATATTATGACTAAGATAATGCAGAATAAATTATCATTAGCCTTCAACAATGTTAAACTGATAAAATAGACATCAAGTTTAACTGCAGTGGAACAAGCAATCCATTAAAAGAATCAAGTAGAAAATAAACTCTACTATCTTTTATGATTTAAAAAGTTTTTCAACACTGTAATCGCTGAGACTCAGCTTAATAAAATAATCCACATCATCGAATCACCCCTGCACTACGGCCAAGGATATTCGTGTATTCATTAATGGTCATGATCATGCCAACAACTGTCCATCAATGCACTACGGGCCAATGAGGACTTTTACCACATCATTTGTAACATTACGGTCATGATTATACCGAATAATCCCTGGTCATAATCATACCAAGTCCATCTATGCACTACATGCCACAGATGACTTTCAATATTTTATAAACATGAGGATGATGACAATGATATAAGAATTCAATAAAACAAGTTCAAGAATTAATTTATCCAGGAATTAACAACGTCCAAATTGTCAACATGATACTGCATTGTGGAGTAAAATTCAAGAACGCTTAGAAGAATATTTTCTTGAAAAGATACTGGATGAAACGCAACTATCAAGGATATTCCACAAATTTCATGGAGTATAGAAGTCAAAACTTAACCAACTGAGTACAATAAAGAATGGAATAACAAAAGAAATCACCATGCATGCGATAGACCGCACAGACAGGTTATTCCAATAGAATAATAAATAATGGAACCAGGTCCGGCGTAAACGCACAGACAGGATATTCCGACAGAATAATAAATAATGGAACCAGGTCCGGTGTAAAACACACAGACAGGATATTCCAACAGAATAATAATAAAACGGAACCAGGTCCGGTGTAAAACACACAGACAGGATGTTCCAACAGAATAATAAACGGAACCAGGTCCGGTGTAAAACACACAGACAGGATGTTCCAACAGAATAATAGAAGAATGTCACCAAGTATAGGGTAGACCGCGTATACTGGTTATTCCAACAGAATAATAACAAATGGAATAACAGAAGTTCTCTTCATGAATATAAAAGAAATAATATTCCCTACCGTTTTAAAGAAGAGCTGAAGTAAGGAAGTAGTTAAGTAGCAGAATACTCTTCTTCTCTCTCTCTATAGTTTCTCTCTATAGTTTCTCTCTCTAGAGTTCAGTGAATTCGTAAGAAATAATGAAGGAATGAGCTGCTATTTATAGAAAAATAGAATGCATAGTAACTAATCCATGAACGGTCCAGATTGATTACTTTAATCTGACGGTCCATATTTAAAGAAAAATCTTTTAAATAAAATAAAATATATTCTATTTATAGAATAACTTTAATAAAGTATTTTGTTTTATATAAAAAGATGTTTCTGTTTTATTACGTTAATAATACGAATAAAACAAAACGTCATTATCGCTAAATAATTCATATTATTAACTGACAATAATAAAATCAAACTGAGTGACTTCTCACATAAGCATTAATAATCAATACCGTGTGCTACTATGCAACCACACGTATTACTGTACTTTTACTACCGAGTAGTTCAACAGCAACAATGGTAAAATTTCCGCCGTTATTTTTAATAAAATATTTTTGTCGTTTTCTCAATCCGACAATAATTCCGTTGTGGGGTCCACCAATGATTGTGTCGTTGTACGAATATTCCCTGTTAAAACGAATATTCCCCGACCAATCGAATATTATATAACAACTTGCGTACTTTGCAAAATTTATAAATATTACCCACAACTATAACATTATATCAAATTAACTCCATAATATTCAAAAATGATATTTATAAAAAATTTATCTTTATTTATAAAAGTTGGGGTCTTACAATATGAATCAATAATTAATTATTCACAAATAATATTACAGAATCCCATTTATGACAACCAGGCCGTTCCCAGGAAAGAGGAGGCTTTCCAATAAGAATTTCTCCTTACTGGCGCGCAATTAGATGACCAAACCTCTCCTTAGACAGAACTTTCTAGACATTGACAATAATGTTATCTAATAATATTATTCAAATAATATGAATTATTGATCTGATAAAGGAAAATACTGTGCAGCAACAATTATTGAAACAACAATAATATAAAATATCAACGCAGCAATTATTGAATCAATAAAATAAAATATTGAACAGTAATTACTGTAACAATTATTGAGTAGTGCCTTCTTACGTAAGAATCAATAATTTCAAAAATACTATGCAATACCGTGTGCTACTGTGCAATAACGCGTATTACTGTATTTTAACCACCGGGTATTCCAACAGTGTTAACGGTAACAACTACGTCGTTATTTGTAAAAACTCAAATTTGTCGTTTTCCTTCACCCGACAGTTATTCGTTATGGGGCCCACAAATAGCTGCGCCGTCGTACGAATATTCTCCGACAGAAAGAATATTCCACGACCAAACGAATATTCCCCGACAACAATGATTATTTTATAACCACTTGCTTATTTTGAAAAAAATTCATATTTCACCCATAACTTTAAACTTTTATCAATTTAACCATTTACTGAATAGTAATTATAAGAAAATTGAATACTTTTATTTCATAAAATTCGGGGTCTTACAATCTCCCCTCCTTATGAAATTTCGTCCCCGAAATTTACGTACCTGGTATTTCAAAGAGTTGAGAATACCTTGCTTTCATTTCAGATTCCATCTTCCCTGTCATCATGATTTCTCCATTGCTCATCTCCTGTATTTCAGATATCATTCTAGAATACAGCTTCAAAACAAGGGTTAATTGAACAAATTAACATATCACATAATATCCCGATATTATGACTGACCAACAAATAAGCTTAGGTAGGACACACTAGCGAAGGATTTACTCATCTCTCCCCTCCTAGTTATATTCCCCGATCTCCGCCAGAGATCATATCCCTAAGCTCTGATACCAAATGTAACGACCCCAAAAATAGGTCCATTCCACCCAACCCATTCTGAGTCGTCAAATACATGGTACAGAAAACAACTACAACTTTATTACAACAATTGTCGTGCAAAATACAACAACACATATGCTGTGGGTTTGGATACAAATATATACCAAATGTGACTCATGTTCCAACCGTGGACATCACCTCACAATAACACCTTACATAAAGGTATAGTCAAAAACTGTTTTAGAAATTAGAATCTTTGGGAAGTGCTCAAGGAAACCTTCGTACATGGGAGGCCACGCGTCTAGGTTATGATAGATATCATATGGCCACAGAATTATTCTTGGTTGACCCAATAGACCCCAAAGAAAAACGAGAAGATTACTATCATATTCTTCCCAATGGTGAGTCTTCTCTTGACTTATCATTATCTCCACTGTCTCAAATTGAGAATTATACTTCAAACAAACACCAAGATTATATAGGTAGTGCCCATAGATATACTCAGCAAGTGGATGAGCACAACCCTGTCCTATGATGACACGAGGTTGTATGTCATTAGACATCTTGTATGATAGTGGCAAAACACCCTTCCAACGTTGGGTTCGCCTCACCCTATTTTCTTCACCAAATATAACTACTAAATGATGACCACCGTTCTATTCCCTTGTTACCCCCGCTCGACCCAGCTACACTCTTATTACCTGAAAAGGAATTGTGAAGCAAAAGGGTGAGCACAACTAGCTCAGTAAAGAATATCATGACTAAAGATAATTAAATTATCAATAGCCTTCATCAATAATAAATCAGAGATTTAGAACATATGGTAAATGATAAAAATTTCAACCATAGTTGCAGCGGAACGAGCAATCCATTAGAAGAGTCAAATAGACTATAAAGTCTATTATCTTCTCCATGTTAAAAATCCACCAACAATATTTTATCCATGTAACATCACTCAACAGTTCCTTTCCACAATCATATGAATAACTCATAATCATAATTGTGACTATAAATTTTTCTTCGCACCCAGGACGAAGAGTATTTTCATCACCTGTCTTTACCTGAAACATCAAAGATCATGGTTATACCAAATTACAATTCCTGTTTATAATCATACTAACAAATCCATCTTTGCACTACGGGCCAAAGATATTCATCAACAAACCATCTTTGCACTACGGGCCAAAGATATTCAACAACAGTTCATCTTTGCACTACAGGCCAAAGATATTCATCAACAGGCCATCTTTGCACTACATGCCAAAGATATTCATCAACAATTCATATTTGCACTACAGGCCAAATATATCTCAAAGAAATATATAATCATTTCAGAATTTATATAAACAATAATTATAACCATGTTGATCAATTCACCTTTGCACTTAAGCTTAAGATATTCAATTATAAATTCAATGGTCATGATCATACCAGTCACAATTCAACTTTGCACTACAGGCCAAAGAGAACCCTAGTCATGATCATACCAATAATCTACCCATCTTTACACTCCAGTGAAAGAGAATTTCAACATCAGGGTTATAAAAATGTTATATATGATGATAAAAATAATATGATCAACATATAGTTTTAATCTCAAGAGTAATATTCGTAACTCATGAATAGTAACCCCGACACAAAAGATAGAAATTCTACAATAAAATTCATACCAATATTTCGGAATAATGATATTGAAAGAATAACATTACTTAAATTTATAAACAATTTATTTTAATTGTTTACACTTTACTAATTAATACATTTAATCATCATAAAATGTCAACTCTTACAATTTCATCATCAATAACCAAAATCCTCATCAAAAATTTGCATATACCTTATATAGGATTCTCAAGCCATAAAATCCCATTTTCTAATTTTCTTACTTCACAAAACATATTTAATTCATTTACTCATAACTAGACCATTTTCATGAAAAATACCAAATCAGTTCCAAAAATATTTCTTTTCTGGGATTTAGCATAATATAGTCCCATAGTGAACATATATTTTTCTCAGAATTTTTAAAAGTCATTTACTATTTTTCATATGGCCAAAACAGCCGAATATTTAGACATTTATCAAAAATTATACTTTAGTCCAAAAATTCTAAAATTTACAAAGTATACTTCTATCATATACATGTACTCCCAATAAAAATTTCATCAATTTTGGAGTTAACCACAAGGAATTATAAGCGGTTACTTTTAAAATAGTCTTTTCTCATAAAATTCATAACTCTCAATCTATACATCCAAAAATCACCATTTTTGGACACAATCAATAAAACTCATCAAAATATCATTTCAAATTTTTCCAGAATTTTTGAAGTTCAGAAAAATTACGAAACTGAAAAACATAACAACTCTTAAAATCTCTTACTATCCCTTACTATCCCTTACAATCCCTTACCTCAAAAGAGCAGTACTTCTGACTGGATATCGGATATGATGCTGAAGGAAACTTGCACTGAATAGCAACTCTCAAAGTATCTAAATACTCACAAAATACACTCAATAATCTAGAGAGAGAAAGAGAGAAAGCTTATGTTTCTGGTGTGATTTTCAATTCTAACTTAGCCCTCTATTTATAGGAAAATTTTGGTAGGTTTGACCTGCAACCTGATGGCTTTACCTGCTACTATTTCCACCCACCATATTTGAAATATAATTCAGCATATTTCTTCACCAACCACAAGTGGGGCCCACCAATTCTAGAATTTTCCACCAAAATGATAAACTCCGAAAATTCAACAATTTCTAAACCAGTCATCTCGTAAAATTCATAATAAATCATACGTTCATTTTTAACGGTTCAAAATTTGTGGACATATACTCAACTTATATATGTATAACATATCCAAAAATTACCACGATCCAACGGTCGGATTAAAAATTATAACCCCCGCAAAATATCTCAAAAACCCTGATTTTTAATACCTCCATTCCGATAAAAATACTGATAAAAACCTCAACATTAACTCCTTCATTTTTAACCACAAAAATATATCCCTCATTTATATCCACATAATATAAATATTTCCTTATCATATGAATCAATAATTAATTATTCACAAATAATATTACAGAATCCCATTTATGACAACCAGGCCGTTCCCAGGAAAGAGGGGGCTTTCCAATAAGAATTTCTCCTTACTGGCGCGCAATTAGATGACCAAACCTCTCCTTAGACAGAACTTTCTAGACATTGACAATAATGTTATCTAATAATATTATTCAAATAATATGAATTATTGATCCGATAAAGGAAAATACTGTGCAGCAACAATTATTGAAACAACAATAATATAAAATATCAACGCAGCAATTATTGAATCAATAAAATAAAATATTGAACAGTAATTACTGTAACAATTATTGAGTAGTGCCTTCTTACGTAAGAATCAATAATTTCAAAAATACTATGCAATACCGTGTGCTACTGTGTAATAACGCGTATTACTGTATTTTAACCACCGGGTATTCCAACAGTGTTAACGGTAACAACTACGTCGTTATTTGTAAAAACTCAAATTTGTCGTTTTCCTTCACCCGACAGTTATTCGTTATGGGGCCCACAAATAGCTGCGCCGTCGTACGAATATTCTCCGACAGAAAGAATATTCCACGACCAAACGAATATTCCCCGACAACAATGATTATTTTATAACCACTTGCTTATTTTGAAAAAAATTCATATTTCACCCATAACTTTAAACTTTTATCAATTTAACCATTTACTGAATAGTAATTATAAGAAAATTGAATACTTTTATTTCATAAAATTCGGGGTCTTACACCATGTACTCCTCTTCGTCACCGGGACACATAGGCATCGCGGCCATCGCCTAGGCGACGCCATAACAACTATATTTTTTGAGCTTGGTATAGTTTTAGCAGAAAGCTTTCTGCCCCGTTCTGTAGTTTTGTTGATTTCGTAGGAGCTTTTGTCTTGAGGACAGTTCGTGGGTGAGGGTTGTTCATGATTGTTGTGTTTTCTTAGTGCATAATGTCTTTATATCTTCCTATTTTTTTTTACTTTGCCAGTACTACTGGGATGACACTTCTTCGTGCAGTTTGGAAAAGTATATTTTATAATGAAGCTTCTCATGTTTACGTCCTTATGGTGACCTCAAATTTGTAGTTCCCTTTCATTCCATTCCCCTGTCTGTGTTTTTGGTGGAGAAATGGGTGATGGTGTCTACTCAATGCTTAAAGTCAAAACTGTAGTAAAAGGTCAAAATTAGTGTACTACTACCTCCATCCCATAATAACTGTCGTTTAAGCAGGAAATTTTTTTTCCAATTTATTTGTCGTTTACAACTTTAGGAGAATAAATTATTTACTTTCCTATATCACCTCTACCTTCTCTCATTGTCCCAATAAATTTTTTCCTTGTATTAATAGTTTTCAACTTCCAATAAAAGGGTAGTGATGAAATTTCACACCAATTTTAATTAATAAATGATAGCACTAAATGACTTTCTTAATCCATGTGCATCAAGTTAAAGCGACAGTTATAATGGGATGGAGGGAGTAGCAATTAGTAGTAAAGCTGTTGCTGTTGTTTAAGCAGAATGTATGGGTCAAGGCCTTGGAATTCCCTCCTAACTTAATGACAGTGATTAAGATCTAAACCAAGATGTTTGTTATTTTACTAGACTCTGTAAAATTATTTAGTCAAGATGATTATATGTAAATGGAGAGAAAATAGGCCACTTAACAAATAGGCGCTTGAGAATCCAAACTAATATTTGCATTTAGGCATTTATTTTATTGGGCACGAACTATAGTTTAAAAAAACATAAACATAAATCGAAAATTAAACTGCCAAGGTTCTAGTGTATTTATTTGATTTTGATGCAACAAGCATAGGGCGTGTGTGACGCCCCCAAAAATAGGTATACATCACCCATCTTGGGTTGTCAGATACAAAGTACAGAATACAAATACAACTTACTAATACAACTGTCGTGTACAATACGACAAAACATAAACTGCGAGTTTGAATACAAATATTATCTTCTAGAGAGTATTCATACTCAAAAGGAGTCCTCATTACATTTATTAACACACTATTACATAAAATAGTGAGGACTACTAACTAATACTATCATTCGAACCATCACTCCGTTCCCCGACTTGCCCCAGCTACATTCTCATTTCCTGAAGAGAACAGTGAAAAAAAGGGTGAGCTCAACTAGCCCAGTAAGAAATATTATGACTAAGATAATACAGAATAAATTATCATTAGCTTTCAACAATGTTAAACTGATAAAATATAATAGACATCAAGTTTAACTGCAGCGGAACAAGCAATCCATTAAAAGAGTCAAGTAGAAAATAAACTCTACTATCTTTTATGATTTAAATGGTCTTTCAACACTGTTATCGCTGGGACTCAGCTTAATAAAATAATCCACATCATCGAATCACCCCTGCACTACGACCAAGGATATTCGTGTATTCATTAATGGTCATGATCATGCCAACAACTGTCCATCAATGCACTACGGGCCAATGAGAACTTTTACCACATCATTTGTAACATTACGGTCATGATTATACCGAATAATCCCTGGTCATAATCATACCAAGTCCATCTATGCACTACAGGCCACAGATGACTTTCAATATTTTATAAATATGAGGATGATGACAATGATATAAGAATTCAATAAAACAAGTTCAAGAATTAATTTATCCAAGAATTAACAACGTCCAAATTGTCAACATGATACTGCTTTGTGGAGTAAAATTCAAGAATGCTTAGAAGAATATTTTCATGAAAAGATAATGGATGAACCGCAATTATCAAAGATATTCCACAAATTTCATGGAGTATAGAAATCAAAACTTAACCAACTGAGTATAATAAATAATGGAATAACAAAAGAAATCACCATGCATGCGATAGACCGCACAGACAGGTTATTCCAACAGAATAATAAATAATGAAACCAGGTCCGGCGTAAACGCACAGACATGATATTCCGACAGAATAATAAATAATGGAACCAGGTCCGGTGTAAAACACACAGACAGGATGTTCCAATAGAATAATAACAATACGGAACCAGGTCCGGTGTAAAACACACAGACAGGATGTTCCAACAGAATAATAATAAAAACGGAATCAGGTCCGGTGTAAAACACATAGACAGGATATTCCAACAGAATAATAGAAGAATGTCACCAAGTATAGGGTAGACCGCGTATACAGGTTATTCCAACAGAATAATAAGAAATGGAATAACAACAGTTCTCTTCATGAATAAGAAAGAATAACACCCCTTACCGTTTTAAAGACGAGCTGAAATAAGGAAGTAGTTAAGTAGCAGAATACTCTTCTTCTCTCTCTCTATAGTTTCTCTCTATAGTTTCTCTCTCTAGAGTTCAGTGAATTCGTAAGAAATAATGAAGGAATGAGCTGCTATTTATAGAAAAATAGAATGCATAGTAACTAATCTATGAACGGTCCAGATTGATTACTTTAATCTGACGGTCCATATTTAAAGAAAAATCTTTTAAATAAAATATAATATATTCTATTTATAGAATAACTTTATTAAAAAGATGTTTTAATAAAGTATTATCTGCAAAGATGACATGTTGTTGAATATCTTTGGCCAGTAGTGCAAAGATGAACAGATGTTGAGATAAACATGACCAACTGGTGATACAAATGAATATCTTTGGCCGTAGTGCAAAGATGAAGTTATTAGTATGATTATGAACAGGAAATGTGATTTGGTGTAACCATGATCTTTGATGTTTCAGGTAAAGATAGGTGATGAAAATTATCATCGTCCTGGATGAGAAGAGGAATTTAGAATCACAATTATGATTATGGGTTATTCATAGAATTGTGAACCAGAATTGTTGATTGATGTTACAGGGATAAAACATTGTTGGTGGATTTTTAACATGGAGAAGATAATAGACTTTATAGTCTATTTGACTCTTCTAATGGATTGCTCGTTCCGCTGCAACTATGGTTAAAATTTTTATCATTTACCATATGTTCTAAATCTCTGATTTATTGTTGATGAAGGCTATTGATAATTGAATTATCTTTAGTCATGATATTCTTTACTGAGCTAGTTGTGCTCACCCTTTTGCTTCACAATTCCTTTCAGGTAATAAGAGTGTAGCTGAGTCGAGCGGGAGTAACAAGGGAATAGAACGGTGGTCATCATTTAGTAGTTATATTTGGTGAAGAAAATAGGGTGAGGCGAACCCAACGTTGGAAGGGTGTTTTGTCACTATCATACAAGATGTCTAATGACATACAACCTCGTGTCATCATAGGACAGGGTTGTGCTCATCCACTTGCTGAGTATATCTATGGGCACTACCTATATAATCTTGGTGTTTGTTTGAAGTATAATTCTCAATTAGAGACAGTGGAGATAATGATAAGTCAAGAGAAGACTCACCATTGGGAAGAATATGATAGTAATCTTCTCGTTTTTCTTTGGGGTCTATTGGGTCAACCAAGGATAATTCTGTGGCCATATGATATCTATCATAACCTAGACGCGTGGCCTCCCATGTACGAAGGTTTCCTTGAGCACTTCCCAAAGATTCTAATTTCTAAAACAGTTTTTGACAATACCTTTATGTAAGGTGTTATTGTGAGGTGATGTCCACGGTTGGAACATGAGTCACATTTGGTATATATTTGTATCCAAACTCACAGCATAAGTGTTGTTGTATTTTGCACGACAATTGTTGTAATAAAGTTGTAGTTATTTTCTGTACCATGTATTTGACGACTCAGAATGGGTTGGGTGGAATGGACCTGTTTTGGGGTCGTCACAAAAAATGTCACCAAGTATAGGGTAGACCGCGTATACAGGTTATTCCAACAGAATAATAAGAAATGGAATAACAAAAGTTCTCTTCATGAATAAGAAAGAATAACACCCCTTACCGTTTTAAAGACGAGCTAAAATAAGGAAGTAGTTAAGTAGCAGAATACTCTTCTTCTCTCTCTCTATAGTTTCTCTCTATAGTTTCTCTCTCTAGAGTTCAGTGAATTCGTAAGAAATAATGAAGGAATGAGCTGCTATTTATAGAAAAATATAATGCATAGTAACTAATCCATGAACGGTCCAGATTGATTACTTTAATCTGACGGTCCATATTTAAAGAAAAATCTTTTAAATAAAATAAAATATATTCTATTTATAGAATAACTTTAATAAAGTATTCTGTTTTATATAAAAAGATGTTTCTATTTTATTACGTTAATAATACGAATAAAACAAAACGTCATTATCGCTAAATAATTCATATTATTAACTGACAATAATTGAATCAAACTGAGTGACTTCTCACATAAGCATTAATAATCAATACCGTGTGCTACTATGCAACCACACGTATTACTGTACTTTTACTACCGAATAGTTCAACAGTAACAATGGTAAAACTTCCGCCGTTATTTTTAATAAAATATTTTTGTCGTTTTCTCAATCCGACAATAATTCCGTTGTGGGGTCCACCAATGATTGTGCCGTTGTACGAATATTCCCTGTTAAAACGAATATTCCCCGACCAATCGAATATTATATAACAACTTGCGTACTTTGCAAAATTTATAAATATTACCCACAACTATAACATTATATCAAATTAACTCCATAATATTCAAAAATGATATTTATAGAAAATTCATCTTTATTTATAAAAGTTGGGGTCTTACATTATTCTTTTGGTATCTTCTTACAACAAGCTTATCTCATGTGTCAAATAAGACTCTCTCATAGCCTTATTTATAGTACTCTTCTTAATCCATTCCTATTATGGATTAGAAACAATTTATTCTCCTAATCAAATTAGGGATCATATCTTCTTGTCTTGGTCACCAACCAATCTAACAAGTAAATCTTTTTTCCACTTAGATTCCTTTCATGGAATCTCCAATTTCAATATTGCTTTCACTAACCCAATTTCTAATTGAATTAATATCAAGTAAACCCACTTACTTGCTTACAAAGAAAATCAATTCTTTTCTATCTTGGATTCTATCTCATGGGTGAGGATCCACACCCAACATCATGAATATTTTAATGTTTGTAAAAATTATAATTAGAAAGATTTAGGACCGATTGTTGTAGCTTATTTGGACCAACTTGTAACTTAATTTTCAAAAAAAAAAATTGAAAATTTATCGCTTGTTTTAGCTTATTGCCTTATTTTAAATTAATTATAACCTGAGTACACCTTCATGTACAAAGGAAAAAGCTTGTCCATAAGTGCTTTTATATATATATAGCTTATTCTACATTTTAAGTATACATTTCAGTTTATCTGTCAAAAACAACAACTTATTTTTGAAAAGTTTCACCTAATATGATACTCCTACTTATCAAAGAAGCAGACTGTTTCAAAATAAGTTGTGATAAACAAGGCCTTATTCTTGTGAAATTTGAGCCATACATTTACAGATTTTTGTTCCATAGTTTGGCTTAATTTGTTTTTCCATGTGTTCCATACATTGAATCAGTTAATGAAACTTTAGTTTATCAACTAGTTTTGGCTTGAGGCTGAGGCTAGAGATAAGAGCTTGTTATTTAGAACTAGTTTTTTTTCTTTTAAACAAAAAGTCGAACTTATGAATATAATATAATTTCATAATCAAGTAGATTATCTCTATTACAATTTGAAGAATCAATAAAGAGGAAACAAACTTCACATAAAAGAAGATATAAACTCAACCGAAGTAAAAAAGATATAAATATCACATTATCTCAGTTTTAACCACTAAGCTAAGATGTCATCGACTATAGTTGATTCTATGTTCTTACACAAATTACTGCAAAACTCTTGGAATGAATTATTTCGCTTATGCACTTTTAATAAGAATTAGTCAAATATTTAATGGTAAAAATAGAGGTGTACAATTGTATAAATTTTAAAGTTACACAGTCTACGATAATATAGTAAATTCACTTTACTATCGTAGAATAGTGCATCTGCAATATTTTTCGTAGACTGAATTCTCAAATTATGGAGTGATTATTCTACGAAAGTAGATTAAATTTACTCTACTATCGTCTATCGTAGATTGTATAATTTTAAAATTATACGACTGTGCACATTTATATCCCCATATTTAATTAACCAAAAAACCAAAATATTGAACTAAAGTTGTAATTAGGAAAGGCTAATGAAAATGTTACATAAACCAAAAAGCACTACATCATGATTCACATACATCACCCATCTACATTTCCTCTCCTCCAATTAATCAACTAGGACATTTGGAAGAGTTATTTCTCGACCTTCTTAATTCTTAACCATCTCAAAACAACTTATTTTATTATTATAATCACGCATCAACAATCTCATCAGCATGCGCATCCGCAATCACAAATTCTGGTTGGGTCTCAAGCAAAGCATTTGGCAGTCCTAGTGCCCTCAATGCCAAGTGTGCAGCCTTTTGACCAGACATCATCATAGCCCCAAATGTTGGTCCCTGATTAGGAAAAACATACGTGTTTCATCAAACAAAGGAAAAAATATACTCCACTTTCTTCTGTTGACTTTTATATAAATACTTTTAAAAAATTTCTAAAGTTAAAAAGTCTAAGAAATACGCGATCGATTATATCTAGTAATAATATGCAATGCAAACTTGTCATATGTAACAGGATTATATATTATCGGAAATAAAAAAATTCAAGTGTTTCCATTAAATCCCAAAATTCCAAGAAATAAATCAGTTAAAAACCAAATTAATCAATATCCAATTGAATCAATTAAGTCATTCGTCTACCAAAAAATCTTCTTTAATTTTACCAAAACTGCAGCTAAATTAAACTAAATATTCAGAAGAAAAAAACATCAGAATATTAGACGACAAAGCCTGGTCCGAGTCGTTCGGATGCGTGGAGATTAGTCCGACTGCGATCGAAAACTCTACATTATTCAAAAAAATAATAATAATAATTAATATTACGTACCATTCTTGGTGATCCATCAATCTCTGCAACTTCCATGCCGGTAACTATCATCCCTGGCACAATTTCCCTAGTAAGCCTAACAATGGCATCCTCAGCAGCATTCATGTCCAGCGCCTTCATCCCGGGCACGCTCTCAATCATTCCAATACTCCTGAGCCTCTTAACCCCGGAAGCCCCAAATGGACCATCATGTCCACAAGAACTCACCACCACCTTAGCCTCCATCACATTCGGGTCCATACAAGACTGTGTATCATGGTTCATGGACACCAAGGCCCAATTAGTCACCACCCCAGCTACTCTATCTCCCCTCACAATCAAATCCTCAGAAGCCACCGCATTAAACAGCTTCACATTGGGCCTGGCCAAAACCTTGCTCATGATAGTGGACGTGAAAAGGGCCGCATGCTTGATGACCACGTAATCATCTTGTTCGTCGTACTCGATTTCGAGCTCGTCCAGGAATTTATGGGCCGGCTTACGGACAATCATGGCGGAGAACAGCTGTCCACCTAGCCATGCACCGCCACCGGGGCTGACGGATTGCTCGATGATAGCGATGTTGATTGAAGGGTTTTTGCTTAGTTCGTATGCGCATGAGAGTCCGGCGCAGCCGGCTCCGACGACTACGACGTCGGTGTCGGCGTAGGTTATCATGTCTGTCATGTATCTACGTGTCATTTCACGTGACACGATGGATTCTTTGATGGGGTTGAATTTGAAGTTGTCGAGGTCGTAGGGCGGCGTGGCGGCGGACATGGTGATGGAGAGGTTTTGTGGGGCGGATTTGATGGGCTGGACACGGGTGGAGATGGGGGAGCCATGGAAGGAGGATTTGTTTTCGAAGAAGGATGGTTTAAGATTTGAGGAGAGCCTGGAGAGGGAAAGAGATGTAGCCATGGTTGCCATATTGGAAAAAATTAATGAAGGGTTAGTTTTTTGGTGATTTATTATTATGTAAGGGCTAGCTAGCTATGAAGGTTGATGAGTATTGAAGATGATGTGCATAGTGATTTATTGGAATGAAAATATCTTTTAAGGACAAGAAAAATATCTATTGTGTTGGGTAGATAGAAACAGTACTGGAAGAAAAAGATAGAATTTGAACGATTCAGAATGATGCACGGCATTTTACTACTTTTAATTAGAAAGATTTATTTAACCAAAGTGTACAGAGCACCACAAAATTACTTAAAAAGCTTTACATGAGTGTAGTGTAGATATGGGGCATTCATTATACATGTACAGAAGGGTTAATTATTACTTGTCCACTATGAGGGACTTGCATTCATTCAATATAGGTATATGATAAGCTTTTCTCAGAGTGGACCATTAAAAGCTTGAGATAAATAGGAGCCAATTTTTATAGATATGATCACAAATTATACATACATGGAAAATAAATTTTGTATATTTCAGCTTATATACTTTATTTTATCTTATAGTAGTTTATAATTCTGCCTAAATCATTATATAACGTGGTCATAAATTTGTAAATTATTTCTCTTTCTATGAGATAGCATAGCAGTAGATTGAACCAAAGACATAAGCAGAATTGAAAATTGAAAAAAAGATTGAACCAGAGACAAAAGTAAATTTATCAAAAATGACAGCTGTGGGATTTGAACCCACGCCCTTTCGGACCAGAGCCTAAATCTGGCGCCTTAGACCACTCGGCCAAACTGTCCTGTATTTTCAGGTTCTGTTAAATGTTAATTATCATTAAAGATGATAATATCACCAGTCGTGTAAGAACATTAAATAATGAAATTTACATGTTCCACTTTTCATGGACTTAAAGCACGTGATGGTTGCCTGTGCCTGCTTCTGTACAGTATTTCTTTTTGCCAGCAGAGATCAAGCAACCAACGATCACGATCATTTGCAAATAATACTATTCCCATTTATCTTGCATATCAGTCCTTAGCAATGAAACCGAGTATAAATGAAATCAATCGTAAAGTAGTCGGCAGTCGGTAGTCGGTACTCGGTACTGGGTACTGGGTACTGGGTACTGGGTACTGGGTACAAGGTACAATTATTTAACAAAAGGAAGCACACCATCACTACATGATGGGCATCTACCCTAATATATATTACACAGTAAGTTATGACGACCGTTAATTTTTTGGGTTATAACGATATTTTCACTCGTCGTCATAGTTATATGGGTTATGACAACATATGAACCATCGTCATAACTCAAAAAATCCGTCGTCATAGTCCTATTGTGTAATACACAGCTGCATATATACATATAGCTCATATAAGGGAAATTTTTTTTTACACAGTTGTGTATTACACAGTAAGTTATAGCGATCGTTTTTTGGATTATAGCGACGATTTCACCCGTCGCCATAGTTATCTGAGTTATGGCAACGGGTGAACCATCGCCATAGCCCAAAAAATTGTCGCCATAGTCCTACTGTGTAATACACAGCTGTGTATATACATATAGCCCATATAGGAAAAAATATTTTTACACAGCTGTGTATTACACAGTAGGTTATGGCGACCGTTTTTTGGGTTATAGCGACGGTTTCACCCATTGCCATAGTTATCTGGGTTATGGCGACGGGTGAACCATCGTCATAGCCCAAAAAATTCGTCGCCATAGCCCTACTGTGTAATACACAGCTGTGTATATACATATAGCCCATATAGGAAAAAATATTTTTATACAGTTGTGTATTACACAGTAGGTTATGACCACCGTTTTTTGGGTTATAGTGACGGTTTCACCCGTCGCCATAGTTATCTGGGTTATGGCGACGGGTTAACCATTGCCATAGCCCAAAAAATCCGTCGTCATAGCCCTACTGTGTAATACATAGATGTATATATACATATAGGCCATATAGGGAAAAATATTTTTACATTACACAGTAGATTATGGCGACCGTTTTTTGGGTTATAGCTATGGTTTCACCCGTCGCCATAGTTATCTGGGTTATGGCGACGGGTGAATCATCGTCATAGCCCAAAAAATTCGTCGACATAGCCCTACTGTATAATACACAGCTGTGTATATACATATAGCCCATATAGAGAAAAATATTTTTACGCAGCTGTGTATTACACAGTAGGTTATGACCACCGTTTTTTGGGTTATAGCGACGGTTTCACCCGTCGTCATAGTTATCTGAGTTATGGCGACGGATGAACCATCGTCATACCCATAACCTAAAAAATCTGTCGTCATAGTCCTACTGTGTAATACACAGATGTGTATATACATATAGCCCATATAGGAAAAAAAAAATTTACACAGCTGTGTATTACACTGTAAGACCCCAAATTATTAATAAATGAAATTTAAATTCCTCTATTTATTATTTTGAAATAGTAAGGATTGATTTGATTAATGTGGTTAGTTATGGATAAAATGCGCAAATATTTCAAATAAGCAAGTGGTCCTAAAATATTCATTATTGTCGGGAAATATTTGTTTGGTCGTGAAATATTCTTGTTGTCGGGAAATATTCGTACGACGACGCAGCCTTGTGTGGGCCCCATAACGGAAAGCGATTGGATGAAGAAAACGACAAAAATAAGTTGTTTATAAATAACGGCGTAGTTGTTACCGTTAATATTGTTAGAATACCCGGAGGTTAAAACACAGTAATACGCGTTGTTGCACAGTAGCACACGGTATTGTACCAATTATTGATTCTTACGTAAGAAGGCACTACTCAATAATTGTTACAGTAATTACTGTTCAATATTGTATTTTATTGATTCAATAATTGCTGCGTTGATATTTTATATTACTGTTGTTTTAATAATTGTCACTACACAGTATTTTCTATTATCGGAACAATAATTCATATTATCTGAATAATATTATTAGATAACATTATTGGCAATGTCTAGAAAGTTCTGTCTAAGGAGAGGTTTGGTCATCTAATTGCGCGCCAGTAAGGAGAGATCCTTATTGGAAAGCCCCCTCTTTCCTGGGAACGGCCTGGTTGCCAGTACTGTGGTTCTGTAATATTATTTGTGTATAATTAATTATTGATTTATATGATGAGGAAAATAGTGATTTTATGTGGATATAGATGGAGAAATTTTTTAATGTGACAATTGTTGAAAATTAATATTTTATCTTTTTCTGATAAAATAATTCATTTAAATATATTATTTTAATAATATATTGATGGTGATATTTTTACAATGAATGTGGGATATATGAGTATATGAGGAGGAAGAGTATTTTTATGGCATTAAATGATTAACAGATGTTTTGTGTGTTGGTGGACACAATTCTTAACCGAAAATTTATTATTGACTGTAAAATCGCCCATTTATGAATTTCGGTCAATTTCTGTTTGGAATTTGGAAAAACTTTCTTCTGCAAAGTTGTAGAGAATTGAATTTCCTATAAAAACACGCGAGATTCGAATTTTCTGACAAAAGGGCTATTTATTATGAATTATTGAAGTTTCGAAGTTCCGAAATAATTGATTTTTGGGAGTTTTAGTTAATTATTTTGAGAAAAACATTTTTTGTATTTTTTTGGACATCATAAACATGTGCAAGGTGGCTGATTTCAAAATTTCTAAGGTGGGCTTGAAAATTTATATATATATATATATATATATATATATATATATAATATTAAATTTTCTGCTTTGGTGTTCTAAGCATTTTTCTATAAATAGGGTGCTTAGGTTAGAATTGAAAATCACACCAGAAACACAAGTTTCTCTCTATATCGAGCGTATTCTTGTGAGTATTTGATACTTTGAGTGTTTCTATACGGTGCAAGTTTCCTTCAGCACTATATCTAGTATTCCAGTCAGAAGTACCGTCTTTCCGAGGTAAGGGATGTTATTTCTTCTTAAATGATATTATTTTCTTCAATATCATTATGCCGAAGTATTGATCTGAACTTTTTATCAAATTTGGAACTTTTCATGTCGGGGTTACTATTCACGAGTTACTATTCACGAGTTACAATTCACCGAAAAATGAAATTTTCTTCTTTTTGTCCAAATATCTATTCTGGATACTAGCTTTGATTGTATCCATATTTTGATCATTCTTGAATTTTACTTCACTATGATTATTTATAAGGTATTTTTGGACATGGATAAATCGAAATACGAATCCTTAATATTTATTATTTTGTTTCACTGGATTCGTTTTCTTTAAAATATTTTTCATCATCTTCAGTCTTAAATGATGATATAACTGAATATCTTTGGCCTGTAGTGCAAAGATGAATGATTTCTGATGAATATCTTTGGCCCGTAGTGCAAAGATGAACAGGTGTTGAGGTGAACATGACCAACTGATGAATATCTTTGGCCTGTAGTGCAAAGATGACTATTTGATTCAAGATATTTATTGATTGATATTACAGGGATAAAATATTGATGATGGGCTTTTAAATTCATAGATAATCGTAGATTTCATTCTCTACGTAACTCTTCTATGAATTATTATTTTCCGCTGCGAATATTGATTTAAAACTTGTTGTCTATTGTATTCTATTAAATTTTTCCCTGTTGAAGACTAACGATAATTTGTTGTATATTATTTTAGTCATAATATTCTTTACTGGGCTAGTTGAGCTCACCCTTTTCCTTGTTGTTCCATTTTCTTCTCAGGAGGCGAGAATGTAGCAAGTACTAGTCGGGGTATGGAATGAAGGTTTTAGGAAGTTGTTTTAGTAGTCCTCACCATTTTTTTTGTAAAGTATTGTACCAATAATTGTAATGAGGACTTATTTGAGTGTGGATATTGTCTAGATGACAATATTTGTATTTACACTCACAGTTTTTATGTTGTATTAATAAAGTTGTAGTTGTTTCTGTACCATGTTATTGACGACTTAGAATGAGTGTTGTATACCTGTTTTGGGGGAGTCACATACACAGTAGGTTATGACGACCGTTTTTAGGGTTATAGCGATGGTTTCACCCGTCGTCATAGTTATCTGGGTTATGGCGACTGGTGAACCATCGCCATAGCCCAAAAAATTCGTCGTCATAGTCCTACTGTGTAATACACAGCTGTGTATATACATATAGTCCTTATATATATATATATATATATATATATATATATATATATATATATTGTGGTATGATTATTATATTTTCTTATATGACATACACTATCTATATGAAAAAACGGTCATAATTAGAAACTTAAAATCGACGTTCGTTACTATTAGTATTATTAGTGGCGGAGTTCACAACTATTAGTAGCGGACGATAGATAACGTCTGTTACTAATGGTAGCGAACAACGATATTATTTTCAACATTAGCGAACGATAATACTATTTTTAACGTCATTCGCTTCTAATAGTAGCGGACGATACTCGTTATTCACTACTGTTAGTAGTGGTGTAATAAATCGTCCACTACTAATAGTAGCAGACGTGAATTAATCTCGCCAGTTGATTTTTATATTGAACGACAGAAATTGTGTATGTCTATTTCTGATTTATAACAAATACATGCATATATCCATACAACATAATTTTTATTTTATGATTTTTTTTAAACCCCTACTCTTTTAGAGAGTACAATATAATTGAGAATGAAGAAATAAATTCACCCAAATGAAAATTGAATCCGAGACTTAAAAGTCATTGTCTCAATTACTAGGCTACGAACTTATCGGACAATTTCATAAAAAAATTTAAACATTCTTCTAACTACTATAATTTTCAATACTTATGATTGAATTGTCAAGCATAACTTACTAATAAGACTTAAGGATCAATATTCTTAATATTTCACCATCGAATGGAAGTCGATATTGTTCTAGGTAGTCTTCCTAAAACATGGAATATGAATTGGTATCTAAGTTTTGACAATAAAAAAAAATCCTTGTAACTAATATTAGTTTTTAGATATATTTTACAATATTTATTAATTTTAAATTACAAAATTAACTTTTTAAGTTAATAAAATATACGAAGATAGATTACTTCTCAATCTGAATATCGATATTGTAATAATTAATCTACAAAAATTAACTTCATTACTACTCTCCTAGTCTGGTGAGCCAAAAACTACCGGCAGTCAAAATCTTTGATTTCTAGGCATTGCGACATGGATACCCCACCTATTATTTTCTGTCATAAAAATTCAAACTAAGGACAGCCTGGACTTCCTCGTCAATCTCATCTAGCCATCTTTTTATTTTCTTTTAAGGAATTTGTTAAATTTATAACTCAAAATATTATTTTCATAATAATAATATCGCTATAGATTCAATAACAATGATTTTCACCGTCACTATACATCTATCGCGATATTTATATTATAAAAATAATAAAAAATATTACGAATTTAACAATTCCCTTCTTTTAATCGTACATTAGTCGGTGTCCATGTATTTTATTCTACATTCTTAAAATACCTTCTTTTCAAGTCCTCCCTTTGGCTACTCGAAAATGTAATGTACCACATACAGAAACACCAACACGTGATTTTCAATCCTACCCTTGACATGAACAACTTTTAAAAATGAGTGATGCTACATATATAAATTATTTTATAAATATTTTATAAATTGATGATGTGTCATATTTTACCTTAGCATATTGATCAACAAATTGCTTCAATATAGTTTTCGGTCTCACATAATATGTTGAGGTGTATGTCACATCAACAGTTTATAAAATGTTTATAAAATAGTTTGTGTCTCTGACATTATTTTTTAAAAATTACATGTACCATAAATACAGAGTTAATCACCTTCTCAGATCGAGAACCAGCTGATCAGAAGCCTAAAAAATTCCTCAACCCAAAAAATGGAGAGAAGGTTCTCTTCAATAATGGCCATTCTTTTCTTTATTGCAGCAGCGTTCATGGCTGCTACTTGTTCAGCTCAGCCAAAGAGTTCTTTCGACGATAATTTCAGTATAATGTGGTCTGAAGATCATTTCAAGACTTCCGAAGATGGGCAGATCTGGCATCTCAATTTGGACAACGAAACAGGTAGTACATTTTTAATGTATAAGTTATACAGTATAACTTCTCCCGTATTAATAATATAGATTGATATGAATGTTATATGGACTAATTTGGAGAATTTACCTAATTACATGATTTATTTGAGTAAAATAGGCTGCGGGTTTCAAACAAAGCATATGTACAGATTCGGGTGGTTTAGCATGAAGCTCAAGTTAGTCGGAGGTGACTCCGCCGGAGTTGTGACAGCTTATTATGTAGGTTTTATTTCTTTCGATGTTGAAGATAATGTCAATCTTGCCCATGCATTATTGATGTTTATAAAATAAAAGAATGGGTAAAAGTGGAATTTGGTTACAGATGTGCACGGAAAATGGGGCAGGGCCAACCAGAGATGAGCTAGATTTTGAATTTTTGGGGAATAGAACAGGGCAACCATACCTCATCCAGACCAATGTGTACAAGAATGGGACTGGTAATAGGGAGATGAGGCACATGCTCTGGTTTGACCCCACTGAGGAATTTCACACTTACTCTGTTCTTTGGAACAATCACCAGATTGTGTAAGTTCCATTTATTCATTAATTTTCCAATGTGGGAAAACCTACAAATTTTGGGAAGTTTCTTGATAAGTTTTAGTGTTTATGGTTGATTATAACAAAAATCCTTTTAGCGGAACCTAACATAGAAGTGCTGTTGAACTCACCTAAACTTTTATTAATAAAAGTGATGATTTTAGTCTACTCAACACACAGTTTTAACACTAGATTGCGTTGAAATTTAACAGGTTTTTGGTGGATATAGTTCCAATAAGAGTATACAAGAACGCGGATTATGCGAACAATTTCTTCCCCAATGAGAAGCCAATGTACTTGTTTTCGAGCATATGGAATGCCGATGACTGGGCAACCAGAGGCGGCCTAGAGAAAACGGACTGGAAGAAAGCGCCATTTGTATCATCTTACAAGGAATTCAGTGTGGACGGGTGCCAATGGGAGGACCCTTACCCTGCATGTGTATCAACCACCGCCAACAACTGGTGGGATCAATATGATGCTTGGCACCTCTCAAAAGACCAGAAGAATGATTTTGCTTGGGTTGAGAGAAATCTTGTGATATATGATTATTGCAAGGACACTGAAAGGTTTCCTACATTGCCGGAGGAGTGTTCATTGAGTCCATGGAATTGATGAATAAGGGATCAATTTTATAACCTTATATATATATATATATATATATATATATATATATATATATATATATATATATATATATATATTATTTTTTTCTTAATAGAAATGTGTATGCTGTATTGTTTTGACATCTTTATTGGATTGTCCAATATTTATTACATTTATTAAATTATTTATATGTAGTCAAAATTCGGGCTTTGTTCATGATATATTGGGAAATTTGGAAGGGACGTGTACCATATTTTCAGTGTGAATGTGACATTCTTGTATACAAATAGAAAACTTTTTCTGAAGATGATGATATAAACAACAATGTCCCATTACCACTCGCTATTTGGGTTGGGTTGTGGGTACTCAAATCAATTCGTTAATTTTTTATTTGTAAGAAATATCCATATCAAAAATTAAAGTCACAACTTATATGTCAAAATGAAATTATAAATGACTAACAAGTCGCAAAATAAAATTATATTATATTAAATCTCAAATCAAAAATTTGTTCAAGACATAATTATAAAAATCATTATAAATAGTTAATTTATTTTTTATATAATTATACAGGCAAAATTAGGTTTGGTCGTGTGGGTATATGAGTAGTTTTTCCATAACTAAAGTTATCATTTTATTGTTGTAAGATACTCTTTTGTTTCCTAATATAAGATTATTAATTTTTTGAAGTTAAATATTTTTAAATTTAATATAATTAATTTAAATGTATACAGTATAACTATCAAACTCATAGCCATGGCCCACCTGTCGACTTTTGTAGTCACAGCAATAAGGATATGGTAGTCAATTGGCCTAAAGTTTACAAATACAATAATTTTTTTCCTTTCGAAATACAAATTCGTTCCCGGGCTATTCAGTCAGTTGGCGGTAAAATACCCAATAACAATGGTTTGCGAGAAGTGTAAGTTCCTATACTCTTTCGTCATGATTCTTACATACAGTATATGTTAATGCATATGGTATTTATGTTCTAGGAGGCATATATTATAATTAAGTTCGAATTTGAAAGCTAGGGTTTTGAATTGAATTGAGTTTGAACAGGTGAGAAGAAGCTGTCGAAAGTGATAGTACCGGACAAGTGGAAAGAAGGTGCCAGCAACACCACCGAAGGCGGTGGCCTCAAGATCAACGAGAACAAGCTCCTCTCCCAGAAAAACAGGTTTCTCCTTCTCTATATACGCTCTTCTATTTGTGCTTCTTTGTTTTATATACAATTTTCACTGGTTCAATAGATGTTGTGTGCTAGAAGTTTACTAATTGGAGTTTTTGAGACCTAGATTTTAGATTGAAACCTTAATTTGCAACCAAGACACAAATCTGTATGACCTAAACTGACCGTGGTTATAATGTCTTAGTACTGTAATATACTACATTCATTCCAAAGTATTAGATCATTTGACCTTTGTTTTTGCAAGTGGTGTTGTATTTTGGGAACGGAGGGAGTATATCATGAGGATGAATGTGAGTTTTGTGATTGTTTCTTTCTTAAGAGCTTCACTCGCATTTAAAAAAAAAAAAGGATATGTGAAGCATGGATACTTATATAGAAGGTAGGCATGCTGATGTTGCACGTGTTGGGCATCGTTGCTTTCTAATGACATTCCATGTTTCAACATTGTTCTATGTATTCTTAATTTAAATATATACATAATATGTATATTTTTCTTGTTGAGAATGTGGTCTGGACTTACTTCTACATGAAAATTATGCCAAGTATCAACTTTTGGAAGAAACTGACAAACCATTGTAATGTCGGGTTTGATAAATTATTAAGGTAGAAGGGGTGGAAAGGAAAAGTAATCAGCATAAAAAAAAGATATTGTTAAGTAGACTAATTATCATAATTAAAATCATAATATGTTATTAGTTACTTACATATACATATATTGCCTTATAAATAATACCGAAATTGTCTTTTTCATTGCCCACTAGGATGTCATTATAGCATGGTGTTTACCCTCATATATCACAGAAGCATACGTTTTTCTGATATATAAATTAACTTGTTCTCTGTTCCATGTAAGATGATGTGGCTTGGTTGACATATATGGGTTGACCATGAACGTGACATGTATTGAACTGTAAAGAACATTGTAACTTCTACTTAATGAAATGTTGCTTTCATCCCCGTTTCAGATTTTTGGCAACTGTTCTTAGTTGCTCAATAGTTTTCCTATTTTTCGGCATTTAGTTTCTTTGAGATTGAAATGTTGCAGATGGACGCCATATGGAACAACCAAGTGCATTATCTGCAAGCAGCAGGTACACCAAGATGGCAAGTACTGTCATACTTGTGCTTACACCAAAGGTAGTAGATTTTGTTTCTGCTTCTTTATGTTAAGAAAGCTTCATAGATTTGTTGATTTACCATATGTTCTAAAGTTGTTTTTTTGTGCAGGAGTTTGTGCAATGTGCGGTAAGCAAGTCCTCGACACCAAATTATACAAACAAAGCAATGTTTAATAGGTACGAAGATGTTGGTTTTGTAAATTGTTGCACCTATGCTAATTGCTAAATGTCGTGAAGGGCCTTCTTTGTTGCAAACTTTGGTATTTATTGTGAGGTGGGAATTGGGAGTCCACCAAATTTGTAATTGTGGTTAAAATACTAACATAAATATTCTGCTCTTTTGTTAGTTTGTACTACTATCATATGTCAGAAATTTAATGATCAATGAATGGATTTGTCATACCTTTTTGCAATTTTTGCTCCATCATCTTCATTATGGCTCTTTGATGCAGAACTTGGTTTGAGTTTGTAATTTGAGTTGCTATCTCCCTCTCTTCATTAATTCTTGGAATGAGATCTAATTTTTTGATGACCGGTTAATCATCCATTGTGAATATGAGCATGTTTATGTGATCTGTGTCAAGGTTTTTGAGGATGCGTAAATCCCACTTTGTTTCTTGATGCGTACAAAAAGTCAATTAGTTATATCCTATAGTTACTAGGAACGCTGCTCGACTGGGTACGCGGAATTAAATTGGGTACGAGAAACTCGACATATGGTAGAATTGCACAAGGCATCCAGCTCTTGTACCACTATCGGAAACGATACCCAGTACGCTGAGCGCAAGGTGATATTATTCCCTGCTAACCCTAATATATTCAGTTTATTCTGTTTAGGGCTTTCCAAACAGTTTGAGCTCTCTGATTATTCAGTAGAGGTTCAATTTATTTGATCCTTTAGTGAAATAAAAATGTTATTTTTTGTCAAAGACTTGCAACATTAATAATGATTCAGTGACGGTGATATTTGGACCTTACATCAATGAGTGTCCCTATTCATATATTCTCTTGAAACCTTTCTCAGACTCGTGATTCAGAAAAACTTTTGAGAGTTCGTCAAGGAATTAGCTACTTGCACTTGTAAATTTGCAAGTCTATATGTAATCTTATAACATGTGAGAGTTTGTCAAGGAATTAGCTACTTGCACTTGTAAATTTGCAAGTCTATATGTAATCTTGTAGAAGTTAAGATGCGTTATTATGAGAGGAACATGCGTTATTTTGAAGTCTATATCATGCATGCTCTAATGTGGACCACAAGACGTGAGATTTAATTTGAGGGTGGAGAAAATCTACTGGCGAGTCATGGCGGTAGTGGACTGTCTGGACGTTTAGGCGACAAGGAGACCGTTATGGCGACAAGAAGTTTACAATGTGCAATTTATATAACTTAACAAGTATATTGGCAATAAAACTTTATATATATTAAAAGTCAAAACGTAACACTATGAAATAACATTAAATGTATACTTATGTAAATACTTGGTAATAACAATCCAAAAATAAAATACTTGATATTAAAATTTAGTAAAAGAGATGAAGAATTCAACAAACACCACATAGAAAATAAAGTTGTAACCAACCATCACAAATATGTAGTCTAATAACTAATTAAACATCACATAACAAGTCAAAATAATATCTAGACTCTCTACACTGGTCTAGAAATATCGTTCAAGCAAAATCATCAAGGAAAAGATCATCTCCATCTCCTCCACGAGAACTATTCTCAGTCAAAGGTGTAGGTAGTGGTCTTTTTTCAAAATCATCCTCCATATCTTCATCATCATTTGAAATTCTCTTTTCTTCATTAACTTCATCATTAGAGTCGAAATCCATCAACCTTGATTCCCTTGAAGTTGAACCACCACCACGTCGAGAGTACGTCATGAGATTCTCACTAGTATTAGCACGAGTTTCAGTGTTTTAAAAATCTCCGCTTAGGTCCGCCTAGGCCCCCTGGCGTCTTACCTAGGCTCAAGGCGGCAAAAAAATTCTTCCAGAAAATAGGCGGGGCCTAGGCGGAGAGTTTTTTTTTTATTTTAATAACAATCCAAACCAGATTTTGATATATTTATTTTTCTAATGATTTACCATATTCATAATACTGGTTGTAATATATCAAATCACAACAAGAAGTGAACAATAACAAGTCAAAATGAATAATTTTATTATAGTTGTAATTTTTTGAACTTGTACCAACTTCAAATTATATAAATGATGATACATTTGTAATATTTAGTTTAATTCAATATAATTCTTAAATTTATGTTTAGTTTCTAAAATTTTAATAATGAATTAAATTCTTGAAATTTTAAATTTTATTATTTAATAGCAATCTTATTTATGAATAAAACTAATACGTTAAAAATATGTTTGAACTTTGAACAATTGCATGTTTGTGTTTGACATTTGACATTAGCAATATGGATATATCTTTGAACTTTAAGCAAAGACCTTTATTATTTTTATTATAGATTGTTTTGCTTGATATTATTGTTTTGTTAGGATAAATGTAAGATAAAATATTAAAATTGACTTAAAATAAAAAATTTCGCTTAGGCCCTGCTCAGGCCCCTTAGGCGCTAGGCTCCCTTCGGCCGCCCGCCTCTCGCCTAGCGCGTTTTAGAATATTGACGAGTCCTCTTTGAAAGATTGCGACCCTCAAGCGTGTTGGATGCACCGGTTGCTCGATCCATATCATTCCATGTAAGATCATCCCGGGATGAACAATATCGACCTCATTATTGATCCATTTATTAACCCATTCAAAGTCATCAATAACTAATGAATCAAATTTTTTTCTAAGTTCACGCCTCTTTTGGAACCTTGAGACGATCTTTTGATTGTATTGGACATTTACCAAGTCACTCAATCGTTTATGTTCCAATCTATACCTCTTCTTTGTATGAATCTAAAATAAATAAAACAAAAAATAATAATATTAATGATAAAATTCTAATTATATAAAAAATAGTTAGTATTAGTAGTGAATAACTTATTACTTTTGAAGTACCAACAATAGAAAGTACTTACAAATGTCTAGAATTCTTTTTACAAACGAGGATAACTCAGTTGCCCGCCCTCCAAAAGCATTCCACCAATCAACTAGCAACCATTTAAAAGAAATATAAATATTTTTAAAAGGAGAAAAGGAAGAATGTAATAATTATAATTTAGTTTTTTATCTTTATATATATTTTAATATACTTACGATGATTTTTTTATTTCTGTTGCCTAATCACCAATTCTTGTGTAAAAGTATTTCGAGAAGCATCATAGTTATTGGCTAGATTGCTTATCTTATCTAGCAAATCTAGGTCGGTCACCGTCTTTATAAGAATGTCATTGAAGTCTGCTCGTTGAGTACCAGTAAACATCAGACATTCCTGTTTGATATCGAAGTACTTGCCTGGATTGAGAAACAACGCAGCCCCATATAATTTTTGTTCCATTTGGCGTTCCCAACGCTTCTCAACAATGTCAAATCACATTCTTGTACAGTCTTTGTTTGTTATTAAACGCATTTTTGATTTTTTTTCTTCGCAAATTCTATCGCAGCGAAAACTTCTAGCATGACAGGCTTCTCATCACCATTAGCAATCCTCAAGACTATTAGAAGTGGTTGTGATGCCCTAATGTAATCCTCAACATGATTCCAAAATGTTGTTGAAATAACAGTATCACATACTTTCTTCCCGCTTCGGTAGCCGACAACTTACATTTTGTCCAATCCTCGCTTATGAACAAATGTCTCAATGCATCTATATGCTTGTACAAACTCTGTAAGGTGAGGAAAGTTGTAGCAAATCTAGTAACTGTAGGTCTCACAAGATCCCTCTCATTTGTTTTATCTCTCATTGCATCAAGAAGACGATCATGTCTGTAAATAAATGTTGTGATTCTTTTTGTATTTGTGATTGTGGGTTGGAATTGCTTCAACTTGCATATGTCTTATAGCATAAGGTCAAGGCAGTGAGCGACACAAGGTGTCCAAAACATTGTAGGTCTTCTCTCCATTGGTATATACCCGATTGCCTTGTAATTAGAGGCATTGACCACCTGAACAACATACTTGGGGCCAATTTCCTCAATCTTGCTATCAAGTAGATTTGTCAACATTATGACATCTTGCGACTGACTGGAGACATCAACGGAACCCATGAAATAAGTCCCCTTCGGACTATTAACAAGGAAATTCAACAAGTGTCTTCCCATTTTATCTCTCCAATCATCTGATATGAGTGTGCAACCATATTCATTCCAAGCAACTTCATGTTTCTTTTTTAAGTCATCGGTTTTCATCTTTGCCTTCTCAAGTAAAGGAACCTTTAACTCATGATACGTTGGAGGCTTAAAAACTCGACCCATATTGCCCTATATACTCGATCATTACTTTAATCTCATTGAATTTGCAACACTAAATGGTATGCCACATTCGTAGAAAAAGTCGACAATGTGCATTTGGACTCTCTCCTTTTCCGTCCTCAAACGATTTTCAATACTCGTTTGGCTCAAACGCTGGCTATGCTTTTGCTCTACAACTTCTTCGCGAGTCTTCCTTAAAAGTGCTTCAACCGTCTTTGTTGGAACTTTTGGAATTGAAATATAGCTTTCTTCCTTTTAGAAACCGTCCCAGAACTTGGGATAATGTTAAAAGAAGTATTAGAAGTCATGGTTGGAGGAACAGATAATTGTTATTCTTCTACTTCTACTACATCATTATTATCTAGCTCAAGTGGTTTGTTCCTCCTTTTACTATTCAAAGGCGTTTGTATCTCTCTCATAATTTCTGTTGTTGTTTTGGGGCACTTCGCTATATCTCTAAAATTTCTTGCTAAATGTTGCTTCAATCTTTTGATTCCCGAATGACATTACTTCCCACAAAGGATACATCACACTATATCCTTATTACTTATGTTTGGCCAATACTCATATTTTCAACCTGGGTCATTTGATTTGACCTTTCTTTTGGGTTCTTGGTTATATCATAACCATCGGCTCCTGAACTTTTTGTCATTTTATTTTCTAGTTTCTACAAAATACAATCAAACAATATAAGAGACAATTGAGTCATTGACATATTTTTATTTTTACTTGTGAATGTATTAGTATATTACCAAAAAAAGAGTAAACAATAAACACCTCTCACATAATTTTATATATTTTAAATTTTAAAGTATAATCACAATTCACAAAATATATTAAATGTACTAACCTAAGTGGTTATCTATTCTTTATATATTTAATTAAGCTTTATGTATTGACAAGGATAAAATATATTTCTAAATCCTAAGTCATTAAGTATTAAAATATATTCTTAAAATTAGCTTGTCATTATCTGAGATTTGTACAACACAGATAAATAAATGAATGTATAAATTACATTCCTAAAATACATACATCAGATACTTACTGCTATTACAGTAGAAAGTTGACACTTGGCTGCGTCATAATCTGACTCATATGTATATGATGCATGACACTTGGAAAATTGCAGTGGCACTTGGCATGCATTTGTTATCTCCTAATAACAGCTAATACTCCATCCGTCCCAAATTAATTGTTCAATTTTGACTTTTTTAAGTCGAATTGATTTTTTTTTAAAATTAATAATTAAGCATATATAAATATATTTTTAAAATTATAAAAATTGTGATTAGTAATAAATTGTATATACTTTTTTTTTGTTATAATCTCTTCATCTATATTTTAGCAAAAATAATAAAAAGATTAGTTTTAAAAATGGTCAATTTGATTTTAAAAAATCAAAACTAAGTAATTAGTTTGGGACGGAGGGAGTATAATATAGTAGTATTATATTAGTTATCTCCTAAACAGAGAAGTCAACAAAGAAAAGAGAAACAGAGAAGAATTAGGAAAAAAAAAAGAAAAAGAAACAGAGTCGTAACATAAGGTAACATAGAAACAGAGTAGCAGACTAATAGACTAACAAAGAAGTTAAGAAACAGAGAAGAGAAAGAAGGTCAAGGCAAAGCAAGAAGATGAACCTGTGTGAGTCGTCGGAGTTGTGATCAACTCGTCGGAGATGGGGTTGCGAAGTCTCGATTGAGTTCGTGATGGGTCGAAGATGCGAATAAAGGTTTCACCTTCTGCCGATAAAGGCCCGCGATGGGTCAAAGATGGATCGAGTTCTCTTTTTGTCTGCAGATAAGGGTTTTTTTTTAATCGATTTTAGCTTTTCTCCTTCTTTATTATTTGTTGGATCATGGGTCATGGGTCATGCCCATGGGTTAAAAATCAAAGTTGGAGCAGAACTGCTAAGGCGGGCATAAGCAGCTTTGCCTTAAGTCGTCGTGCGCCATGTACTCCTCTTCGTCACCGGGACACATAGGCATCGCGGCCATCGCCTAGGCGACGCCATAACAACTATGTTTTTTGAGCTTGGTATAGTTTTAGCAGAAAGCTTTCTGCCCCGTTCTGTAGTTTTGTTGATTTCGTAGGAGCTTTTGTCTTGAGGACAGTTCGTGGGTGAGGGTGGTTCACGATTGTTGTGTTTTCTTAGTGCATAATGTCTTTATATCTTCCTATGTTATTTACTTTGCCAGTACTACTGGGATGACACTTCTTCGTGCAGTTTGGAAAAGTATATTTTATAATGAAGCTTCTCATGTTTACGTCCTTATGGTGACCTCAGATTTGTAGTTCTCTTTCATTCCATTCCCCTCTCTGTGTTTTTGGTGGAGAAATGGGTGATGGTGTCTACTCAATGCTTAAAGTCAAAACTGAAGTAAAAGGTCAAAACTAGTGTACTACTACTTCCATCCCATAATAATTATCGTTTTAACAGAAATTTTTTTTCTCAATTTATTTGTCGTTTATAATTTTAGGAGAAGAAATTATTTACTTTCCTATATCATCTCTATCTTCTCTTATTGTTCCAAGAAATTTTTTCCTTGTATTAATAGTTTTCAACTTCTAATAAAGGGGTAGTGATGAAATTTTACATTAATTTTAATTAATAAATGATAGCACTAAATAACTTTTTTAATTCATGTGCATCAAGTTAAAGTGACAGTTATTATGGGATGGAGGAGTAGCGATTAGTAATAAAGCTGTTCTGTTGCTGTTGTTTAAGCAGAATGTATGGGTCAAGGCCTTGGAATTCCCTCCTAACTTAATGACAGTGATTAAGATCTAAACCAAGATGTTTGTTATTTTACTAGACTCTGTAAAATTATTTAGTCAAGATGATTATATGTAAATGGAGAGAAAATAGGCCACTTAACAAATAGGCGCTTGAGAATCCAAACTAATATTTGCATTTAGGCATTTATTTTATTGGGCACGAATAGTTTAAAAAAACATAAACATAAATCGAAAATTAAACTGCCAAGGTTCTAGTGTATTTATTTGATTTTGATGCAACAAGCATAGGGCGTGCTTAAATTTTTCCTCACATCTGATATTGATGGAAAAAAGGGGATGCTTTGCTCATGATGGAAGATGTTTTCGTTATCAATCATGTTCTTCACTTGGACCAATCTCTTGAAATTATTCTTAAAATATCTAGTACCCCAAATGCTAGCTTCTTCATAGGATTTGTTGCCTATTCCCAGGTCAAGATCATTAAAGTTAATGTAAGAACGTCTAGGATTCTTAGAGACATAAGGGGTTAAGTACTTGGACAGGCTTCTGAGCCATTTCAAGCGCTTCTTTTGGCTCGCCATGGGAGTATTTCTATCCCAATACACCCCTTGATATAACATGTACAAGTTCCCAGCTCTATGTGGGAATGGAATTGCTGATTCTGAGAATTTATCCATCTTTTCACCATATGGCGTCATCAATAACTCTGTTGCCCCTACCTCTTGCCAGATTAACCTTTTCCATATCCCTTCAAGGCCTTTCTCGGAAATGGGCTCTTGAACATAGTCTGTTTTTGACTTGAAATACGTCTTTGGAGAAAAATCTCTGTTCAACAACTCTTCAAGTGACTCTCCATTGGGAAATCCACTATTCCCAGCAAACCATAGGGTGGATTTAACCCAACTCATTTCGCTGCAATCTTCTTTTACCAAACCTAACTCAGGGAATCCCTTTTGCATGATTTGTAGTAGTCTATTAGCCCGACCAAGGAACAAGGATTGGAACGAAACTAGTACAGTTTTCTTCTTACCATCTGCAGTTAAATTTACAGTTGTCATTCGTGCTCTGATGTATAGATTTCTTTCAGTCTTTGGGGCAAAAGATTGATATAGATGAACAAGCTTGGTTACATTTTGCTCTAAAGTCCTCTTGATCTCAAAAACAGTCGCAATTTCAGGCACAGGAACTAACTTTATCTTCCAGGCAAGAACAATTCCATAGCTAGAAGCTGTTCCTCCTCTAATTGCCCAAAAAAGATCCTCGCCTATAGACCCTTTGTCCATATAAATATTGCTATTTTTGTTCATGAATTGAATATCAATAACATTGTCAGCTCCAACGCCATACTTTCGCATCAAACTGCCATACCCTCCTCCACTTAGGAACCCACTAATACTTACACTGGGCCAAGTACTTCCCGCAAAGCCGAGAGTGCTATTTTTCTCGGCAATTCTGTAATAAAGTTGAGAAATTGTTGCACACCCAAGCAGTGCCATTTGCAGCATCAACAGCAATGTTACGCATATTAGCGAGATCAATAATGACGAATGGGACGTTTGAGGTATAAGATAGACCCTCGGAGTCGTATCCACCTCCCCTTGTCCTAACCTGCTCGCCAAATTCTATTGCGCAACTCAGGGCTATTTGCGGGGTTTCGTCTATTGGTGTAACAATGGCTAGAGGTTTAGGGGTGGAGGGTGACAAGAATCGGAGATTTTGAATGGAGGATTGCAAAACAAATGTGTATGAACTGTTGCTGGGAGTGTAAACTGCATCATTTGTAGTGACCCCTCTAAAATGCACGGCAACAAGGCATTGAACAAAGTCATCATAAGCTAAAGAAGCTGGTATCCCAGCATTAAATAAGAAGAGGAGATGATGAGCAACTGAAAGTAATGAAGAAGAGAGTGGAGTCGTCTTTATTTGTTTTGGTATTGATTTGTGTCACAAGGTATGTTCCTATTTATAGTGTGCACTTCTGGAGTCAAAAAGTCTAAAACGCGAAACCGAACGCGTCTTGATAAATTTGTCCCTTCAAAATTAGTAATGTAGTCAATTTTTTTCAAGCAATTTTTACTCTTTAGGCCGCCAAAAAGGGATCTGAAAAAAGAGTATACCAGTTGAAAGCTTTGACATAGTAAATACCAACTTGAAAGATGGGGGGTACCGACCAGTTCCTTGGCCACAGCCTAGAACTGATCTTTTTTAGTGAACTTTTTGTTTGTTTCTACAGACAGGATTCAGCTAAGCTCAACTTTGAAATAACATAGAAGTTCTCTATTTCAGCTGGAAAAAAAAATTACTCATCTATAAAATGTTTTTCTACTACAAAATTAAATCTGTTTTCTTTCTGCCTCTCTCCTTTATTTTATGCGAGTTCTAAAATTCACAGGGAAACAAACGAACAACAACATAATAAACACTAAATTGTGGAGTAACAAACTTCATAATAAGAAGTAACATCAGCAAATGGTTGTAATATTCTCTTGCATATGAATTTATGAAACACAAATTTTGTCGGAATTACCATATCACAATCAAACCACATTAAAAACGTGAAACGTTAAACTTCAAACAACAAGCACAATTCAACTTCTTAAGGAACAAGCATCACACAAACATAATAAACATTAAATTGTGGGGATGTTCATATGATAGACAATATTAAGAAAAGAAACACTCTGAAATCAGACACAATTTTTTATTTCAGAATTCACCACCACCACCACCAGCACCACGACGGAGTCAATTCAGAAATCACCACCACGTAGACGCAGCACCAGGTGAAGGGTCGACTCCTTCTGAATGTTATAATCCGCAAGGGTTCGCCCATCCTCCAGCTGCTTACCAGCGAAGATCAGCCTCTGTTGGTCTGGAGGAATCCCTTCCTTGTCCTGGATCTTAGCCTTGACATTATCGATCGTATCAGAACTCTCCACCTCCAAGGTGATGGTTTTTCCGGTCAGAGTCTTCACAAAGATCTGCATCCCTCCCCTCAACCTAAGCACAAGGTGAAGGGTAGATTCCTTCTGGATGTTGTAGTCGGCAAGGGTTCGGCCGTCCTCAAGCTGCTTTCCAGCAAAGATCAATCTCTGCTGATCCGGGGGAATTCCTTCCTTGTCCTGGATCTTGGCCTTGACGTTGTCAATCGTGTCCGAGCTCTCCACCTCCAAAGTGATTGTTTTTCCGGTCAAAGTTTTCACGAAGATCTGCATACCACCGCGGAGACGGAGGACAAGGTGGAGGGTTGACTCCTTCTGGATGTTATAGTCGGCGAGAGTACGGCCGTCCTCTAGCTGTTTTCCGGCAAAGATCAACCTCTGCTGGTCCGGAGGAATTCCTTCCTTGTCCTGGATCTTAGCCTTGACGTTGTCAATCGTGTCGGAGCTCTCTACCTCCAAGGTAATGGTCTTGCCGGTGAGGGTCTTCACGAAGATCTGCATACCACCGCGGAGACGTAGCACAAGGTGGAGGGTTGACTCCTTCTGGATGTTGTAGTCGGCTAGAGTTCGACCGTCCTCCAGCTGTTTACCGGCGAAGATTAATCGCTGCTGGTCCGGTGGAATTCCTTCCTTGTCTTGGATTTTGGCCTTAACGTTATCGATTGTGTCGGAGCTTTCTACCTCCAAAGTAATTGTCTTTCCGGTGAGGGTCTTAACGAAGATCTGCATCTGTATTTACGGATAACAAAATTATAAGCTCTTATAAAATTCAATAAACTGAACAACCCAAAAACAATACTTAGAACAAAGGGGAACGAATTTAATACCTTGAAGGATTAGGATTACTTGAAGAACCTTGCAGGTATATTTTTTTGATTTGATAAGAGAAGCTGATTTGGGGGTCTATTTGTAGGGAAATTTTAGAGAGAGACACGGAAAACTGTTTGACGGAGAGTACTGGTATTTGCGGAGATTATGACACGTGTATGGTGGAGCTTTCATGCTCTATCTACGCGTCAAGTTTAGGAATCCAAGTGGATTTAGGTGACGGAAACTTTGAGGTATTTGGGTGGGTGTAGAGCTTGGCCCGGCTGCTTTTATGTGGGTTTTGTGTTAAATTTTATTCATTTAGTTGGGCCTATGGATTTTATTATTGATTCATGCTATCTAGAAGGTTGAGGAAGTATCTGAACCATATTTGGCTTTGCTGGTGGCTTAGGCTTAGGCTTACCCACTCAAAAAACATACTCCTCTCCGGTCTTTGGAATTTTGTTTGTTTTTTTAATTTTTAAAATAAGGTTAAATAAGACACTATGAAATATATTTATGATCATTTTGGTTTTTAATAATTGATCATGTTAATTAATTTTTAGTATAAAGCTAGCCAGCCTTCTCAGCTCTTTATATGCTCCATTGATACAAACACACAGACTCCAAACAATGTAAAATTAGTCCTATATATAATATGTGATATGACTATCCCTCAAAGTGTCATCATATTCATATATTGTGGTGTTCTACAACAGTACGTACTGTTATCAACCCAACTGAATCAGGAATTTTGTGCTCTGCTATGTCAGTATCAAGCATCAAGCTCTAACAAAAACTTTGTAATTAATTATGACTGGCTTCTTTGGTTTTAAGTATCAGATGATTCTTTTTTTAAAAAAAAAATAAAAAAATAAAAATTCTATTATCATCAAGTTCCAAGTTGGACCCACAACAGCTTTCTTGTGTTCTTCGATTCCTTCTAATGATGTTTTATCTTTCGAGTAAGTGTCATCGGTTCAGCCTTCTGGGAAAGAAAGAGAGAATATCAATGTAGAATTAGAATGTTCAAATATTCTTTTAATAGGTCACGGTAATATAATTGGTTTCTTCGATACGTCCTGTCCTATCAATGAGCCGTTGTTCTCGATCTTCACAAATATAACTAATTACCCACGTATCTCCATGCAAATAGCTATGCCAAATTACACTGCACCAAAATAGAGAGGTAGCCAAAGAAATTTTATTTGGAATTTATTACTTTAAATGAAGAGTTGTTTAGTGAAGAAAAAATATTTAGTTACAATATAGTTAGTGAAAAAAAAATATTTAGTCACAATATAATTATTAGCGAGAAAAAAAATTCTTCACAATTTAGATTTTTTCTTTCACAAAATTGAGATAATAGAAGGATGTTTAGCGCCAATTTTTAATAAAAATTTGCGAAAAAAAATATTATTAATGAACAAATTATTAGTCGCTATATATTATTGGCGAGAGATTTTTTGTAAGAAATAAAATTAGTCACTACTTTATTAAAATAATTTTTTTAAAATTATTTATAGTGTTTATAAATTATATTATATATAAATAAAATAAATTTTATACAATAATAAATTTATTTTTAATAACACTTTTTAAAATAACTTATAATATCAATTTTTTTTTAATAAACTATAAAATAAATCTATCTAAGAAACAACTCATTTTAAATTTTATACTCGCCTTAATAAATCATCTTGGCCTTGGCCCTCCAAAGTTGGATAAATCCCGCCGCTCCATACTATACCGGTGGTTCCAAGATAAGTTTTCCGTCCATGTTTTTATATACTGTACCGGTGGTTCCAAGATAAGGTTTGACGAGTCTTGATATATAGCCCTAACCTTCTTCAAAGCAAGTCGACTTCGATCAATCCATCTCCCACAAAATGACTCAAGATGTGGAAATGAAAGAGCTTCCAGCGCCTTCCAATTCTATTACATCCACTACTCCCTCCCCTTTGCAGCGTAAGAATGTCTGAAATTGGGGATTTTCAGATTTGAATGAGATTGCGTCGCTAATTGAGGCTGGTGCTTATGCCCGGGAGGTCCGTCGGATTCTTCGAGCTGTTCGTTTAACTATAGCGTTGAGGAAGAAGCTGAAGGCGTCTGTGATTTCTCACTTCCTGAGTTTTGTCCTACTTCCTCGATCAGAGATTCACTCTCGGTTATCTTCATATCTACCAAAGGTTAGTAATTTCTCGGTTATCTTCATATCTGGGCTTATATTATTTTTGTAATCATGCTCATAAATTGTTCATTCTATAAAAGCATATAATCCTTGTACAATAGTGGGATTTCGTGCCTGTTGGTATTAACCATTTAAATTGAGCATCAATCAAATCATAGATGAGCATCATGGAATCAAAAACAGGTTGATTTACTTGTTTCAAATTCTATTTGACTGTGGTGAATTATTTTGACTAATTGGAATTCTCTATGAATTAATAATGGGTAATCAGTGAATTTACTTTGTTGTTCTACATATGATCATTTTGCCCTCAGCAGGATTTTCAGTTTTCTGAAGTTCCGATACTTTGTTCATGATGTTGGATTATCCGCCATTAGAAGTACTTTCATTTCTGAATACCTCAAGTTCAAGTGAACAAGATTGATCCTTATTTACTATTCAGGCATGTGCTTAATGATTTCATGAAAGAGGCATATGGTCGATATATTTTTAAGATAGGATGAATACCTCTCTCATGATCCATAAAGTTACACTCAAACCATCAATTTACAAAGTTCTGTACCCTTCCAGTTAAGGGACAACTATTGAGTATTTTGAGTTGTATACCCATTATAATGGGTTTGGCTTCGATCCCTTGGCTAATGATTACAAGGTTGTCTGAATTGTCTCATGTGTATCATAATTCGTAACTATGACTTTTTCAGTGCTTGAAAAACAATTGAACATTCTTAGTGGTAAAAATAAAATAAAAATTTGAGCTAACGACAAAATATGCCGTACAAAATATGCTAACGACGCACCCTTCTTTCTGTGGAGCTAAAAGATTTTCGTTCAATTGTTGATCTACATGTGTTGTATAGTTTTCTATCTCGCCATGCCCATATACTCAATTCTTTCCTGGTCTGCCGTACAAGCTAACGACACACCCTTCTTTCTGTGCAGCTAAAAGATTTCCGTACAATTGTTGATCTACATGTGTTGTATAGTTTTCTATCTCGCCATGCCCATATACTCAATTCTTTGAAAATAATTTTCATTTGGAGGAACGACACTGTGCAAATGAACTAGTATAAAGTGGTATATATTTGTGTCTTATGTGATTAATTAACCTGAATAAAGTCCTCTCAGCATTTGGATGTCAAGATAAGATCAATAGGAATGATTTGCTCATAGTTGTGCTTGTGTATATGAATGGTTGATACTCACCATTCGTATGGCTGTTCTTCGATTATAATTGGACCATTAATGGTGCTATAACAAATTGCATATTAATCAACCATGCAAGTTTTTTTCTTTATTATAAGTTTTAACTTAATCATATAAATCTGATGAGCCCCAAAAATCGTGCATGTACTGTCACAAAAATTCATAAGATGCTACTTCAAGGAAACCAAAAAATAATGCAGTTCCATCAGGTGTAAATGTGTAATGTTAACTCCATCTTAATTAGCTTCATTCACAATGGTACTTGTTACTCAAATTACAAAGCCTAAGAAATTTAAGGATGAAAATGAAAATACGAAATCAACTGAAAAGTTGAAAATTTCCTTTATCAGATTCTTTTAGAGGCCTTATTCAAAGAAGATACTGAAAGGGTTCTCTACCTTGGATTCACTGTTATTGCTTCATGAGATCAACTGAGACGAAAGAATCAATAATTTCAGTAAGTTCCTTAATGGGCACAGTCATTATTGTTTTGCTTATGATTACATTTATGCTTTCTGCTTGTTCTGTTACTTAGATTATTGTGCTTCTTTAGTACGAGGTCTTCTGTGATGTCTCTCCTACTACAGTTAGATGTAACATTCACATAACTATTTTGCAATAACGTGTATTCACTCTGAGTATTATCTTATTTTTGGAACTGAAACTGTGTCAACTCTTTTACAGGAGGCAGAGTCTGCCTTGAATGCTGGTATAAAAGACCCAATATTTCATAGGGTTAGAGATGCTACTCTAAACAAGGTATAAGCCAATAACAGAACTGTAATTTGAACTACACATTAATATTGTTCACAAGTATAATTAGCTTGCTATCATGCAGGCAATGTTTTGTTTAAGCTTTAGGTTAGCGGAGGAAGCATGTCTCAGTGAATGACTCTGACGGTACACATCATTCTGCATGCTGATGAAAAGGTGTGAACACTTGAGAATTTTATCCTCCAGGTCATGGATTTTTGGTGCTCTAACTCTCATTATTGTATGTGTCTGGGTCTTCTCACTTAAACCAGTAGGCAATTAAAACCCAGAATTACACAGAAGATAGAGTAGGGTAAGTTACAGAAGTTTTGTATGATATAATTCTAATAAAATTTTCAAACTCTTTAAATAATAAAGTCGAACTGGATGATGACTTTTGAATGTTTAGTGATTGGTGTGTAAAAGTGCACGTTGATTTGTGTTGGAATTTAGGAAGTGTCGGGGAAATTAACTTGGTGTTGCTTGATGATCATGAATTGTCACAACCAAAAATGGTATTCAGCCACAGTAGATGATTATTGAATTGAACAAGCCTTCTCTGTTGTAGTGTATCTTTTAAACTTGTGATTAAAGATTAATTATGTACTATATTAAACTAATCTATCATGACCAGTTCGGAGTGATTGTGAATTTCTAATAAAGCAAACTATATTAAAGCTATTAGATATGTTACCCGACTTTGAAAAGTTAATATATATAACATAATATCTCTACTTCTGACTAGGGGAATTGATGGTTCCATTACTGCAGCTCTTTTCCTGAAGCAGGTAACGTACACGTTGATCAGTACACATTCAACACACTAGAACATTAGAACATAAGTTCACCAAGCTCATTTTTTCTTATTCCTGTCTTATTGAAATTGAATTTTGGTGTTTCTTTTGGTGTCCAACCTTGATTTCGTTGAAGAAAATGATGATGAAGTGGACCTAACATGATGTACACTTCATTCCATCTAGTTCGTTCTTTTAGTTTTCTTATATTAGTTATTAAATATTACAAGTACTATGATCTTTTGGGAGATCAAGATATAATAACAAATTCTGTACTTATCGTGACTTGAGCATTATCTATTTATATATGGATTATTAGTTTTAATTATTGGCTCTTTATGCATTAGTTTATCAATTACTCCTTCCGTCCCAAATTATCGGCTGTTTTAGCAAAAAAAATTTGTCCCACAATATCTGCTTTTTTAAGATTTCAATGCATTTTTTCCCTTTGTTTTTCAAGTTTGCCCTTTTACCTAATTGTTGATAGTCATGCCTCTCATTCATGCCTCTCTTCTTTTTTAAGCATCCTTTTCATATTCCCACCAATAAGGATTCATGCGCGGAAAACAAAAAAGTCAGCACATAATGATATTTTAGTATTTTTATCACACATATTGGTATCTGTGTGGAACTCTAGAACAACAGATAATTTGGGACGGAGGGAGTAGCTTGAAATAGGTATGACATTTATATTAACTTGAAATATTAAATTTAATATTTATTATAGCAATTAATAAAAATAATAGTAAAAATAATAAATATGAAATCATTGATTTGAAAATTAATTATAATTTGCAATGAATTATGATTATTTATCAATTAATTTTTTATTTATAAATTTATAATTTGTGAATGGTTTTACTTGAGAAATTGACATTAATGAAGGATTATTTCTCTCATTAAAATGTTTTTTAGTTAATTAATTAGTAATCAATGAATGATTATTTCTCTCACTAATTTGAAGATACATTCTCAATTTATAATTAGTGAAGAAAAATTTTCTCTTGTTAAATAGATTTGTTCTTCATAATATATTATTTGTGAGGAAATAAAGTTATTCACTAATTTTAAATAGTCATTCTTAAAATATTATTTGCGAAGGAAATCAATCTTTCACTAAATAACAATATTCCATTACCAAATACAATTTGTGAATAAAAAAGGTATTCACAATATATCTTTCACAAAAGACATTTAGTTATTACTTAGCTAAGGATACCCAATTGCGAGAAGGTATAATGCGAACAACCGTGTGAACAAAATATTTCTTCACAATAAATCACTTGTGAGTGATATAATATTTTTTGTGAAGGATTTATCTTCACTAGAGGTCATTTTTGGTATAGTTAATATACATTGGTGTACCATAGTAGATATATCTTAGCAATCGTCCTGGCTACAGCTACAGTAGATCGATGGACCTTGACGGCGCCTGGACCAGAAGGAGGAGCATATATATGACGGATGGCCGATGCAACCACGCTATCTGGTGGTGTTGGCGCCTGCCATGGTCGTCTTCCTTGTCACTCAGCTACCACAATAACTGGATTACGAATTTGTTTGTCAGTAATTGTGCAAAATTTGTTTGTTTGTTTGCTTGTTCATACAGGTAACATGTATTTCTAGTCATAGTACTTCACCCCTTATTTGCACATCTGTATTTAATAATTTCTGGTGATGAGATTCTCACCATGCATGTTCTTTTGCTAGCCTCTTCATAATAATATATATAATTAATAAACAATAAAAATTCACAAGTAAATTATATTTGTTATTTTCATAATTAAGTTAGTTCGTCTATCACATATTAACATTTTGTTAGTACTAGTGGTCGTGAACAGTAAGGGTAATAAACTCGTGTTTGTTAAGAATATATTAATTCTTCAAGTTTGATTTCAAAGAATAACAAAGGTATATCGTGAACATATCTAGACTTTTCTTGTCATTGTCCAAATAGATCAAGTAATTACGTGACTACGCCCAAGTAGAAATTGCTACTATAATCTAGTTTAAGTACCATACATTTTACTATTAATCAAGCAAAAATGTAGTTTTGATCGCATTTGAGTTGGAGATTGGGCCTAAATACATGTGTACAGACCTATTTCAAATGGGCTCCTCTCAGTTGGATAAAAACATGATGATAAGTTATATGGGAAGGTCAAACAAAGTATCGAAGAACCACTTGCAATATGGATTGTAGGATCGGATCAGATTGTAGATTGGCAAGATTTTATGAAAAAAGAAATATAAATTATTTTAACAGAATTGGTACACATGTTGACAATATGATAAGATATAATAATTAAAGTAGGACTCTTCTTAATTACTGCACATTGTATGTATGCACACACGTCACATCATAATTCGGTTGAAAATTTTGGCAATGTATACCCCCAACTCTTATTTTAATATGAAAATGTTGGCAATGTATACCCCCAACTCTTATTTTAATATGAAAATGTAGTTCCAACTTCCAATACGCAACACTTGCCATAATAATATTTTATATTTGTATCATCTCATATTTAAGTTGTTAGAGAATATTAAAATGTAAATTCTCACATTACTTGCTACAGTTTTAGTAGAATTTGGCGATAACCATCACATGAAATAGTTTTTATTACATTTACAAACATATATCGTCAATTAAATGTGAATACTTGAAAAAATCAATTACTTATTTCACATATATTAAGCGGTAAGTATCAATCAATCAACTTATACACCAATTATGTACTATAACTTGTTGAACTAATGAAAGAAGTACCTATAGTAGCAATATTCAAAGATCAAATGTATTTCATCTATAGTTTATACATATATATTAAATTAAAAGTTTAGAGTTGTATTTGGGTTTTAAAGTTTTAGAAATTAGGAATTTAAATTTTTTTGATTTAGTTGAGCCCACTTGTATAAATAAATAAAAAACAAAATACATACTTTTAGTTCACTTTGATAAGATCGAATGATGTCACACTGACGATTCTATGCATATTTGTGATTCGACTCTGATCCGTATCGTTTTCCTTCCATAGGATCACGATCCTATGCGAATTCGGATCGAGATTTTAACAACTTGTCTCGATGGACTTTATTTTTCCAAAGTACTAGCAATAAGGTTAACAAGAAATGCAACAAGTAACTACATAAAAATTAGTGTCTTTATCACCCGAATTTTATTTTGCATTGTACATGTTATTGTGCTATATATGATAAATTATGTAATAATGATATCCCACAATATGTAGGTTAAAATAGCTTAGCACCACCTTACTTATTTACATAATAAATAGAGTTTCAGTTCAACATCTCAAATCTAATCAAACATAATTCAAATTATCAATCATAACCTGAACGGGGAAATGTCGACATGCAGCAGTCTCTTATCGAAATAATATAGAGAGAAGGAATTAGAAGATAAAGATGGATCAATTGCCATTTGAGAGAGGGCCAAAGCTATCATTTAGCTTTCCAAGTAATTAAATTAATTTAGCTTTCTTCTTCGAGGTTCCATATATATATATATATATATATATATATATATGTGTGTGTGTGCGCGCGCGCGCGCGCGCGCGCGCGCGCGCGCGCATGGCTGTTCCCTTTGCAGCATTTCCTTTGATGGGCCGGCTAACTAAAATCCACCTGGGTGCCTATAGCTAGCTAACTGTAGCAATTATTATGAAAAATTGTTATAAAAACTCTGTTAATAATTTATAATTATTGGACAATAATAGCACCTTAGTGAGTCAGTGACAACACTACGCGCTCCCATTTTTCCCAGCATCCACTAGTATTATATTGTAGCAGTAGAGTCTAAAATCCAAATATAGCATGAAGCTGAGAAGATCTAAGGAACACAAATCCAACAATACACATGCATGATTTTTTTAATTAAGCAGGTTGGAATGGGGTTTAGTACTATGGCTACATACATATATACACACACACATACGTACGTGTATATATATATATATATATATATATATATATATATATATATATAATAGTATCTCCGATAGTCGAAATGCCACGTAACATCTTTCTAACCTTAACACGTTAGTAGAAATAAAAAGAGGTACATTCCGAATCTTTGGTCTCCTCATATGATTAAGTCATGACCAGTGACCACCAACACAACCTGCAATGCCCATTCCATTCAACTTTCAGGTGTTGACGCCATTATGGCATTATTAATATCTCAGCAGCCAAGTTAGTTCTGCATATGAATTGGGAAATTTATATATGGTTTTATTTGATGGTCAGAAGGTCGATGGTAAGTAAAAATAGTAATTAAGATTGAACTTTGATTTGTGGTTAAAATTAATAGCTCTTCTAGGTGGACATGAAAATTAGACATGAGTGTATTAGAACTTCACCTATTTATATTTTTACCCACCATTGGGGTCAAAATACAATTAAATAAAATTCAAACTCATGTCCAATTTGGCAAAACTATGTTTTTCACCACTAAACTTGGCACGTTTTACTTAATACACCATTGAACTTTTAATTTTTTTAGATTACATCATTAAACTAATTAAAATTTTATAATTGGGTCATTCCGTCCAAAATAGTTGACAGACGTTAAACTGGCGCTGACGTGGGGCTGAAAAAATTAAAAAAAATGCTTATGTGGCAAAAAAAATCAAAAACAGATTTTTTTTAAAAAAAATTAACATTTTAAAGTTTTAAAAATAACAAAAACATAATAAAATACAACAAAAAATAATTTATTTTTTTTTAAAAAAAACAGATTTTTTTTAAAAATAGATATTTTTTAAAAACAGATTTTTTTTAAAACAAGATTTTCTTAAAAAATAGAATTCTATAAAAAATATATTTTTAAAAAAAACAGATTTTTTTAAAAAAAAGAATTCTATAAAAAAGGATTTTTTTAAAAAACAGATTTTTTTAAAAAAAATAGATTTTTTTTTAAAAACAGCTTTTTTAAAAAACATATTTTTTTTAAAAAAAAGCGCCTTTTTTTTAAAAACATAATTTTTTTAAAAACCTGTTTTTAAAAAAATCTTGTTTAAAAAAAAATAATAATTTGAAAAGATGTTTTAAAAAATTTCTATTTTTTAAAATTTTTTTTTTTAAAAAATTCTGTTTTTAAAAAATAATATATTTTTTAAAAAAATCTATTTTTTCAAAAAGTCCCGTTTTTTTACAAATTCTATTTTTTAAAAAAATATTTTTTTTAAAAAATTTATAATTTTTTACAAAAAGCTGTTATTTTAAAAAAATCTATTTTTTTGAAAAAACTGTTTTTTTTAAAAGTCCCGTTTTTTTACAAATTCTATTTTTTTTAAAATATCTGTTTTCAAAAAAAAACTTTTGTTAAAAAAAACTGTTTTTTAAAAAATTTATATTCTTTACACAAAAAGTTTTTTTTTAAAAAAAAATTCTATTTTTTTTTAAAAAAAGTTGTTTTTTAAAAAAAGTATATTTTTTTTAAGAATTCTATTTTTTAAACAAATCTGTTTTTAAAAAAAATTATGTTTTAAAAAAAACTGTTTTTTTTAAAAAAAATAAAATTGAAAAATATCTGTTTTTTTAAAAAAATAAAAATAAAAATTTCCTGTTTTTTAAAAAAAATCATTTTTTATAGAATTCTATTTTAAAAAAAAAATCTGTTTTTTTAAAAAATATATTTTTTATAGAATTCTATTTTTTTAAAAAATCTGTTTTTTAAAAAAAAATATTTTAAAAAAAAAACTGCTTTTTTTTTAAAAAAAAATTATTTTTTGTTGTATTTTATTATGTTTTTGTTATTTTTAAAATGTTAATTTTTTTTAAAAAAAATCTTTTTTTGATTTTCTTGCCACATAAGCATTTTTTTTAATTTTTTTGCCACATCAGCGCCATGTCAGCGCCACGTCAGCGCCAGTTTAACGTCTGTCAACTATTTTGGAAGGAATGACCCAACTGTAAAATTTTAATTAGTTCAATAGTGTATTAAGTAAAACGTACCAAGTTTAGTGGTGAAAAACATAGTTTTGCCTGTCCAATTTTCATGTCCACATAGAATTTTTGTTAAATTAATGTTTTTCGTATGTAGATGACATTATGAAAGGAATGAGCAAAACTCTTACTTTTATGAGTATTTTAGCGAGAAGAACTTGAGAATTACTTTCTTTTGTTGGTGTTTTAGGTTCACTTCAGTAGTTAATTTGTAAGCTTATTACAGTTCTATATTTTAATTTTATTATTTTGAACTATATACTTTATCATATTTTGAATTTTTTTAATCATTGAGAATTTAATTAATGGTTATATATTTACTAAGGAGTACTATAAACACACAATTTAATTTAGGGCATGTGGGTTCCTACGATTAATTAATGTACACTGATTTAACGCGAAATGATTTAAAATCACATTATATGTGATGAATAGAAGGAGGGGAAAGTAAAGTATGCGTCGGCCAGAACAACGTTTGGCCCCTCAACGTAGTATATACACCTAAAAAGTGCTGTAGACATATATATATATATATATATATATATATATATATATATATATATATATATATATATATATCGCCCTTCTCCTACGTAGGCCACCCGCATGCGGGTTAAAAAAAATCAGCCCACTCACTTAATCAAAGTAAGAAAATGAGAAAAAGAAAAAGAAATGCTAACGCTTCTCACCCCACTCAGTTGATATCAAAGAGAGAGACTTGAAAGAAGAAAAAGGACAAACTTATATTTAATTATGTAGAATGCTAGTTAAACTTATTGTATTATTTTTATTTTTGAAGACATGTTAAGGTAAATATTAATCCTATAGTTTATTATTGCATTAAATAGGAAGATTGATTCTCTATTTAGCGAATTTAAAATTAGTAAAATGTTATTTTTAATAAAAATGTAATTAATATTGTTAACATAAAATAAAATAAATTATAATAAATAAATCAAACTGGTATGTTTGGTGGATAAAATAAATTATATTATTCATACACTAGCAGAACGAATGAAACACATATATGAGTCGAGTCTTTTTCTGTCATTGATATCAACCGAGTGATCTGTTAATGATTTTTTTAACCCGCGTTTATATATATATATATATATATATATATATATATATATATATATATATATATATATATATATATATATATAAAAGTTGATCAAATGCATATGGTATTCGTTTCTGTCCATGAATTTTGATTCCATTAATAGAGGATGGTAAGTTTTGATTGCTGACCTAATTAAAGTCCACATTTTGGGCCACTCTATATTTGTATATTAATCTCTTTTGCGAAAAGATCCTTCAACCAACCAACAAACCAACCATTTGCAGCAGGTATTAGGTTGCCGACCTAGCTCAGAATTTATCTACGTTAGAAAATATTGAGGTTTTAATGATCTTGGAGAAAACGGGCAAACAAATTATATAGGTAATTTTAAATTATGTGGGTGCCTTCGTGTTTTTTGAATTATAGCATCTGTCTCTGTCCACCACGAGTCAGGTAAAACCACTGATATGAGGCGAAGATCTTTGGCCAAGGGTTTAAAATTAGAGGAAGACTCGTTGAAAGAGATGGGAAAATTGGGAACATGGTTAAAATTTGATGTACATGCATTGTACTGTTGTTTCTGCTGCCCAGATCTCAAGTGCTTGCGGTATCTGTGGACAAAATGGACATAATATAAAATTTTGTTACTACAACATGATGAGTAGGTTTACAAGTGAGGCTTACTTGCCGAACTATCAATTTGACTTGCCAAAATATCAATTCCCTTAAAATATAGTGGCGTGACTATCACCCTAAAATGGAGTTATATATATATATATATATATATATATAGTGCGCAGCGAATCGGAGAAGTGAATTAAGAACGAATTGACTATAAAAACGGGTTTTCTCGTCGCTATAATATAGAAAGCCAGTTTTCTATACTATAGCGAGGAAAAAACCGTTCCTATAGCCGATTCGTTCGTAGGAAAACAATGCACATACATGACGTTAAATTCCCGTCCTAGCTAGCTAACTGAGTTTCTTGAGCGTGTTGACATGGGAATGAATCATCAGACTAAGCATGTGACCTGGAAATATTAATCATAAGATACTACTTATCCACGTATTTCTGTGCCGACATGCATGGAATTGAATCGTACCATCTGTTTAACAGTAGTTTGGTCAAGTAACTATCATGCATACATGTGACTTGTTTTTGCAATTTAGATTAAGTCAGAGATATGGGCAGGAGAGAGAAACTTGGAGGAATGATAACCAGTTGATGAAATAGAGATTGTTTACTTCTTGATATTTATGATATCTCGCTCACCAGGATGAATAATATATATTCTATTGGCTACACAAAAATAGTTTAATTTACAAATTAAGAATATGTATTTTTGTTTTACGTCTACCTCTAAATTAAATAATAAGTTCAGTTAGTTTAGTAATTGTAGCTTGACATTAAAATAATGATAACAAACTTAAATTAATATATTATGTCATTTTGTATTACTATGCATAAAGAGATGACTCTTTTGTGGAAAAAATAAATATATTAGTAAATGGTAGTCTTTTTACGGAACATAATGAACATGAAGGGTAGTTTAATTTGCATGAACATATATGGTCTCTCCTCTCTGATCTGATCTCTCATGGCTACTCATATATATATATATCAAAAATGGAAAACAAAATCACTCAAAACAAAGCCTAGACCGTATGATGAAGGAGGGTAAGAATTGGATATTTGTATGGATTTAGAATTTCTCTGATGGCAATACGAGACGCGTGTTCTTTTCTTAAACATAGACTTTTTTTTTTGGTTGCTAAATTTAAACATAGACTTTCAATCAGTCAATCCTCCCACTATACATGTCTTAAATCAATAATAATGACAATCATTGATGCTCCTAGCTCTCCTTCTCCTAGCTATAAAGTCGTCTTTCTCCTCCAATTAATCTTCATGGAATACAATCTCTCTCTCTTTCTCTCTCAAGTTCCATCATATAGAGTACTTCTATATATCCGTAGGTACGTACCAATTCCTATATTTTTAATTAGTTTGCATTACGTACATTAGTTCGTTAGTTAGTTAGTTCACATTTAATGATCGATCTATATATATATATATATATATATATATATATATATATATATATGTTTGTTAATTAATTAATTAAGATTGTTAGCATGCAGTTTTCTTATATAATTCCATGGCTTAATTAATTTCAAGAATACTGTTATATATACATACATACATACTAGCTAGTTAGACTTGTAAATTTTAGTTGATTGTCTAATTATATTACTATATGTATTAATATTTTCGATTACTTAGGTTAGGAATAATTTATGGTTCAGCAGGTAGAGTACCTAGCTTATATACAAAGATCTACCGATTAGTTTTTCCTTGACCAATAATCTTAAAATGCATGACAGGATCAATACATTTGCGGCTAGAGGCCTTGAGCTGCAAATTTGTGAAAGATAATTAAGCTAAGGAAGTAACAAATGGCGCAATATAATACCTTTTTGGTGTTTCCAAACCTGCCGGTACGTACGCCAACTATAATTATGAAAATGACTCTTTGTTTATTTACTATATATATATATATATATATATTCACTTTTCCAGCGTGTCTCCAAATCTATGTACATATTTTCAGATTCCTTATGGACCTCAATCTATGTATGGCAAAGGATTCTTCACTAATATTTGATATTATTGTTTATTGTGGTGTAACTTTATTTCTGATAGAACCTAAGGAAGTCGAATTAAATTTAGAGAAGATATTGGTATTCTAGATATTTTTTTTTAAAAAAAAAATATCTAATTTTCTTCCTGTGTGCATTAAAGATAAAAAGTATGATCACTGGTTTATAAATTCCCTGAAAACCGAATGAAAGTAACAGGTATGAAAATAAAATATAAAAGTTTGGTGCTCCAAATCTTTTGTCAGAGCTAAACTAAAATATAAAATAACTTTAACATAATTCTATTTTCTTCTAAGCTATTTTCAAGATGAAGTATGATTGCGACTCATATTTTGGAGAAGTTCTGAATTCTAATTTCTAATGAAAGTCACATAATATGAAATGAAAGGCATATAAATTGGATATTTCTCCCTCCATTCTCAAAAGGATAACCAAGTATATAAGAGATTTTGTCTTAAAAAAGATGAGCGAAATCAACAAATTAACTGGACTGCGGACTAATTTATCCTTAACTATACGTGGTTCAAATTAATTATCTCTCCCTCCAAACTCAAAACTCAAGGATAAATTTAAAAATAAATAAATTATATTCTCTATTACTTTTTTAATTACCTTAATTTGTATAAAATTTGTCAATTTGTGGAGACGGAGCAGGTAGTAACACTTATAATCAAAATCTAGGGATTAATTAACTTTCATGAAAAAGAAATGGAAGCGGGAAAAGTTGATCCGGCAACCTGATCAGTTCTCATATATGTACCAAAAAAATACCCATATTTAGACCTCTTCATGAATGAGATGGAGATTTTTTTTTGGTGAATTCTCCTTTCTACAAGGTAATATAAAATATAAAATCAAATTTGACTTAAATTATATATTAGATTATAGATTACAATAATAATTGTATTTTTTAATTTTAATAATTTCTTCTAAAACATCAAGTAAAAGGGGGGAGGGAGAAAATTTATATAAATATATACATGCAATAGCTTTGTCTCCAAAATTCGTCCATAGAAAAAGACCATAAAGTTTTCATCGACAACGAAAGAACAATAAACATTACAAACAAAAGTTCCTTAATTGATTACCATTCTCCCAAGCTTGTCATTATAACCATCTCAAAAACACGCTAATCAACCTAGAAACAAAGCTTTTTCGTTCCTTTCCTAGCCTTATTTTGTCCGGCCTAGCTATTCATGTTTTTAATTTGAGCCCTATAAAGCATATATATATATATATATATATATATATATATATATATATATATTCACATTAATGTTTTAATCCAGCTTTAGTAATTGCGCATGATTCTAGCATGTACAAAGTTTTGATCTTAGGGTTACCTAGCTAGGTAATAATTTGCAGCTTAATCCCATTATATTCATTTTCGAAAAAGAGAAGAATATATAGTACTTGCTTAACCTTTTATACATTTATAATTAATCTCCTTTCTTTATCTCTCATTCAGAGTCTAAGCATGGATTCATCATCATCAGCTGAGCCACCATTTCAAGAGACATACAAAGCTCTCTTGGAGGGCAACTCCATTGATGATCATGCAGTGGCAGGTACAGATCTTGTGGAAGAGTGTGAGCTTCCATTGATTGATCTTAGCATGTTAAGCCTTGGAGAATTGGAGAGAGAAGAGTGCGAAAGAGAGATAGCAAAGGCTTCACAAGAGTGGGGTTTCTTTCAAGTTGTCAACCATGGAATTTCTCCCGAGATTTTGGAGAAAATGAGATATGAACAAGTCAATGTTTTCAAGAAGCCATTTCATGAGAAAGAATTGTGTTTTCCGGCCGGTACTTATCGTTGGGGAACTCCTTCGGCTACTTGTCTCCGGCAGCTGTCTTGGTCGGAGGCTTTTCACGTGCCATTGATTGATATTCCAAACTTGGGTACTGGTCTCACTAGCCTCAGGTAATTATTTGCAAGCGATTCTCTTCTTTACTGATTTATGTTATTATTAATTTAAGATAAGAAGAAGAAAGTAAGGCATAGGTAAGACCGTAAGATTAGGCTAGAATACAAATGTAAATGCCAAAAGGGTTACAAAACTTAGAACACAAACATATAGGAGAGTGATAAAAATGAATGGGAGTCCATATTCATCCAATTATGATTCAGCCCATTCCAAGCTAGCTCTAAAGATTGATTTTGATACCGTCCACACAATATTAGGACATCCGCGTAACAATTGTGAAGATTGGACAGATTGGATTTTAATGGTAACTCACTATCCACATAACTGTACGTTGTGCGGATTATCTTCATCGTGTCTTTAGATTTTTGAATAGACTACTAGATCTCAATTAAATCCTACAAGTGGCCAGTTTCATTCAAATGACTTTTGGCGTTGATTTTGACTCAATTGAGATTTTTACTTAAAGAGTCAAATTCAAACACTTTTACATTTCGATTAAAGAAATATTAATTTATACTTTACCCTAACTAATTATACCTACTTTTTAACAATTTATTTTTATTTCTGCTTTGTATTGATCATCGTGTAATAAAGATGAATCCATACTGCGAAATATATGTAGTGCTCAATCCAATGACTTACACTATGTTATTAAGTTTTTAAAAGGTTGAAAAAAAATATTTACGTCCATAAAAGTTATCCCTTTTAGTCGAGATGAGTGTGCATGGAGTAGACATGCTTTATCATAATTAGCACTCGATAACATATACATTTGTGTGTGTAAATTATATGAGATAAAATAATAATTTTATAAAATTTAAATTATTAAATAAAAAGATAAACAAAAATAATATAATTAAAATCGTAGGGCAAATTAAGGAAGAAAAAAATATATAACACGATTACACCTCTGACATCAACTGCTCAAACAGATCAGCTTTATATATAACAAGAGATAACAGTGTGTATCTGTCTGGTACTTTACTAGTATGAAACTTAAAACTATGCATATCAAATATCTTTTTTTTTTTTTAAAAGAGTAAAATAAAATAAAATCTCAAAAAACAGCTTGAAGAGTGAATACTATTTAGGGCTTGTTCGGAAATGACTTATTTTAAAATTATTTATAAATTTAAATATAAATCAATTTATAAATTATGATTTATAAATAAAAGTGTTTAACATAAGTTAGAAATTAAGTTAAAATAAGTTATAAAGGTATTCGGCTCACAACAACTAATTATAAGTTAAAATAAATATAAAGATTATTAAAAATGACATTAATAAAAAGAGAGACAAAATAAACATTATATTTGGTCAAATTAAATTAATTTATTTTAAAATGACTTATAAGTCATTTTTAAATAAGTCACAATTACTTACTTATTTTTTTTTACTTAAAAATCAAAAAATTATAAATTAAACTAATTTAACCAACTTATAATTTGTTCCTTAGTGTCGTGTGTGAAAGTTTGACACTGAAAGTAAGACATTTTCCAAACACGAGTGTGTAGTTTGGTGATTTGATGTTTTAATTAGGCATTTTGAGAAATGACCATGCCATGATAGTCTGAGGGATGTCAAATCAAAAACTATAATGAAATTTAAAGCATTAGAGATAGATCCTATTTATAATTCAAAATAAAATTCAAGCCCACGTAGCATAATGAATTAGAGGCTCAGACGTGGTTCACGTGTTTGACTTCATTACAACATACTTCCTTCGTCCCAAATTAACTGTTCAATTTTAACTTTTTAAAGTCAAATTAACTATTTTTAAAATTAATAATTAAGCATATATAAATATATTTTTAAAATTATAAAAATTAGAATTAGTAATAAATTGTATATACTTTCTTTTGGTTATAATCTCTTCACATATATTTTAGCAAAAATAGTAAAAAAATTAGTTTTAAAAATGGTCAATTTAATTTTAAAAAATCAAAACTGAGCAATTAATTTGGGACGGAGGGAGTATTTACTAAATGAAGGAAACCCAGTGGACCACTGTCAACAAATAGCATACTATATCCACGTACGTACTAGCCTAAAGTACATGTCATGTCCTTCAAAAGTTATTCTTCTTCTGTCCCAACCCTGCCCCCTAGCAATTTTCTTAAAAGAAGAAGAAGAAGATATATATATTAATTAGCTACTATAAACTCCGTCCATACACTAGCTAAGTTTTATACTTAGCATCGTGGACACTCCATTAGTCATGGAAATTAAATTACTATAATGATTTTTTTTTAATTAAATGCATGTACAAATTAATTAATTCTTCTTCGGTCCCACAACCCTGCCCCCTAGCAATTTTCTTGAAAGAAGAAGAAGAAGAGGAAGAAAAAGAAGATATTATATATTAATTAGCTACTACAAACTCCGTCCATACACTAGCTAAGTTTTATACTTAGCATCGTGGACACTCCATTAGCCATGGAAATTAAATTACTATAATGATTTTTTTTTAATTAAATGCATGTTCAAATTAATTAATTCAGCTCAACAATGGAGCGATTTGCCGCAACCGTTTCTGATCTAGCACAAAAGTTGGCAGAAATATTGGCGGAGAAGATGGGTCATAGGTCGAGTTTCTTTAAAGAAAATTGTGTCCCGAGCACTTGTTATCTTCGAATGAACAGATATCCACCATGTCCTCCTAAGGTGTCCGGGCTGATGCCACACACCGATAGTGACTTCCTCACAATATTGCATCAAGATCAAATTGGAGGATTACAATTAGTAAAAGATGGGAAATGGGTGGCGGTTAAGCCTAATAAAGAAGCTCTAATTATCAATATTGGAGACCTATTTCAGGTACGTACGTATGTACATACAATTTGAGTGCTAAAATGAATGCATGGTATATATTGTATTGTATTTGGTATTATATTTATGGGATAATTATTTATTTATTATAATCGAGACACACACTATATATCCTTTTAATTGTCAAAATATATATAAATCTTGAGAGAGAGAGAGAGAGAGAGAGAGAGATTTGGGAAGTTTGATGCATGCATGCATTTGTTGGTTTAATATAATATAATATAATTTAATATGATGCATGCAGGCATGGAGCAATGGTGTTTATAAGAGTGTTGAACATCGGGTTGTTACCAATAAGCTAGTAGTAGAGAGGTTTTCTACTGCTTATTTCTTCTGTCCATTTTATGAAACTCAGATACAAAGTTGCGTGGAGCCCTCCGTGTACAGAAAGTTCAGTTTTAGAGAATTCAGACAACAAGTCCAGCAAGATGTTAAAAAAATGGGTTACAAAATTGGACTTCCTCGTTTTATTATATGAAGCAACTGGATTATTTCATATTTGCCCAAAGTTATCAGATATTATTGTATGTATGTAGAAAAAGAAACTAAAGTGTATAAATATAATTTTGTTAGTTAACCTTGAGTCGTCTATGCACTTCACGTCCTGATTAAAAACAAGTGAGTTTAGCTTTAATGATTATATATATATATATATATATATATATATATATATATATATATATGTATATATACACTTTTTTAAAATGTCATTTTTGTCTCCAAATTAAGTATCATAAATAAAATATTAAGGGACAAACTTTAAAAGGATAAATAGTACTGGAAACAAAATAATAAACACCCCGGCCCCTAAATATATAGAATATATAACTGGGTTGGGTCAAATAATGTAGAACATTTTCTCATTATGATCATCAAAAAATGTTGAATTTGGCTTTTATTCAATTGTTACTTCCTGATCCAATATCTTTAGCAATACGATAACTTGGGTTGTTTTTTTAAGACTGGGCCTTCCTTCAGCTGTTACAAATTCAAGAATTTATATTTATAAAATTATTTTGGTGATAAAAGATTAAAAATAAAATTATATGAATTAATTGTAGTTATTGGTTATAACTATTAGACTAATTTTTATATAATAAAACATTTATTAATTATAATCTGACACATCATATTATATATATCCACTCTTTTTGTACCATCTTTAATCATCATATCATTACTCGTTTTCATAAAGAGCTCTTCTTCTAGGTAAACATGAAAATTAAACACGAATATATTTGAATTTTATCTATTTATATTTTTAACTATCATTGAGATCAAAATATAAATAAATAAAATTGAAATACACTCGTATTTAATTTTTATTCCCACATAAATCTTTTGTTTCATAAATGCAAATGCTACACAACACCACAAGAGCTTGCCTTATTTAATAGATTTGGAAATGGCAATGAGCCAATGAGGGCAAGAATTTGCATCCAACCACAGTATTAGTTTGGATGATACTTCCTCTATATAATGGTAATAATACTCCCATACCCTCTAATTTTTTAAGTAATTGTTAATATCTCAGTAAATTTTTAGAGTTGATTAAATAAATAAAATTACATATTTATCTTTATATATTATCAAATTTTAATTCATGAATATATATATATATATATATATATATATATATATATATATATATATATATATATTAATACAATACATTTTAATTATAGTTTTATTTGTAATTAATTAAGACTATCTCATTTAAATTATTGGTAACTTATATAAAAAAAAACTAATTTAGTTTAATTAGGACACATTTTTGGATAAGTGATACAAATATTAAGAATTTTAAATTATTTTAATTAAAGTGATTGAGTATGTTGATAGTTTAGTTTTTGGTGTTTAATAACAAATAATATTATTTGAATTCTTAGTTTTTATATGTCAAATTTTCTTGAGTATATGTCAATTAAAGTTTAGGGTGTTTATGATTTTGATTACATTTTTTAGCATATAATTGGTGTTGTTTCTGTGCAATGTTGAATAAAATAAAATATAATAATATTTATTAGGCTTAAATATAAATTACTACCTTAAACTATATGTCATATTCCACTTCGATGATCCACATTTCAATTTTGTCAATTAGAGGATTGAACTATTAATTTTTTTCCAATTCCATTCAATTGAGCATGTCACGTCAGAAATTATTGACGTGGCATAGCCACGTGGCAATACAGTGCTTATGTGTTAAAAAAAGACTAATTTTTAAATTATTTTATTGACTTTAAAGGACAAAAGAGTAATATAACATTTTATATTAACTTAAACTAAATTTAAACAAAAATAAAACCCAAACATATCAGATCTAGGCATCTAGCAAACGAGTTCATCTTCCTCCACAACACTAGTTCATCATCACCACATCATTTCCACCGCAACTTCCACCGCCGTGAGCCGAAGGATCTGCACCCAGCGACACCCAACAAAGCAGTCATCGAGTACCAACCCCACCACCGCCACCACCCTCCGCCTCCAGGCGCTAGCAGCCCGGATTCTCCTTCTCCACCACCGATCTCCTCCTCATACTACATCGCCTCGGCACCCCACAGCCCACCACCACCACCATCCGCCTACACACGCTAGCAGCCCGAATTCTCCTTCTCCACCACCGATCTCCTCTTCATACTACCCCGCCTCGGCACCCTACAGCCCACCACCGCCACCACCCTCTGCCTCCACGCGCTAGCAGCCCGAATTCTCTTTCACCACCGATCTCCTCCTCATACTACCCCGCCTTGGCACCCCACATGCTACTCGCCTTCAGCGTTGCCTTACAAGGTCCACAACCGGAGCACAGTCCGACGGTAGGCGTAAGACCCCAACTTTTATAAATAAAGATGAATTTTTTATAAATATCATTTTTGAATATTATGGAGTGAAATTGATATAATGTTATAGTTGTAGGTAATATTTATAAATTTTGCAAAGTACGTAAGTTGTTATATAATATTCGATTGGTCGGGGAATATTCGTTTTAACAGGGAATACTCGTACGACGACACAATCATTGGTGGACCTCACAACAGAATTATTGTCGGATTGAGAAAACGACAAAAAATACTTTATGAAAATAACGACAAAAGTTTTACGATTAATACTGTTGAACTACTCGGTAGTAAAAGTACAGTAATACGCATGGTTGCATAGTAGCACACGGTATTGATTATTGATGCTTACGTGATAAGTCACTCAGTTTTGTTTTATTGGTATTATTAATGTAATAAAACAGAAAAGCTTTTTATATAAAACAAAATACTTTTATAAAGTTATTCGTTTTATTAGGCAAATAGTAAAATCTTTTTATATAAAACAGAATACTTTTATAAAGATAAACTTTATGCCAAGTTGAAGAAATGCGAGTTCTGGCTTGAAAAAGTAGCATTCCTTGGGCACGTGGTATCAAGACATGAAATATCTGTTGACCCGGCAAAGATTGAATCTATTCAAAGCTGGGAGCAACCTAAATCAGTGACCGAAGTACGTAGCTTTCTTGGTTTAGCTGGTTATTATCGGAGATTCGTGGAAGGATTTTCTCGAATCGCTACTCCATTAACTCAGCTGACTCGGAAAGATACAAAGTTCGGTTGGAGCGAAGAATGTGAGAAGAGTTTTCAAGAACTCAAGAAGAGACTCATTTCAACACCTGTTCTAACAATACCATCTGGCTCGGAGGGATTTGTCATCTACAGTGATGCTTCGAGCAAAGGGTTGGGATGCGTTCTCATGCAACATGGAAAAGTCATAGCCTATGTATCAAGACAACTCAAAGAATATGAGAGGAATTATCCTACTCATAATCTAGAGTTGGCAGTTGTTGTCTTTGCACTTAAAATTTAGAGGCATTACTTGTATGGGGAGAAGGTGGAGATCTTTACGGATCATAAAAGCCTCAAATATTTATTCACTCAAAAGGAACTCAACATGCGACAACGACGTTGGCTTGAACTGTTGAAAGATTATGATCATACCATTCAATACCATCCTGGAAAAGCGAACGTGGTAGCTGACGCATTGTGTAGAAGATCATATGCAAGTACGAGTGCGATATTGTCAACACAAAGGCCCATTTTGTGTGATTTGCAAAGGATGGAGATAGAGTTAAAGACTCCAGGGACCCATGTGATGATGGCGAATATACGAGTAGAACCGACTTTAATCGATAAAGTTAAAGCTGCTCAAGCTACAGACCTGGAGCTGATGCGTATGAGGAAGAAAGTGCAAGAAGGTGCTACACCGGAAGCAAGAATCGATGAAGAAGGAATACTTTGAGTCAACTCCAGACTTTGTGTTCCTAACAACCCTGATTTAAAGTATGAAATTATGATGGAGGCGCACAACACACCGTTTGCAATCCATCCTGGAAGTACAAAAATGTATCATGACCTTCGTCATACATTTTGGTGGAGCAATATGAAGAGAGAGATAGCGCTGTTTATCTCAAGGTGTCTAACTTGTCAACGAGTCAAAGCGGAGCATCAAGTACCAAAAGGTCCATTGCAACCACTTGAAATTCCAGAATGGAAGTGGGAGCACATTACCATGGATTTCGTTACCGGTCTTCCTAGGGTTTCTCAAGGTATTGATGCGATTTGGGTCATTGTTGTGACGCCCCCAAAATTAGGTATTCATCACCCATCTTGGGTCGTCAGATACATAGTACAGAATACAAATATAACTTATTAATACAACTGTCGTGTACAATACGACAAAACATAAACTGTGAGTTTGAATACAAATATTATCTTCTAGAGAGTATTCATACTCAAAAGAAGTTCTCATTACATTTATTAACACACTATTACATAGAATAGTGAGGACTACTAACTAATACTATCATTCGGACCATCACACCGTTCCCCGACTTGCCCCAGCTACGTTCTCATTTCCTGAAGAGAACAGTGAAAGAAAGGGTGAGCTCAACTAGCCCAGTAAGAAATATTATGACTAAGATAATGCATAATAAATTATCATTAGCCTTCAACAATGTTAAACTGATAAAATATAATAGACATCAAGTTTAACTGCAGCGGAACAAGCAATCCATTAAAAGAGTCAAGTAGAAAATAAACTCTACTATCTTTTATGATTTAAAAGGTTTTTCAATACTGTGATCGCTGGGACTCAGCTTAATAAAATAATCCACATCATCGAAGCACCCCTGCACTACGGCCAAGGATATTCGTGTATTCATTAATAGTCATGATCATGCCAACAACTGTCCATCAACGTACTACGGGCCAATGAGGACTTTTACCACATCATTTGTAACATTACGGTCATGATTATACCGAATAATCCCTGGTCATAATCATACCAAGTCTATCTATGCACTACAGGCCACAGATGACTTTCAATATTTTATAAACATGAGGATGATGACAATGATATAAGAATTCAATAAAATAAGTTCAAGAATTAATTTATCTAAGAATTAACAACGTCCAAATTGTCAACATGATACTGCTTTGTGGAGTAAAATTTAAGAATGCTTAGAAAAATATTTTCATGAAAAGATACTGGATGAACCACAATTATCAAGGATATTCCACTAATTTCATGGAGTATAGAAGTTAAAACTTAACCAACTGAGTATAGTAAAGAATGGAATAACAAAAGAAATCACCCGACATGCGATAGACCGCACAGACAGGTTATTCCAACAGAATAATAAATAATGGAACCATGTGCGGCGTAAACGCACAGACATGATATTCCGACAAAATAATAAATAATGGAACCAGGTCCGGTGTAAAATACACAGACAGGATGTTCCAACAGAATAATAATAAAAACGGAACCAGGTCCGGTGTAAAACACACAGACAGGATGTTCCAACAGAATAATAATAAAAACGGAACCAGGTCTGGTGTAAAACACACAGACAGGATGTTCCAACAGAATAATAGAAGAATGTCACCAAGTATAGAGTAGACCGCGTATACAGGTTATTCCAACAGAATAATAAATAATAAAATAACAACAGTTCTCTTCATGAATAAGAAAGAATAACACCCCTTACCGTTTTAAAGAAGAGCTGAAATAAGGAAGTAGTTAAGTAGGAGAATACTCTTCTTCTCTCTCTCTATAGTTTCTCTCTCTAGAGTTCAGTGAATTCGTAAGAAATAATGAAGGAATGAGCTGCTATTTATAGAAAAATAGAATGCATAGTAACTAATCCATGAACGGTCCAGATTGATTACTTTAATCTGACGGTCCATATTTAAAGAAAAATCTTTTAAATAAAATATAATATATTCTATTTATAGAATAACTTTAATAAAGTATTCTGTTTTATATAAAAAGATGTTTCTGTTTTATTACGTTAATAATACGAATAAAACAAAACGTCATTATCGCTAAATAATTCATATTATTAATTGACAATAATTGAATCAAACTGAGTGACTTCTCACATAAGCATTAATAATCAATACCGTGTGCTACTATGCAACCACACGTATTACTGTACTTTTACTACTGAGTAGTTCAACAGTATCAATGGTAAAACTTCCGTCGTTATTTTTAATAAAATATTTTAGTCGTTTCCTCAATCCGACAATAATTCCGTTGTGGGGTCCACCAATGATTGTGCCGTTGTACGAATATTCTCTGTTAAAACGAATATTTCCCGACCAATCGAATATTATATAACAACTTGCGTACTTTGTAAAATTTATAAATATTACCCACAGCTATAACATTATATCAAATTAACTCCATAATATTCAAAAATGATATTTATAGAAAATTCATCTTTATTTATAAAAGTTGGGGTCTTACAACCTCCCCTTCTTATGAAATTTCGCCCTCGAAATTAGGATACGTACCTGGTATGTCGAAGAGGTAAGGATACCTTGATTTCATTTTAGATTCTAATTCCCAAGTCATTTCCTCAACATCGTGGTTTCTCCACAAAACTTTGACTTGAGGTATAACCTTGGAGCGTAGAATATGTTCCTTCTTATCCAAGATTTGAACAGAAACTTCTTCATACGTCAAATCCTCCGCTATTTCGTCCGGTTTTAACTCAATAATGTGGTTCGGGTCTTTCACATATTTGCGTAACATGGATATGTGAAAAACGTTATGAACACGAGACATACTTGGCGGTAAAGCGAGTCTATAAGCCACAGTTCCTACTCGATCGAGGATTAAAAATGGACCGATGAATTGAGGATTGAGCTTTCCTCTCTTTCCAAATCTCGTAACTCCTTTTCATGGAGCAATACGTAAGAACACATAATCTCCTACATCAAATTCCACGTCCTTTCGATGAAGATCAGCATAACTCTTTTGTCGATCTTGTGAGGTTTTTATACGTTGTCGGATCGTTTGAATATTTTTTGTAGTCATACGCACCAACTCCGGTCCCAACAACGTTGCTTCACCCACCTCATCCCAGCATACTGGAGAACGACATTTTCTTCCATACAATGCTTCGAATGGAGCCATGCCAATACTTGCTTGATAACTGTTGTTGTAGGAAAACTCCACCAATGGTAAGAACTTGTCCCAACTTCCCTTGAAGTCAAGGACACAGAATCTTAATAAATCTTCTAGAGTTTGAATAGTCCTCTCTGATTGTCCATCCGTCTGAGGGATGATATGCCGAACTAAATCGTAAATCTGTGCCCATAGCTTTTTGTAAACTAACCCAAAATCGTGAAGTGAATCTTGGGTCTCGATCAGAAACTATGGATACTGGCATACCATGTAAGAAATGAGCAGACTTGGTCAATCTATCAACAATTGTAAGTCACTTAGTTTGATTCAATTATTGTCAGTTAATAATATGAATTATTTAGCGATAATGAAGTTTTGTTTTATTCGTATTATTAACGTAATAGAACAGAAACATCTTTTTATATAAAACAGAATACTTTATTAATGTTATTCTATAAATAGAATATATTATATTTTATTTAAAAGATTTTTCTTTAAATATGGACCGTCAGATTAAAGTAATCAATCTGGAGCGTTCATGGATTAGTTACTATGCATTCAATTTTTCTATAAATAGCAGCTCATTCTTTTATTATTTCTTACGAATTCACTGAACTCTAGAGAGAGAAACTATAGAGAGAAACTATAGAGAGAGAAAAGAAAAGTATTCTTCTACTTAACTACTTCCTTATTTCAGTTCTTCTTTAAAACGGTAAAGGGTGTTATTCTTTCTTATTCATGAAGAGAACTGTTGTTATTCCATTTCTTATTATTCTATTGGAATAACCTGTATACGTAGTCTACCCTATACTTGGTGACATTCTTCTATTATTCTGTTGGAATATCATGTCTGTGTGTTTTACACTGGACCTGGTTCCATTTTTATTATTATTCTGTTGGAACATCCTGTCTGTGTGTTTTACACCGGATCTAGTTCCGTTTTTATTATTATTCTGTTGGAACATCCTGTCTGTGTGTTTTACACCGGACCTGGTTTCGTCTTTATTATTATTCTGTTGGAATATCCTGTCTGTGCGTTTTACGCCGGACCTGGTTCCATTGTTTATTATTATATTGAAATAACCTGTCTGTGCGGTCTATCGCATGCATGGTGATTTCTTTTGTTATTCCATTCTTTATTATACTCAATTGGTTAAGTTTTGACTTCTATACTCCATGAAATTTGTGAAATATCCTTGATAATTGCGGTTCATCCAGTATCTTTTTATGAAAATATTCTTCTAAGTATTCTTGAATTTTACTCCACAAAGCAGTATCATGTTGACAATTTGGACGTTGTTAATTCTTGGATAAATTAATTCTTGAACTTGTTTTATTGAATTCTTATATCATTGTCATCATCCTCATATTTATAAAATATTGAAAGTCATCTGTGGCCTGTAGTGCATAGATGGACTTGGTATGATTATGACAAGGGATTATTCGGTATAATCATGACCGAAATGTTACAAATGATGTGGTAAAAGTCCTTATTGGCCCGTAGTGCATTGATGGACAGTTGTTGGCATGATCATGACCATTAATGAATACACGAATATCCTTGGCCGTAGTGCAGGGGTGATTCGATGATGTGGATTATTTTATTAAGGTGAGTCCCAGCGATAACAGTATTGAAAAACCTTTTAAATCATAAAAGATAGTAGAGTTTATTTTCTACTTGACTCTTTTAATGGATTGCTTATTCCGCTGCAGTTAAACTTGATGTCTATTATATTTTATCAGTTTAACATTGTTGAAGGCTAATGATAATTTATTCTGCATTATCTTAGTCATAATATTTCTTACTGGGCTAGTTGAGCTCACCCTTTTTTCACTGTTCTCTTCAGGAAATGAGAACGTAGTTGGGGCAAGTCGGGAAACGGAGTGATGGTCCGAATGATAGTATTAGTTAGTATTCCTCACTATTCTATGTAATAGTGTGTTAATAAATGTAATAAGGACTCCTTTTGAGTATGAATACTCTCTAGAAGACAATATTTGTATTCAAACTCACAGTTTATGTTTTATCATATTGTACACAACAGTTGTATTATTAAGTTGTATTTAAATTCTGTACCATGTATCTGACGACCCAAGATGGGTGATGTATACCTAATTTTGGGGGCGTCACAAAATGTAAGAACGTGAATATCTATTTACGTATAATTTATTTCACTGTATTAATTGTATCAAATGATACATGTAAGATTCGAACCCTCCCCACATTTGTAAACTAAATAACGAGTATTACCACTACACCAAAGTCCAGATCATGATTATAATTTTAAAACAAAATATAAAAGGAAACATATGTGAGTTGACTTACTAAACAAAATTACTTCCATATATGATTTGGTGATTGCAATGGCAGTCACAAATACTCTATAATGATGATAAAATTAGTCATCACTGAGAGCCATCATATATTTTATTATTTTGTGATGACTTGAAAATTCCATCACAAAATACCTTCTTTTTGTAATTACAAATAAAAGTCATCACAAAAATCTATCTTTTTAATGATTGTCACGGCCGTCATAAAATATTGTTTTGATTATTTCTTACATTAAAATATATAGTGATAGCTTAAATGCAGTCACAAAAAGGGTATATGTATAAGTGATGACTTAGTGCGTCACAAAAAGAAAATTTATTTTGCGTGACAAAATTGGTGTGATTGACATGGCCATCACAATTATAATACAGTGATGGCAGATTAGTCATCACTAAGAGCCATCATATATACTATTATTTTGTGATTGTTTAAAAAGTCCATCACAAATTACTATCTTTTGTGATTGTTTTTAAAAACTGTCACAAAGTTCCGTCACATATTCTTGTTTTTCTAGTAGTGATCAATCTAGACCATTCATGAGTTAGTTACTATACAGTCCATTTTTCTATAAATAGAAGCTCATTCCTTCATTATTTTCTTACGAATTCACTGAAACTCTAGAGAGAGAAACTATAGAGAGAAAGAAAAAAAGTATTCTGCTACTTCACTACTCCGATATCAAGTTTTTTTTATGGTAAGGGATATTATTTGTTGTACTCGTAAAGGGTATTCTTTCTTTTATATTCATGAAGAGAACTTCTGTTATTCCATTCTTTATTATTCTGTTGGAATAACCTGTATACGCGGGCTACCCTATACTTGGTGAAATTCTTCTGTTATTATATTTTTATTATTCTGTTAGAACATCCTGTCTGTGTGTTTACGCCGGACCTAGTTCCATTATTTATTATTCTGTCAGAATATCATGTCGGTGCGTTTACGCATGACATGGTTCTATTATTTATTTTTCTGTTGGAATAACCTGTCTGTGCGGTCTATCGCATGCATGGTGATTTTTTTTGTTATTCCATTATTTATTATATTCAGTTGGTTAAAGTTTTGACTTTTATACTCCATGAAATTAGTGGAATATCCTTGATATTTGCGCTTCATCTAGTATCTTTTCATGGAAATATTCTTCTGAGCATTCTTGAATTTTACTCCACAAAGCAGTATCATGTTGACAATTTGGACGTTATTGGTTCCTGGATAAATTAATTCTTGAACTTATTTTATTGAATTCTTATATCATTGTCATCATCCTCATGTTTATATTTTGTTAAAAGTCATCTGTGGCCTGTAGTTTAACAACCCCAAAATAGGTCAATTCCATCCAACCTATTCTGAGTCGCCAAATACATGGTACAGAAAACAACTACAACTTTATTACAACAATTATCGTGCAAAATACAATAACACATATGCTGTGAGTTTGGATATAAATATATATCAAATGTGACTCATGTCCCAACCGTGGACAACACCTCACAATGACACCTTACATAAAGGTATAGTCAAAAACTGTTTTAGAAATTAGAATCTTTGGAAAGTGCTCAAGGATTAAATCAGAGATTTAGAACATATGGTAGATGATAAAAATTTCAACCATAGTTGCAGCGGAACGAGCAATCCATTAGAAGAGTCAAATAGACTACAAAGTCTATTATATTCTCCATGTTAAAAATCCACCAACAATGTTTTATCCCTGTAACATCAATCAACAATTCTAGTCCACAATCATATGAATAACTCATAATCATAATTGTAGTTCTAAATTCCTCTTCTCATCCAGGACGAAGATAATTTTCATCACCTATCTTTACCTGAAATATCAAAGATCATGGTTACACCAAATCACATTTCATGTTCATAATCATACTAATAACTTCATCTTTGCACTACGGCCAAAGATATTCATTTGTATCACCAGTTGGTCATGTTCATCTCAACACCTGTTCATCTTTGCACCACTGGCCAAAGATATTCAACAACATGTCATCTTTGCACTACGGGCCAAAGATATTTATCAACAATTCATCTTTGTACTACTGGCCAAAGATATTCAACCATAGATCATCTTTGCACTATGGGCCAAAGATATTCATCACCAGTTCATCTTTGCACTATAGGCCAAAGATATTCAACAACAGTTCATATTTGCACTACAGACCAAATATATTCATCAACAGTTCATATTTGCACTATAGGCCAAATATATTAATATCTCAAAGAAATATATAATCATTTCAGAATTTATATAAACAATAATTATAACCATGTTGATCAATTCACCTTTGCACTTAAGCTAAAGATATTCAATTATAAATTCAATGGTCATGATCATACCAGTCAACAATTTAACTTTGCACTAATGGCTAAAGGGAACCCATAGTCATGATCAAACCAAAAATCTACCCATCTTTACACTCAAGTCAAAGAGAAATATCATCATTAGGGTTATAAAAATATTATATATGATAGTAAAATTAATATAATCAACATATAGATTTGATCTCAAGAGTAATATTCATAAATCAACTATAATTTGGTCAGAAAAAGAAACCAATTTTGTCGTGAATAGTAACTCGTGAATAGTAACTCATGAATAGTAACTCGTGAATAGTAACTCATGAATAGTAACTTGACATGAAAAAAGTAAAAATTTCACAATAAAATCTATACCAATATTTCGGTATAATGATATTGAAAGAATAATATTTCTTAAGCTTATAAACAATTTATTTTAATTGTTTACACTTTACTAAATAATGAATTTAATCATCCTAAAATGCCAAACTCATAAGATTTCATTACCAATAATCAAAACCCTCATCAAAAATTTGCATATACCTCATATAGGATTCTCAAGCCATAAAATCCTATTTTCCAATTTTCTTACTTCACATAACATATTTAATTCATTTACTCATAACTAGTCTATTTTCATGAAAAATATCAAATCAGTTCCAAAAATATTTCTTTTCTGGAATTTAGCAGAATATAGTCCCATATTGAACATATATTTTTTTCAAAATTTTTAAAACTTATTTACTATTTTTCATATGGCCAAAACAGCCGAATATTTAGACATTTATCATAAATTATAATTTTATCCAAAAATTCCGAAATTCACAGAGTACACTGATATTATATAGATATATTTTTAATAAAAATTTCATTAATTTTGGAGTTAGCCACAAGGAGTTATAAGCGGTTACTTTTAAAAATAGTCTTTTCCCGTAAAATTCATAACTCTTAATCTATACATCCAAAAATTACTATTTTTGGACACAATCAAGAAAACTCATCAAAATATCATTTCAAATTTTTTCAGAATTTTCTGAAGGTCGAAAGAACTACGAACTGAAAAATATAATAACCCTTAAAATCCCTTACCTCAAAAGAGCAGTACTTCTGACTTGAATATCAAATATAACGCTGAGCAACACTCAAGATATCTAAATACTCACAAAAATATGTTTGATAATATAGAGAGAAAGAAAACTTATTTCTGGTGTGATTTTCAATTCTAACATAAGCACCTATTTATAGGAAAATACTAGAACGCCAAAGGAGACTAAAATAATAAAAAAAAAATTTCTACACACCAACCATCCAAGACCAACCATCCAAGCATGTCAATTCTAAAAAAATATAGCAGCCCACATGTTATTAACACCAACCAAAGTGGGTCCCACCCTATAATTTAATAAAAATTATTTTATTTTCTGAAACTTCAATAATTCATAGAAAATAGATCTTTTATCAGAAAATTCGAATCTCGCTATTTTTTATAGGAAATTCAATTCTCTACAACTTTACAGAAGAAAGTTTTTCTAAATTCTAAACAAAAATTAACCGAAATCCATAAACGGACGATTTTACAAGCTATAATCAAATTTCAGTCAAGAAATGGGGTCCACCGACACACAAAACATGTGTTAATCATGTAATACAACAAAAATACTCTTCCTCCTCATATACTCATATATCCCACATTCATTGTAAGACTATCACCATTATTATATTATTAAATATAATAATAAATTATTTTATCAGAAAAGATAAAATATCATTTTTCAACAATTGTCACTTAAAAAATTTTCTCCATCTATATCCACATAAAATTAATATTTTCCTCATCATATAAATTAATAATTAATTATTCACAAATAATATTACAGAATCACAGTACTGGCAACCAGGTCGTTCTCAGGAAAGAGGGAGCTTTTCAATAAGGATTTCTCTTTATTGGCGCGCAATTAGATGACCAAATCTCTCTTTAGACAGAACTTTCTAGACATTGCCAATAATGCTATCTAATAATATTATTTCAAATAATATGAATTATTTATCTGATAATGGAGATGATGTGCAGTGACAATTATTGAGCGACAATAATATAAAAAAATCAACGCAACAATTATTGAATTAATAAAATAAAATATTGAACAGTAATTACTGTAACAATTATTGAGTAGTGTCTTCTTATGTAAGGATCAATAATTCAAAAATACTGTGCAATACCGTGTACTACTGTGCAATAACGCGTATTACTATATTTTAACCACCGGGTATTCCAACAGTGTTAACGGTAACAACTACGCCGTTAATTATAAAAATTCAATTTTGTCGTTATCTTCATCCGACAGTTATTCTGTTATGGGGCCCACAAATGACTGCGCCGTCGTACGGATATTCCCGATAAAAAGAATATTCCACGACCAAACGAATATTCCCCGACAACAATGAATATTTTATAGCCACTTGCGTATTTTGAAAAAAAATTCATATATCACCCTTAACTTTAACTTTTATCAATTTAACTATTTACTGAATATTAATTATAAGAAAAATTGAATACTTTTATTTCATAAAATTCGGGGTCTTACATGTAGTGCATAGATAGACTTGGTATGATTATGATAAGGAATTATTCGGTATAATCATGACTGTAATGTTACAAATGATATGGTAAAAGTCCTCATTGACCCGTAGTGCATTGATGGACAGTTGTTAGCATGATCATGACCATTGATGAATACACGAATATCCTTGGCCCGTAGTGCATGGATAATTTGTGGTTGTGATACTAATAAATATCCTTGGTCGTAGTGCAGGGATGATGTGAATTATTTATTAAGCTGAGTCCCAACGATAAAAGTCATGAAAAACCTTTTAAATCATAGAAGATAGTAGATTTTATTCTCTACTTGACTCTTCTAATGGGTTGCTTGTTCCGCTGCAGTTAAACTTGATGTTTGTTATATTTTATCAGTTTAACATTGTTGAAGGCTAATGATAATTTATTCTGCATTATCTTAGTCATAATATTTCTTATTGGGCTAGTTGAGCTCACCCTTTTGTTTTCATCGTTCTCTTCAGGAAATGAGAACGTAGCGGGAACTAGTCGGGAAACGGAGTGACGGTTCAGATGATAGCATTAGTATTCCTCACTATTCTATGAAATAGTGTGAAAATAAATGTATTGAGGACTTATTTTGAGTTTGAATCCTGTTTAGAAGAAAGTGTTGTATTTAAATTCACAGCTTATGTTTTGTCGTATTTTACACGACAGTTGTATAATTAAGTTGTATTTGAATTTTATACCATATTTTTGATGACTCAAAATAGGTGATGTATACCTATTTTGGGGGCGTCACAGTAGGACACGCTACAGCTCCAATTTCCGCACGCCCAAATGGTAGAAAGCGATTCAAAACAAAATTGCTACTGATGGAAATGGTTCTTCTTCTTCATCCTAATATGTTGTTGTTATGCTTGATTATATATTGTTGCTTGATATATTGTGGCCCATCCACTCATTGGATCTGAGAATCTTAAGCTGGATTGTTATTTGGATAAATTACATATATTAGTACATTTTTAAAAATAATTATAAAAATCATACACCTATAAAATAATTACAAAAGTATTACACTTTTTTGTTTTTATTTTCAATCTTAACATAATTAAAGATCCTTAAATTAAGGGATTAATATATAATGACTGACATGACAATATCAGTGTAATTAGGATTCCTTAATTTAGGGGATTAATTTTGGTAGGTGCCATTTTCTCTCTCATCTCCTCCTACTGCCATTTTATGTATGCCACTGCAATTCTATTCTTCTATTTTCATATTTAAAAACAAAAGTTGAAGAGTGAAGAGAGAAGACGAAGACGCCAGTGAAGAGAGAAGATGAAGACGCCATTTTGCCATTTTCTCTCTCATTTTCTTCTATTCTGTCATTTTTTTTTCCAAAAGATGAAGACGCCATTTCTGCCATTTTTGTATAAAAGATGAAGACGCCATTTCTGTCATTTTTGTATAAAAGATGAAGACGTCATTTCTTCCATTTTCTTTTATTCTGCCATTTTTTCTCTATCTTTCATTCTTCCAATTGTTTTTCATATTTCTTTGTATTCTGTTTTTGTAAGTACTTCTATTTTATCTCTCTCTCTCTCGAGCACCAGTTTTTAAGGTTTTCTCTTTAATTTCATTCATTTGGGGCTTATGATCTTAATTTTATGCAAAATGTGCGTTTGATTATGAATTTATGATCACTTTTTTGTTGATTGGTGTTTACCTTAGTATAAAAATTTGGTTACCTCAGTATAAAAGATTGGTAACCAAACTTTTATACTAAGGTAACCAAACTTTTATACCAAGGTAACCAAACTGTCATATCAAGGTAACCAATCCACCTTCACACCATCAGCTTTTTCATAGTGCAGTTGGTAACCAAACCTTCACACCAAGGTAACCAAACCTTCATACCAAGGCAACCTTGGTATAAATGTTTGGTTACCTTGGTATGACAGTTAGGTTACCTTGGTATAAAATTTTGGTTACCTTAGTATAAAAATTTTGGTTACCTTAGTATAAAAGTTTGGTTACCTCAGTATAAAAGTTTGGTTACCTTGGTATAAAAGTTTGGTTACCTTAGTATAAAAGTTTTGGTTATCTTGTTATAAAAGTTTGGTTACCATGACATTACTAACGATCTTCTCTTCTACAGTATCTTGAGAATTTCTTTTTACTACCAGAAAATGGTTGCTCCCGCCACTACCGCCCCAGCCTCCACCTCTACCATCTCTGTAACCACCACTTGAGCCACCACCGCCATCTCCGCCACCACCGCCATTGTTACCTCCTCCATAGTCATCACCGCCGCCTCTGAAGCCACCATTACCACCTCCTCCGACGCTGTCACCTCTTCCAAAGCTTCCACCTCCTCTGAAAATTGCCTCCGCCACCTCCTGCAAAGTACAAAATTTGTGCAGTCTTTCCTATGAAATTTGAATTTGAATATTTGAATGATTAGTTATGGCATATATTTCTCCTTAATTTTAGGTTTCCTTATTCATATGAATTGCGTTATTTTTATAATTATTTTGTATATGTTTTATTTTTGTAATTATTTTCTAATTGTTATATATTAATGTTAAGGACCCTTGTTATTTTTCATGTAATGACTAGATGAACATTGAAACTGATGCTCGTTGGATCTAGTTTACAGGGGAGGACTTTGGTTTTAGTTTATTCATTTTTTTTGTTTATTATGTATGTTTTGTTTATTTGTATTTTAATTTAGTTTAATTTAATTTAATTGTTAATTTATTAAATTTAATTTATGTTTGTTGTGTAATTTTTAAAGTTAAGTTACTTGTGTAATTATTCATAATTATATTTTTTTTCCTGTAATTTGCTTAATTATTAATGTTAATTTTATATAATTTATAAATTATATTATTTGTGTAATTTTTTATAGTTTTATTTGTTATTTTACCTTTTTGTCCTTTGTCTCATTAAAAATATATATTCTTTTTACACATAAGCACTCATTTAGCTTATTAGGATGTCACGTCAGCAATTTCTGACGGATCAGACCTAATTGAATGAAATCGAAAAAAATTAATAGTTCAATCATCTAATTGACAAAATTGAAAGCTGGATCACTGAAATGAAATATGAAATATAGTTTATGATAGTAATTTATATTTAAGCCTATTTATTAATACCTCTATCTTGTAAAAAGATTTTTCTTTTAGTATATTTTTTTCTTTTTTTTAGCAACAACATTTGTCATTTTTAGTGTAAATAATTATACCTAAGTGTGACTTATGTCTAGTTTAATATTTGTGAAAATAATTAATATAATTTTTAATATTTTTTTATTTGAATAATAAGATTCGTTATGTAATAATAAGTTTGTTTTATGTAAATTTTAATATTTTGATAAAAAAATTATAATTTTTATTTGTGTGTTAATTTGCACTTTTTATGGATATTAAAATTTTACTTTTAATTAAAAAAATATATTTAAATGGATATTACATAAATTTTAATCTTTGAGAAATTTAGTTAGCAAAAAGTGTATGACTTTATTTTTCTGATAAAATGAATATTATTTTTTTAAATTATGTTATTTATCGCACAAATTCATAATTTAATTAATTATTTTAAGTTAAGTAAATATTATAATGTACAAATTTATATTTAATAGCTAGATATATTAAATATTATAAGTTTTAGAGTTTATTAGACATTATATTAAAAATATTTTCAAATATTAATTAGGGTCAAAATATAAGTGAAATTTAAATACACTTACGTTTAATTTTTATGTCTAATTTTTATATTCACTTAGAAGAATTTTATGTATTATATATTTAATTTTCATAGCCACCTAAAAGAGTTTTATATATTATAGACAAAAAGAATACTAATTATATTTAAAAAACTAAAGAGATGAGCAGATGACAAAGTATTATTATGACCTTTCTATTTTACTCTAGAAAATAAATCAAAGATAGGCAAAAACTAAAAATAGAAAGTCGAAAATGATGATAGTTTCTTCCACCTCCAACCTCTCGAACCGCCTTCCAGCTTCAACCCCAATCTCGGCCATTACGGAACCTAAGCCCAATACTAACGCTCCTACTCTCTCCACCAACCAGACCGCCTCCGAGCCTTCATCTGACCCACAGTCTCGCAAGCTCAAGGGAAGCCCTCAGCTAAAACGGTGGTCAAGGGCTCGATTCATTCGGTCCGGCCGGAAGTTGGACCGCTCGCTTCAGCGGACCCAGACCTGGGAGATGATGGACTCTCCAGTTCGTACTACAGAGATAGAATCGAGTTTTCTCTCTCCTCCGACAGACGGCGAGGAGGTAGCGGAAGAGAAGGTGGGAAAGTCTATATACATGGTGTCGGACGGAACGGGATGGACGGCGGAGCATGCAGTTACGGCTGCTTTGGGTCAGTTTGATTACTGCTTGGTGGATCGTGGCTGTCCCGTTAATACCCACTTGTTCTCCGGGGTATGCTCGTCCTTTCATTCCATCTGATATTTTTCAATTATAATCCTGTAGAGTAAGCACCATAGTATAGTACAATTCATTTCACTTAATTATGATTATAATGGTGAATGGTGTCACATGTGTGCTTGTTCATCATAATGTTATTAAAACTGAATGGACAAGGGCTATATATATATATATATATATATATAGTCACTTGTTTTCTTTTTATTTATAAAAATGTTACCTGCGGCCACTCTAAAGTAGTTTTAACAAAGTAGTGGTATTTAAGGAGGAATATTATTTAAGAGGTATTATTGCTATCTATATATATATATAGCCAAAAATAAAAGATAATGACATTCTGAACAATTTGAAATCTTGATTTATAATTGTGCTCCAACAATCTGATTTAGTCTGGCTACCTTACTAAGATGGGGATAAAGAGTAAGGATTGAAGCCCCTTAGCTCTGCCAGGCACGGGACAAAGCTAAAAATGGGATGAATAGAAGGAAAGGAGATCAAAAACATATGCGGAAGTCTTGTCTCTGAGTAGTAAGCCTTACAATTATTAGTCACTGTTTCAAAACTATGGTACTTTTATAGGAATAACCCATACTATCCTATAAAAAATGATAAGAAAAACAAGTGAAACTGACTTGAAAAAACATGTGAATTCGCCAAATATGGGTATTCGTGGAATATTTTGATTTCACTTTTTTCTTCTTAAACTATGTACCTAAATGGAACAGGAGTATCAAATACTTTAGTTTGATGTATTTGACCACTTCTTTTTGGGATTAATTTCCAGTGTTTTAAAAGGCGGCGGCCTAGGCCTCTCTTGGCGTCTCGCCTAGGCCAAAAAATTCCTCCAAAAAATTAGGCGGGTTAAGCGAGGCCGAGGCGGGTAGGCTAGGTGGGGCTAGGTGGAAAACGGGCTTAGGCGGAGAGTTTTTTTTTTTTAATTTAATAACTAATCAAATCAGATCTTGATATATATATTTTTTTAATGATTTACTATATTCATAATGTAGGTTGTAGCATATCAAATCACAACAAAAAATGAACAAGATCAAGTCATTTAAAATGGATAATTTTATTATAGTTGTAATTTTTTGAACTTGTACCAACTTCAAATTATATAAATGATGAAACATTTGTAATATGTAGTTTAATTCAATATAATTCTTAAATTTATGTTTAGTTTCTTAAGTTTTAATATTGAATTGAATTCTTGAAATTTTAAATTTTATTATTTAATAGCAATCTCGTTTATGAATAAAACTAATACGTTAAAGATATTTGTTTGAATTTTAAGCAAATGCCTTTATTATCTTTATTATAGATTGTTTTGCTTTATATTATTGTTTTGTTTGGTTAAATGTAAGATAAAATATTAAAATTGACTTGAAATCAAAAATTCCGCCTAGGGCCCCGGCCGAGCGCCTAGTGCCGAGCGCCTAGCATCTTTTAGAATATTGCTAATATCTGCAATATCTTCCCTTATCAGATTGATGACGTGGAGCGATTAATGGAGATTATCAAGCAAGCAGCAAAAGAAGGTGCAATGTTTGTCTACACTCTAGCTGACAGTTCCATGGCTGAATCTGCCAGACAAGCCTGCAAGCTATGGGGAGTACCATGCACTGATATTTTGAGCCCAATTACGGAGGCAATTGCATCTCATCTTGGTGTCTCACCATCTGGTCTTCCCCGTGGGGCTCCAGGTAGGAATTTTCCCTTGAGTGAGGATTACTTTAAACGGATAGAAGCTATTGAATTTACCATAAAGCAAGATGATGGGGCCTTACCCGAAAACTTGCACAAGGCTAACATTGTTCTTGCTGGTGTTTCTCGGACTGGGAAAACACCCCTATCAATTTATTTGGCCCAGAAAGGATACAAAGTGGCAAATGTGCCGCTTGTAATGGATATAGATGTTCCAAAGACTCTCTTCGAGATAGATCCGGAGAAGGTTTTTGGCTTGACAATAAATCCTATTGTCCTTCAAACAATTAGAAGGGCAAGAGCAAAGACTTTGGGCTTCAACAGAGAAGTAAGGAGTAATTATTCAGAGATGGACCATGTTAGAAAGGAGTTGGAATTCGCTAGCAAGATTTTCGCACAAAATCCGGTCTGGCCTGTAATTGGTTAGTATGTGGAAGTTTTGACTTTTGAATATTTACCTTTGGTTTTCTATTTCTATCTTCTCATCCCGGCAGTCCTGTACAAGGGAATTGAAGTCCCGGACTGATAGATAAATTATGTTGTAAAGTTGCTGAAGGTGATAGCTGGAGATGGACATTGTCATTTCTGTTACGCTTCCCCCCCCCCCTCCCCTAAAAACGTGATTTACTTATTGTGCTTGCAGAAGTGACCGGGAAAGCTATTGAAGAAACAGCAGCAGTTGTCTTGAGACTTTACCAAGATCGGAAGAACAGGTGCTCAATGCCAAGAATCTCAAAGCGCTATTAGAGATGCCAAGTTCTTATCATCAAGCATGCTTTAAACACAACAAGTATGAAAGAAGGATATAAATAGGGAGTCAGTCGGGTAAATCGAAGATCGTGTTATATGAAAGGATGGTTCATGGTTGTTAAACAAGGCCGACGTGCCATCGCTATTACAGATCTTCAGGTGAATATAGCTAAAATGTATAGATTTAAATTTTTAAAAGATTATCTGCCACGTTCCATCTTTTCCCGATGATATGGGTGACAAAGTGCTGAATGGAGGAAGAGAATTTTGTATCCATATGAAGTTCTTGGAATTAAAGCTTGCTAAGTCCTTATGGAAAAAGACTTCTAATAAAGAAATAATTTATTCACAGATGTATTATATTCTTAAAAGGATCAATAAGTAGGATATGTATATTACCTAAATTACTACATACTTTGCCGAGCACGATCTGGATGCATTGAAATGAAAAATAAGGGCTGGCTTAAGAGACTTGGGGTTGGGGGAGGGACTTGCATATTTTGCAGATGATGCAATGTCTTATATTATGGCATGGCATAAGCACGCTGCACTTTTTCTTTTGATATTTTTGGATTGATTTTTTACTACCTTTTGAAAAGAGTTCTGAGTCCTGGTCTAAGTACTTTTCCATGAAAACACTGAACTGAGTCATTTATTTATAGGACATGTACTGTTTTATGATCGACGCTGGTCTAGACAGAAGTTACTATTCTGTGCCATACACAGATTGCTTGTTACTTTTGCATTGGCTTCCTGTTTCCAATATAGTAATTGTTTTTCAAATTGTGAAGGTGTTCACTGGTGAGCACCACCAGCATGTGCATATGTTTGAACCAATTCGATACCAGTGGATTTAGTAGCGTCTGGGTAACATAAGACCTGGGCTATCTTGATATTTGCTTAATCTGTTTTCATCTGGCTTTTGTTGTGTTTTTAGTTTTTTGTGTTGTATTCTTGTATTTGTGATATTATGCGATTGCACATGGTATGGTCATACAAATATATGCTAATATAGTTGACCGTGCCACTTTGCATATTATTCCTTGGAACAAAATCAGAATAATATTGAAAACCTGTAGAAAATTTTCTTACCTATCAAAAGAACTCTTGAAAACTTTCTGAATATGGGATGTGAATATATGTTATCATTTATCTTCTTCATTGAAGCTTGAGATTTGGTTGCTTGGCCTTTTTTATAATGGCGAGTTTAATTGACATACTCATAAGCATACTCTACTTGGGTAAGCTTGAAAAGCAAAGAATATTTCTTGAATCAGGAAAAGCTTTGTGCACACAAGCACGCATATACTTCTATTATTACCCGTAGATCCAGTCTCAGTCTTGCTCCACTTCTATATGTCTACTCTCACATGAAGGCTACATACAACAAAAAGGAGTTGATGTGTTTGAACTGCAGAAACAGCAGATGGAATCAAAAGGTACGGAGGAACAAAAAAGGAAGACTCAGAGAGGAAAGTTATTTGTAAAAAGATTCACAAAACTAACACAATGTAAGCCCATGCATATCATGTGTTTCTGATTTCTTCCGTTCATCATTAAAGTAGATGCCCTATCTTTTGCCATAATATTCTGTGCTCTTGTCTTCATATAAAATAATAATAAAGAAGGCAAGGCCCTGAAAAGGTGAGAAAAGGCCAAGTTTGAAGCCCTTGCTGACAGAAGGTCTAGTTGCTTTTCTCTGTGTATTCAGTCATCTGCTTTATTCACTTGATCATTTTGTACATAACTCTTATCGAAAGAAGCCACTGCCACTGCCACTGCAGCCAAATATGTGAAGTGATATATTTTTGTTACGCCGGGCTCCAAGTTGTAGTTTGAACCGTACTCTTTTTTTAACTATAATATGGTGTGTGTTTTTTTGGTCACTGCATGCTACTTATCATAATGTTGTCATCCCCATCCCCATTGAGCTTTCCCATGGAAAGTGTGAGATATATCAGTAATATGGTTCCCATGCTTGACCTGCCAAAAAAAGTGAAGACAATCAAAATCACTTGATTATTATATTTTTTTTCTGTAAAAGTTGTTCGTCTTTAGACTCATTACTAGTCATGTTATAGAATACAGAGTGAACTTACAAGGTGGCAAAGAAGAAAAGGATCCTCCTGGGGTCAACGGTCCAAGAAGAAGAAGAAGAAGAAGAAGAGCAGCGTTTGAAACTTAATCTCTTGCCTCCAAGTTTGCTTTCGGTGGCTGTGGCCGTGGTAGTGGTGGCCGGGGTTGTGATAGTGATTTGGTGATAGATTTGCTGGTTGTTTGGGTGGTTGGTGGGCCCCACGGTCACTAGTATGGGCTTTTGTGGCGTGCTAGCCCCTACAAATAGAGTAGCTACATTTTTAAATAAATAAATAATTCCTCCAGAATGAAAATACATAAAACTAAAATTGGCACCTCGATCATCACCAATGTTTCTCATAACAAAATGGAATGCCCGTTTGTAGTCCATGTATGTATATTGAGACGTTGATTACATACGTAGAATTTCAAGAAAAATAATTTGAACAAAAAAGAAACGAAATGATTTGGACAAACATTTTTTTGTTGATAACCTCAGGCTAGATTTAATCTGGATCGTATATTTGCTTGTATTATTCCCATTGCCCCTAAAAGAGAGCACCAACTTGAAGTTTAAATAGGATTTTATTCTTATTACTACACTTTCCAATAACAAACACTCCTATTTTCTTTTAAGTTAATATTATATATATAAGCTACATCAATAGTATCACCAAAATAATAAAAAAAAAAAAGCCATATCAATGAACAGGAGACACGCATACGCCGCTTAGGAAATTAATTGAACGATCATCACGTCAATCTGAACCAATCCAGAAACTAGCTAATCTACTGTATTAAAGTAATCATTCCTAGGATACAACAACTGCCAGATGATATCACAAACTTAGGAGTCAACTACCATTTTTGAGCTAAGGTACATACAGGCTGTAAGCCTGTAATGAAGAAAAAAATAATGCATCTTTTACTAGTATGTACGTACGTGGCTGGCGCATATCATGGGCATAATCCCATCAAAACTTATTTTAGTATAATTTATTGCATCTCGTCAATTGTATTACTGAAATTTGATTAGCAATTGTGGTCCTGCATTTTTCAAGAACAAATAAGAATATAATCTAACCCCTAGTTACAATAAAATCATCAAACCCCATTGCTTCAGCATGAAATTCAAGATTTTAAATTGTTCTACAAGTTCATGCTATTGGACTTTATACATTTGTAAAGGCATATATATATATATATATATATATATATATATATATATATATATATATATATATATATATATATATATAATGGTGACATACCTCTTGGTGACGATGAATTTGGGACAAGAATACTAGTGTCCCTCTCATTGTCTGCACTCGAATTCATCTTCTTCTCAACTCCTCTCTGTGACCCTTTTCTTGAAAGGTTTCTCTGCAACTTTATTCATCCCATATAAGTACAAATATAATAGAAATTAGGCTCTATTGAAATTTTAAAAGCAGAATTTATTTAAAATAGTGAAAAAAATTTAGTGGACATTAGATGATGATGATGATTTTAATGTTATTAAGATTACTTTTGGAAAGGTAAGTATTGAATAAACATAGCTATTAGATGATGATATATGATGCTTTAATAATACTTAGATTGTAATGGCGTAAAGTTGAAGGAATTGTATAAACTTGTTATGATAAAAAAAAGAAAATGAATAGGCATTCCTTTTCTTTTGAGGGGAAGTAAGCAGAATCAAAGATCAAGATGAGAAAATTCTAATAAAGAGAAAGTGAAACGGAAAAACTTACAGTAATTCTTGAATTTGGGGTGAAATCATTGGTTGTGAGATGAGAAAAGCGTTCCATATCCAAATTGAAGCTATCGGATTTGATGTTTGGGTAGTGTAAACTACTGTTAATTTGATTGGAAACAGAGACTTTCTGGGTATTAATACTCTTTTCTTCTTCTCCAAAGGTTTCAAATGAACTCAAATTCATATTTACCTGTCAACGAAACAGTTGAAATATGAAGTTTTGAAGATAAAACACATAAATCTTAACAAGATAAAATGACCCAGAAAAAGATTTCTTACCAACTCTGGATTTGGCAACAATTTGGAGAGAAATTAAGTGGAAGGAAAAGGAAGAAGAAAAGAAAATGGTGGTAAATTTATATAGGGAGAGGTGTAGCTACTAGCTTGCGTGCCGAAAAGGGCAATTTTGATCAACCAAAAACTGATTCATTTACATGCAAATATTCAAATGTATGTACACATGTAGCTTGATCAATTAGTCAATTCTGAATAAACAAGTGCAAGTACAAACCAACTCTCTTGAATTATAAGAAAGAAAAATGGTTTCTTTTTTTCTTCCTTCAACTGCTACAATGGGGGTGTTGAATAGATTGCTCCATGCATACCATTAAAACACAACTGTATAATCATTTTATGTGAACTTTGCTGCTGGTGACTTTTTGGGTTTTGGGTGAGTCAAGTTTTGGTTCAAGAAAAGAGAGAGAGGGACGGGGCTCATGGGAGTTGTGATTATATCATATGCAATGTTTTTGAGTTATACAAAGGGATGTTGAGTGGTTCCGCCTTGTTGGACTATGTAATTTTGTGCGGCCTTGTTTAGTTTTTGTATTTACAATGAATTTATATTTTTATTACCAGGGATGGCATGCATTACATGTGTAAATTACGCGGGATAAAATATTTTTTTTTTATAAAATTTGAAGAGTTAAATAAAAAAATAAAAATTAATACTCCATATGTTTCGAATTATAAGATTATTTTTAAAAGTTAATTTAAGACAATTTTAAAATTTAAATTGATATGATTTATTTAAAATTTTAAAATAATAAATCTTATAGGCTATAACTAATATATTATTTTATAGGTAGTTTATGATATTCATAACACAAAGTAAATGAATTCATCTTAATTTTGACTTGAAAATATTTGAAATTATTTTTTCAAAAGTCAATATTGATCATAAAATTTGGAACCGTAAGAGTATGAAAAAGACAAAATAGGAATATCTTAAAAGTCGAAAGATATTTTCAAAAAAAGGCAAAACTCTTCGAAAAATGTTAAGACCATATAAGTCGACCCTTAATAGATACTACTAGGAGTACAAGATAGCTAAAACAATCATCAACTTCTTACAGCATTTGATTAATTTAACAGATACTACATGCCCATTTCACGAGTGGGACAAACTTAAACATAAGTTTGTGTGGATACTACTCTTGGAATTGACAAAATTTAATCATATGATTATGAATACTTTTATTTGCAATCATATAAAAAAAAACAGTTGAGTTGGATTTATGTGTATTTTTTAACCGTTAGTGCACATAAAATTATTTATTATTTGATGGATTATTGATTTTGATATTAACATTTTAACTACCATTCTGCAGTGTGTGCTATTGTTTATGACTAGTAACCTGCACCCTCAACTACTAAGTTATCCTCCATGGTCAAACGGTTGGTGATCGATCGAATTCCTTCAAGAGTTTAAATCTGCAATTTCTAATTATGGGAAAAAGTCTGAATTTTTTAAACAGAATTTTGTGATTGTTCGGTCAGGTTATATTTGTCTTTCTAATTTTTTTTTTGACAAGACTCTGGAATAATAAGAACGTGGAATAATTCTTATTGATAAGTAAATTGAATTACAAAAACATTATAGTTGAGGTGACTCCCTCTCGCGTCTCAAATTGAAACTCTTTAAAACAAAAAACAAAGTATACCAAATATTTGGTTTTGTTGATAATCCCTCATAATTAAGCAATCATCATGCAACATTTACTTTTACATTTTGAGTTGCAAATTATCCTTAGCTTTTAATAGTGTTAAACTGATACAATATAACAAATATCAAGTTTAACTACAGCGGAACAAGCAATCCATTAAAAGAGTCAAGTAGAGAATAAAATCTACTATCTTTTACGATTTAAAAGGTTTTTCGTCACTTTTATTGCTGAGACTCAGCTTAATAAATAATCAACATCATTGAATCACCCCTGCACTACGGCCAAGGATATTCTCTAGTATCACGACTACAAATTATCCATGCACTACGGGCCAAAGATATTCGTGTATTCATTAATGGTCATGATCATGCCAACAACTGTCCATCAATGCACTACGGGCCAATGAGGACTTTTACCACATTATTTGTAATATTACGGTCATGATTATACCGAATAATCCCTGGTCATAATCATACCAAGTCCATCTATGCACTACAGGCCACATATGACTTTCAACATAATATAAACATGAGGATGATGACAATGATATAAGAATTCAATAAAACAAGTTCAAGAATTAATTTATCCAGGAACCAACAACGTCTAAATTGTCAACATAATACTACTTTGTAGAGTTAAATTCAAGAATGCTCAGAAGAATATTTTCATGAAAAGATACTGGATGAAGCGCAAATATTAAAGATATTCCACTAATTTCATGGAGTATAAAAACCAAAACTTTAACCAACTGAGTATAATAAAGAATGGAATAACAAAAGAATTCACCAAGCATGCGATAGACCGCATAGACAGGTTATTCCAACAGAAAAATAAATAATGGAACCAGGTCATGCGTAAACGCACCGACAGGATATTTCGAAAGAATAATAAATAATGGAACCAGGTCCGGCGTAAACGCACAGACAGGATATTCCAACAAAATAATAAATAATGGAACCAGGTCCGGCGTAAACGCACAGACAGGATATTCCGACAGAATAATAAAGAACAGAATATTAGAAGAATTTCACCATGTATGTGGTACTTCGAATAAACAGGTTATTCCAACATAATGATAAAGAATGGAATAACAGAAGTTCTCTTCATGAAGACGAAAGAAATAATACCCCTTACCTTAGAAGAAATTGGATATAGGAAAAGAGAGGTAACATACTTTTCTTCTTATTTCTCTCTCTAGAGTTTCAGTGAATTCGTAAGAAATAATGAAAGAATGAGCTTCTATTAATAGGAGAATGGAAAGACATTGTGTAAGGATTTATCACGGACGCAATAATTCATAACTCACGGGCCTCAGACGAAACCTTTGGTTAATTGAATTTCAATGAATTTTCCTAATACAAACAAAAATTAAAATTATATATATATATATATATATATATATATATATATATATATATACTACTCCACCATTCCCACATTCCACCCAATTCACGGGTGGAATTCCTCCCACAAAAAAAAATCCTTTCATTCCCCAACCAATTATATATATATATATATATATATATATATATATATATATATATATATACCGAATGATTATTTTTAAAAAAAATAGGTAAATGGGGGTCCATAAAATACGTCAAACATTACAATAAATACCTCATAAAAATCACCTCAATATTTTTAACAACATTTATCATCATTATTATAATTCACAAAATTAATCGACCAGGTCGTTCTTAGGAAAGATGGGGTTTTCCAATAAGAATTTCTCCCTATTGGCGAGCAATTAGGTGACCAAACCTCTCCTTGACAGAACTTCTAAACATCGTTAATATTGTAAATATTAATATTAATAACTTTGTCGTCTCAATTATTGATTATAAAATATTAACAATAATTGAATCAAATAACGTGAAATACTATGCAGTAATTACTGTAACAATAATTGAACAAAACTGAGTGACTTCTCACGTAAGCATCAATAATCAATACCGTGTGCTACTATGCAACCACCCGTATTACTGTACTTTTAACACCGGGTGTTTCAACAGTTAATGGTAAACTTCCGCCGTTATTTTTATAAAGTATTTTTGTCATTTTCTCAATCCGACAATTATTCCGTTGTGGGGTCCACCAATGATTGTGCCGTTGTACGAATATTCCCTGTTAAAACGAATATTCCCCGACCAAATGAATATTATATAACAACTTGCGTACTTTACAAAATTTATTAATATTACCCACAACTATAACATTATATCAAATTCATTCCATAATATTCAAAAATGATATTTATAGAAAAAATCATCTTTATTAAAAAGTTGGAGTCTTACAACCTCCCCTTCTTATGAAATTTCGCCCTCGAAATTAGGGTACGTACTTGGTATGTTGAAGAGGTAAGGATACCTTGATTTCATTTCAGATTCTAACTCCCAGGTCATTTCCTCAACATCGTGGTTTCTCCAGAAAACTTCGACTTGAGGTATAACCTTGGAGCGTAGAATATGTTCTTTCTTATCCAAGAGTTGAACATGAACCTCTTCATACGTCAAATCTTCCGCTATTTCGTCCGGTTCTAACTCAATAATGTTGTTCGGGTCTTCTACATATTTACGTAACATGGATATGTGAAAAACGTTATGAACACGAGACATACTTGGCGGTAAAGCGAGTCTATAAGCCACAGTTCCTACTCGAACGAGGATTAAAAATGGGCCAATGAATCTAGGATTGAGCTTTCCTCTCCTTTCAAATCTCGTAATTCCTTTCCATGGAGCGACACGTAACAACACATGATCTCCAATATCGAATTCCACATCCTTTCGATGACTATCAGCATAACTCTTTTGTCGATCTTGTGAGATTTTAATACGTTGTTGGATCGTTTGAATCTTTTTTGTAGTCATACGTACCAACTCCGGTCCCAACAACGTTGCTTCACCCACCTCATCCCAGCATACTGGAGAACGACACTTTCTTCCATACAACGCTTCGACCCTTCTTGCACTTTATTCCTCATACGCATCAGCTCTAGGTCTGTAGCTTGAGCAGCTTTAACTTTATCAATTAAAGTCGGTTCTACTCGTATATTCGCCATCATCACATGGGTCCCTGGAGTCTTTAACTCTATCTCCATCCTTTGCAAATCATACAAAATGGGTCTTTGCGTTGACAATATCGCACTCATACCCGCATATGATCTTCTACTTAATGCGTCAGCTACCACGTTCGCTTTTCCAAGATAGTATTAGATGGTATGATCATAATCTTTCAATAGTTCACTAGTACATACGTTGTCTCATGTTTATTCTTATGTATATTGATAAATTTGATAAGCCTCCATATATTTTTTCATATTTTCATCATCTATAGATTCTATAAAGTTGGATTTGAAAAAAACATAAACATATATATATATATATATATATATATATATATATATGTATTACACACGATCGGCTATATTAATTCAAAGAGCGATAATCTTGATATTAATATAAAAATAGTACATGGTCCGGTGAATGAAGAAGCTAGTGCGCGGCACATGTCATAGACCAGTACTACCTTGTTTTTCCAGGTCTTCATCCTTTCAGATAAAAAACAAAACAAAAAACATGCTCTTTTCATTTGCCATATTAATTTGTTTCGTTTTAAAAACCTTTCAATATTCATACCTTAAAATCTATACTACTACATACAAGTATTAATTTATAAAAGAAAAAAAAAGGGGAGACATTTTTTTTGGACCGGTCCAATTTTGGTTTTTTTTTTCTTGTGACTCCCAAAAAATGTATAGTATTTATTCTAATTAAAATTTTTACAAAATATAATATTTTAAGTGTAATTTGAATATATATACAATACTGTAGACTTTTCGATTGCAATTACAACAGTCGCCTTTGCAAGTAGCTAGCATTAGCAAGCCCCTAATCATCTCATTGGCGGCCCAAACGTTGTCATAATTCTATTCCGCTTTCTCTAACCTTTATTTATTTTTTGGGTCCTTTACAATAATATACAATATTTAGTAAGTAATTACAATAATAGTGTACTCATAAAATATTTACATAATTAATTCACTTTCCATATTTATTTACAATATTAGTGCAATTAGGATTACTTAATTTAAAAAATTAGTATATGATTCAATTCATAATAATAAGAAAACCTAAAAGCAAGGAGAAATAACTGTCATAATTAATAATTCAAATTCAAATATATTGGATCTAACAACAAAAATAAATTCAAATTCAAAAATAATAATTCAAATTCAAATATTCAAAGTTTGGCAATGTCATCTTCCTCCTCCCCTTCGCCGGTGAGACCCAATTTAATGTTCAAAAGAAAATAAGAACACTGCATAGAAAAGAGAGAGATAAGAGAGTGATGTGTAATGTAATGTTGATAACCAAACCTTCGTACTAAAGTAACCAAACTTTTATACCAAGGTAACCAAACCTTTATACCAAGGTAACCATTCTATCTCCACACCTGCAGTATGAATTGATTACCTTGGTCTGAAAGTTTGGCAACCAACTACATGAAGGTTTGGCTACCAACTGCATTACATTCAAAATAAATTGGTAACTTAATAAAACAGAATTAGTTACCTTGGTATGAATGTTTGGCTACCAACTGTACTATAAAAAAACTGCAGAAACAGAGCGACGACAGATCATATTTCTGCGTTGGTACTTGCTCTCGGAAGGATCATATTTCTAACCTACTGTTTCTGAATTGATAGGTACCAAAAAAGAAATGACAATAACAGACAATTGAACATGGAAAGAATTTAAAGCCCAAATAATCTTCTGTCTCAATAGAGCCGAGACACGCAAGTTTGAGATATTCTAGTGCCTTCTAGTTTTTTGCTTCAAGAGCATCTCCCGTAGCTCAGCTGCATCAACCTTATTAGCATGAATCTCCGGTCGGTAGTAACCGGTGACGGGATCTGGCACCCACGAATTAGACTTGGACGCCGCCTCTTCACCTCCATTCTTCGACATCACTCCGCCCCTTGCACATCCTCCTACTGCACCAGCTTGAGAAGCATATCCCCTTCTGTTTCACATACAAATAAATCTCAGAAAATAAATCATGCTTATTCTTTTATTTAAAAAAAACTAAAAATCATATATTAAGAAGAAGAAGAAGAAAGGCAAAGTACGTACCGGCTAGCAATAGAGATGTGTTCCCCTAAATTAAGGAATCCTAATTGCATACAAATTCTCTAAATTAATGAATCCTAATTTCACTAATATTATAAATAAATATGAAAAGTGTATTAATTGTGTAAATATTTTATGAGTACATTATTGCTATAATTATTTTTAAAAATGTAATAGAATATGTAATTGATCCTTATTTTTATTTATTTTTGCATCGAGAATGTTAGCCATAGCCGTCCTTAATTATTGTGTAATGTTTGAGGTCTTAAATTATTTTTATAAAAAATTATTTTAAATAATTTGTAATTATTATATTGATTGATGAGCATACTTTTTGTAAAAATAATTAATTGTGTCAAACAAATATTAGTAACATAATACATGGAAAAAACCTTAATTCCAACGGAATTATTTTCAAGGGAATGGATTCTGTCGAGATTAACTTAATTCCGGTGGAATTTTTTGTCAGAAATACGTTGATTTAGATATAATTCAATCAAAATCAGACAGTCCTTGGCGCGATGCTTTCTTACCCGAACGCGCACTAAACTCAACGAAATTTACATTAATTATAACGATATACTTATCTGTCAAAAATAACTTAGAATCGACAGAATTAATTCTAACAAAATTGATCAATATCATATTATTTAAAATATTATTTAAGACTAAAAATTTAAGAAACTTATAATTGTTCTTAACAACTGGGCTAGCACATTTCCAGAGTGAAAACTAACCAATTGGTATATGTGGTATTTTATTGAGCTACTTTCTTTTGGGTTTATTTTTTAATAATTAATTAGTGCATTCCACTGCACAAACATTACCAACTACTCATATAGGAGGTTACTACCGTATAAATTAAAGTCTCAACCCTATTTTTTTATTTTTCTTCATCAAGGCATGCAGACCATACAACGAGGAATATGGGAGTGGTTAGCATAAAATTTATTTTTGGGTAAGTTAGTCAATTGACTAATAGAGTACTGACACGCAGGCGTTGTTCTGTGTATGTCTGCATTTTATTGGCCAATTGACTAACTTACCCAAAAATAAATTTCAAACTAACCGGATCCGAAGAATATTATCAATCATCATTATATTTTGGTTGGTCAAACCCCTTCAAGTTTTTTGAAATATATATTTGGTGTGGTGCTCAAATTAATGCACGATCTACACATGGACATATTTCTTTTCTTGACATCATTGCTATGTGAACTTGTTCACATTCATTAAAATTTTCTTTCAAGTTATGTGGCACATTCTGCTCAAACTTGATAGACAGAAATTAAAAAAGGTGAGGTTGAACTTGTGTATGTAAAGCATCAACATGATTTAAATTGGAGAAATACATGGTTACTTATCAAAATTAATCCAAATCTTTTCCATTAAGTTTTATACGTGATGAGCAGGTTTTTAACCTACGATTCGATTTTAATTCGTTTCATATATTGTTAGTTTTTGGATATATTCATGTTACTCGTGATAGATTTTGTTTCTTTTTGCAGGAGAATGGTTTAAAGAGGTTAAAGAATAGACGTTGGATGAAAAGTAACAAGTTCTGCACTTTCTGTCCAAGCGGTGCGGGGCGTGCCATGCTCAAGTGATTGACGGTGCGGGGCGCGCTGGAACTGAGGAAACTTACTGCTTGGGCGACGCGGGCCGCGCTATTTTACAAGAGAACCCGACGCGGGGCACACCGGTATAACGATTCAGTTATTGATTTTATTTCCTTATGCACGAAAGTTGACTTACAAAAGGATTGATGATTGTCTTATGTAATAGGGTTAGGTTAAGAATATAAAATGGGAGTTATTTCTTAGTTTGAGGGATTCTTTTGACTAACAACTATTGGGGGCTACACAATTGAAGCTTTTGGATCTTGCATTGGAGGTCTTGCAAGGCAGATTTTGGAGGGCAAGATTGAAGATCATCAATAGAGTTTTTCCTTCTTCCTCTTAAATTAATCTTAAATTAATTTATGTACTCAAGATGTTTTCCAAGAATTATTCGTTAGTTTTAATTATGATGATGAACTAATTTCCCAATTAGGGCTACAATTGAACCTTTTGTGATGCAATAATTAAATTATATTTATTCTCACGTATTAATTCTATTGAGTTGATTATTATATTTTGTGCTTGATTAAATAATCGTTTGACCAACAATTAACCTGTTATTTTTGATTAAATTGAAAGAGGAAATCATAAATTAGACCTGAATATAATAACACATGATTTTGTTGATTCTTTTGAATAACATAACATTGTATGAAACAAAAGTATTTATATGTAATGCGTAACTTTATTAGGAGTTTTTGCTTAATGAATTTGTTTTAAGTGTCTTGCACGAAAGTAGCGAAATAACTGAAACAAATCTTTTTATTAATCATTGAAAGATTGATGTTAGTAAATTGTTAAGTAATCCTAGTTAGCAACTCATTAAATTAATTAAATGGAAATAAGATAAAGAATTACTGCGAAACAATTGGAGAAATTATATTTCTAAACTTTAATCATCTAGTATTCGATATTTGTTAGTTTAATTATTTTTAAGTATCTTATTAAAATAATTTTCACAAATCAATTTGAGTGACTGTTGAGTGAATTGATTTGAATTGATAAAATTTGTTAATTAGATTAATTGTTAGTAACTGTTCTCTGTGGGTTCGACAACCTTTTTTATCGCTCTATTATTTGATTGACCGTGCGCACTTGGATGTATTTGTTATTATATAAATCGGACAACAATACGTACTACCTCTATTAATAATTTTAAGCTGGCGTGACAGAAAAAGGTAAATGTTTTTCTTGCTTTTTTTAAATTTTTTTTTTGTGCAAGTTTAAATGCATTTTCATGTTCTTTTAAAAAAATGGAATTTTATATATATATACGTTTGTTAATGGTAGTATTTCTTTGATTCTGGAATTTTATAGACGTATGTTAACGGTAGTATTTCTTTGATTCTGATCAAGGGTTGAAGGAATGTCGATCTGACTTGTAAAATAGAGAAACTACGTACAAATATCTAGGGGTGCTCATCGGTAAAAAATCGAACCGGTATCCAAAAAACCGAACCGGTACCGAACCGCAATAACTGCAAAAACAAGAACCGGAACCGGTACCGAATTACCGGTTTTGGTACCGGTTCGGTACAAAAGCGGTACCGGTTTTTTCGGTTCGGTTTTCGATTATACCGCATGCATGGTAATATTTATAATTATTAATAAATAATAATAATTAAATAATTTTTTTAATATATTAACAAAAAAATTTTAAAATTAAGAAATCATCTACAATGTTTAAGCTAGTCAAGACTTAAGCTACTGTTCTGTGTGCTAGTAATTCACCAATATCCAATATCCAAAAAAATTGTGGATACCCAAAAAATATTAGTAATTGAACAGCTCACAAATAATATCATTTGGACCCAAGGGTTCACAGAATGACAGAAGCATAATCTCCTTTCAAAACCATAAAAATATTCAAAGAAAATAGACGGCTGGTTTCATCAATGAAGATGTTACTCTTGTAGCAAACATTGCGGAGACTGGATAGAGTGAGAGACTCCATCTTACTTGCATTCATTTATACTCTTCTTTCCGTCTTATAAAAAAATCTCATTTAATTTTAATACTAATTAATTTGCTAAGTTTTAACGTCTAAATTGTGACTTGAATTTATATTAATTTTTGAAATAACAATTAATATTTTAAAATATTAAACCACATGATACTTGATAGACACTCTAAACCACTGATTATCTTTCAGGACTTGAAGGCCTTCCACTTGTTTGTCCTGTAAAAGGAATGTAATAACTGATCCATCTGTATGCGGTTTAACGCCCAGGATTAGATCAGGCCTTGGACATGGAGGATAGCAGTTATGTTGTGAGCAATATTACAAATTTTTCCAGTTTTTCGGTTTTATCGAATTCGAAATTTTTATTACCGCTACCGGTACTGAAAAATATAAAAAAATCGAATAACCGGTACCGAAAAAATCGAAACCGAAAAAAACCGGTACCGTCAGTACCGGTTTCAACCGGTTCGGTAAAAAAACCGAAAAACCGAATTTTTTGAACACCTCTACAAATATCCTTGACGGCCCGAGCCACAGGGGTATACCTCCAGTCAGTAACGAAATAATGAGGAAGATGATCGAAAAAATGCAATGAAGGGTTATAGAGGTTTCAGAAAGAGAAATAAGGGAATTAATTAGAACTTGAGTTTTAGCTCAGTATTTATAGAAGTATCTGCTAAGGTCAGTCACATGTTTTATACTTGCTCTTAAGTGATGACGTGTCCTCTTCTTATTGGTTGGGGTGGTATATTCACATGTAAGAGATGTTTTTCACTTGGCGAGAAAGTAAATGACCTTTCTAACAGCCTTCTAAAAGGCTGAGACGTGAACATATTTCTGACATTGCTTCTTCAGGACCACTGTCAGATGTCGATATGAGAAATTAATTTTGCCTTTCACCATGAGGAGGTTGGTTTATACGGATAGAAAGTGGGGTCGCGCGCCGTTCCTTCCGACATCATTTGTCTTCTCACCCTATACTCATATGATTTTCTCTCTTCATTCTTAAAAGATTATCGTTTTAGAAGAAAAAATTTATAACAATTTATTTATCATTTACAACTTGTAGACCCAAGTGCAAATTAGAGTTCACTTGACTTAATTGAATTAAATACATAAATTAAAGCCCACATTATGATTAAATGAAAAGACGGAAGCCGAAAATAAAGAAGCAAGACCTGAGAGAATCTTTCACGTGTCCCGAGGTAGAAGACACGCGAAGATGACTCATTTTGGAAATTGATTGAGGGATTGGATTGGTGGCTAGAAGAACAGGACGATCTGGACATTATACTCTGATGACTAAGAGTAAATTTAGAATTTCTCCGAGGTCATGTGCCTAGCACATGACCACTCTCCAGAAAATCCTATAAATACCCCTTCCACTCCATTGGGAAGGAGACTTCATTTTAGACTCTTGGGCCTTTTAGAAGACTAGGAGACTTGGAGATTCTCTCTCAACCCGAAGCACTCAAGAAGGCTCTCTGAATCCTTGCTACCCTAACAAGGTTCTCGGATTCTAAGAGTTCTGTCACATGTCGTTGGAGTAATCGCTCACCTAGTCTTCTCTCCTCTTTAATCCATCAATCAATTCCGTACTTGTCATGGATTTCTCTCCTCCTTAGCCAATACAAAACCCTAACCCTAACAAGGTACAATTTTTTTGCTCACATTTTTTCAGCGACTCTGTTGCGGAGGTGTAGAATTCGTGAAGGGTATTCCCACAACTCGAAGTGGGAGAACTACAGGAAGAGCTTCACCAACAAATAACATTACCTCACCGAATCCAGTTCCAAGACAAGGAAATCAAGCTTTCTAAGGAGTAAACTTGGATCTTGACCAACCAATTATTGAAGACGCTTCGGAAGGGAGTTCAACATTACCATATATGGCTAATCAACAACAAACAAACGCAGGAAGGCAAGGATGCAAGTGGATAGCAGGTAAATGCTGTGCAACTGGAGATGCTCAAGACGTTGAAGGAAGCATAGGAAGGACAAGGGATGATGATGGCCATGATGCTAGAGATGTAGTTGAAGCAAGAGGAAATAGAGAATTTCCGCCAGCAGTTGATGCAGATCCCCACCTTCAAGGCCATGTTCCCAGGGAGAACAAGCAGAAGTGGACGACAACAACAATGGCAGCAACAACAAAGAGAACCAGATTGTACCTCCATCGACGTAGAATCAGTCGGTTCCAATCATCAAATTGGAGCCCCAGAACAGTGGTGACGCGCCACAACCCAGGTTGGAAGCAAGCCAACCTCAGACAAACATCATCCCAACTGCTCTCTCAGTATTTTCACAAGTGCAGATGCCAACCATCCCAAGTCATGTCCAGCGAGTGAGCCAACAACTGTCACAAACGCCAGCTTTGCACGATGCAAGTGTGAATCAACCAATCTCTTTACCATACACACCGCCGATACAGCAGTGTATCACAACACCTCAAAGAGTTCACGCCACGAGCCAGTACGTGACGAACGATGATATGTGTGACGCCCCCAAAATAGGTATACAAAACCCATTCTGAGTCGCCAAATACATGGTACAGAAAGCAAACTATAACTTCAATAATACAATTGTCGTGCAAAATACGACAACACATACTGTGAGTTTAAATACAAATATTGTCTTCTGGACAATATCCACACTCAAATAAATTCTCATTATAATTATTCAAACACTATTTTACAGAAATAGTGAGGACTGCTAAAACATCTTTCTAGAACCATCACTCCATACCCCGACTAGATCCTGCTATGTTCTCACCTCCTGAGAAGAAAAATAGAACAAAAAGGAAAAAGGGTGAGCTCAACTAGCCCAGTAAAGAATATTATGACTAAGATAATATACAACAAATTATCGTTAGTCTTCAACAGGGAAAAATCTGATAAAATATAATCGACAACAAGTTTTAGATCAACAACTGCAGCGGAAACAGCAAACCATTAGAAGAGTCAAGTAGAGAAAGAATTCTACTATCTTCTAAGATTTAAAAGTCCATCATCAATATTTTATCCCTGTAACATCAATTAATAATCATCTTTAACCAAATATTCATCTTTGCACTACAGGCCAAAGATATTCATTTGTATCATCAGTCGGTCATGTTCATCTCAACACCTGTTCATCTTTGCACTACAGGCCAAAGATATTCATCAAGTAATTATACATCTTTGCACTACAGGCCAAAGATATTCAGTAATATCATCATTTAAGACTGAGGATGATGAAAAATATCTTAAAGAGAACGAATCCAGTGAGACAGAAGGACAAATATTAGGGATTCGTATAACAGTTTATCCAAGATCAATAATACTTCATAATAATCAATTGTGAAGCAGAATTCAAAAATAAAGATCAAAACATGGATACAATCAAAGATAGTAACCATAATAGACATCTTGGACAAAAAGGAAAAATTTTATTTTTTGGTGAATAGTGCCGTATTCGTGAATAGTGTCGTATACGTGAATAGTATCGTATACGTGAATAGTAATCCCGACACAAAAAGTTCCAAATTTGATAAAAACTCATATCAATATTTCAGCATAATGATATTGAAGAAAATAATATCATTTAAGAAGAAAATAATATCCCTTACCTCAAAATATCAGTACTTCTGGTCGGAATACCGGTATAAGGCTGAAAGAAACTTGCTCTGATGAATAGAAACTCTCAAAGTATCTAAATACTCACAAAATACACTCAATAATCTAGAGAGAGAAAGAGAGAAAACTTGTTTCTGGTGTGATTTTCAATTCTAACGTAGCCCTCTATTTATAGAAAAATTTTGGTAGGTTTGACCTGCAACCTGATGGCTTTACCTGCTACTATTCCCACCCACCACATTTGAAATATAATTCAGCACATTTCTTCACCAACCACAAGTGGGGCCCACCAATTCTAGAATTTTCCACCAAAAATGATTTATAACCTGATTTCCGAATCAGCCACCTCTTAAAATTCATAACAAATCATTCGTTCATTTTTAACGGTTCAAAATTTATGGACATATACTCAACTTATATATGTATAACATATCCAAAAATTACCACGATCCAACGGTCGGATTAAAAATTATAACCCCCGCAAAATATCTTAAAAACCCTAATTTTTAATACCTCCATTCCGACAAAAATACTGATAAAAACCTCAACATTAACTCCTTCATTTTTAACCACAAAAATATATCCCTCATTTATATCCACATAATATAAATATTTCCTTATCATATGAATCAATAATTAATTATTCACAAATAATATTACAGAATCACATTTATGACAACCAGGCCGTTCCCAGGAAAGAGGGGGCTTTCCAATAAGGATTTCTCCTTACTGGCGCGCAATTAGATGACCAAACCTCTCCTTAGACAGAACTTTCTAGACATTGCCAATAATGTTATCTAATAATATTATTCAAATAATATGAATTATTGATCTGATAAATGAAAATACTGTGCAGCAACAATTATTGAAACAACAATAATATAAAATATCAACGCAGCAATTATTAAATCAATAAAATAAAATATTGAATAATAACTACTGTAACAATTATTGAGTAGTGCCTTCTTACGTAAGAATCAATAATTGGTGCAATACCGTGTGCTACTGTATTTTAACCACCGGGTATTCCAACAGTATTAACGGTAACAACTACGCCGTTATTTATAAATAACTTATACTTGTCGTTTTCTTCATCCAATCGCTTTCCGTTATGGGGCCCACACAAGGCTGCGTCGTCGTACGAATATTCTCCGACAGCAAGAATATTCCACGACCAACCGAATATTCACCGACCAAAAATAAATATTTTATAACCACTTGCTTATTTTGCAAAATTTGCACATTTCACCCATAACCAAAGTATTATATCAAATTAACCCCTTATTATTCACAATAATATTTAGAGAAAATTTGATTTTATTCATTAATAAGTTGGGGTCTTACAATATGATCGATGTGATCAATCAACTTCGTAGGCAGACATCTCGACTCTCGGAGTTAGACTTTACTCCACCTTACTACATGGACTTTAAGCTGCTAATGCAATATATATATATATATATATATATATATATATATATATATATATATATACGGAGAGTCTCTAAAGTGAACCTTAAAAAGCGAACCAAAGACGAACCGTCGTCTTTGGTGTCTATGGCGACGGTTCGACCCGTCGCCAAAGACTAAATGGCTATGGTGACGGATCGAACCGTCGTCATAGACACCAAAGACGACGGTTCGTTTTTGGTTCGCTTTAGAGACGGACTATATATATATATATATATATATATATATATATATATATTACCTAATCAACAGCTTTTATGTTATAATAAATCGAAATAAGCTTCTTTAAGAATTTCAAGTTGCTGAACACAACATGACAACACGTTCGAATGTATGTAGTTTTCATTCTAGATCAATCTCTGGAATTAACAGGCATAATATTGTTATCAACTAGGATTATTATCTGAAATCATATAATTAATAAACTCGGAATGACCTTGTTAATGATATTGAGGCATGTTACTTGCAGCAAGGTCAACTGCTCTTATTTATAACAGCTAAATTAAACTTTTTTTTAAGAAATAAAAGTTAACATACTTTATCTACTATCCGAGAGCTTCATTCAGCTTTCGTTAGCATGATTATTAATCTAATAGATCACTTGAATAATTTAGTGCTTCCGCTATAGATATTAAATCATTTTGGTACTACGTACAGCTAATTATAGAATGTAAATTTGACAATTTCTTTTGTTCATAGAATATAAATCAAATTAAGTCAAGCGAATATATAATATTCTCCTTGATCGTCACCTGAATGCAATAAACAATGCAAATGCCATGTAATGACAACCCTTTCGTGACAGATTCAAATAACTTGATTGGACTATAAAATGGGATATGATCTAGATTAATTCTCACAAAAAAGTTAGAAAGAAAGAAAGTTGGAAGCCATAAGCTAATTGTATTGTCAATGGCTACCTCAAAATTTTCAGTACTTCAACTGATATTATTTACTTTTGTGATCGGCAATGCTAACGCAAAGGATTTGAAAGTAGGGTTTTACAAGAAAACATGCCCCAATGTCGAGGTCATTGTTAAGAAGACAATAGATGAAGTCATCTCGGTTGCACCTACTCTTGCTGCCCCTTTGTTGAGAATGCACTTTCACGACTGTTTCGTTAGGGTATGTAAAAAGAAGTTATTAATTTTTGAGATTTTTCCCGTTTGTAAATATATTAATTAATTTTGTGTTATTACTAATTATTTGCAGGGTTGTGACGGGTCGGTGCTCTTGAACTCATCAAGTACTAATCAAGCTGAAAAGGATGCATTCCCTAATCTAAGCCTAAGAGGGTTTAACATTATCGATAAAGTCAAGTCCGCCATAGAGAAAGCATGCCCTGGGGTGGTTTCTTGTGCTGATACAGTGGCCTTAGTAGCTAGGGATGTAACCGTCGCGGTAAAGTTTCTTTGATTCTCTATCTTGTTAATTTCCTTAATTTATCACAATATATTTCAAAAAACAATTTAACTGTGAAACCCTAATTAACTATGTATGCTCGTCTAATAGATACCACTTGAGATGTAAAATTATAAATGCAAGAATGAATTTCATTTTTCTTCTCAGATTGAAGGCCCATTCTGGAAAGTAGAAACTGGGCGAAGAGACGGAAGAGTGTCAATACTGACCGACGCCTTAACAAACTTACCACCTCCGACTGCAAACATAACCACATTGATACAAGATTGGCAACAAAAAGGTCTAAGTGTAAAAGACCTAGTAGTCTTATCAGGTAACATTAATTTGAATGATAGATGAAACAAATTACGTACGTACGTACATGGAACTTACATAACAATAGTTAATATAAGCCCAAGTAATTATATATTATTGTTGAATATATAGGTAGCCACACAATTGGAACTTCACACTGCTTTAACTTTAATAACCGCCTCTACAATTTCACCGGAAAGGGCGATTCCGATCCGAGTTTAGACCCTAACTACATTGCCAGGTTGAAGTTGAAATGCAAACCCGGAGACCAAAGGACAATTGTAGAGATGGACCCCGGAAGTTTTAAATCATTTGATGAAAAATACTATACCCTTGTATCAAAGAGAAGGGGACTAATGCAGTCAGATGATGCCCTACTTAACGACCTCAAGACGAGAAAATATGTCCAACTTCAAGCTGCCACTCATGGATCAACTTTCTTCAAGGATTTTGGTGTTTCTATGGTTAAAATGGGTAGGATTGGAGTTCTTACAGGCAGTGCAGGTGAAATTAGGAAAGTGTGCTCTAGGGTTAACTAATAGTTGGCCGGTTTTAAGCTCCCATGCATTCTAAATAAACTTGTATCTAGAGTCTAGACCAAGGTCAAGAGCTAGCTAGTGTTGTTTTCTAATAACAAATCATTAATTTGTAACTTTTTTTGTTTATTTAATTCATATGATTCAAGTATACCCAATTCTATTTGATTATTCAAGGCTAGGCTTTAGTTAATAGTTTGATCATCAGAAAATAATTAAACATTTACTTAGTATGATCATTCTTAAAATTTATATTCAGCAATTTCTCGTATATATAATTAATAATCATGTGGTTCAAACAATCACGTTCTCCCGAGCTAGCATATATATGTAAATGTTGTAAAATTAGTTAACAATCCTACTTGGTTAATTAATTATGTGTTCAATAAATTTTTTATACATCTCCAAATATTTGAATAATACTACGTCTTATTTTAGAAAGCTTATAGTCTAAGAGACAGAATTTGCAGAGAGAAATAGAGAGAAAAAGAAGATAGAATGGGAAAGAAGATTTTAATTCATTTCATTCATACCTACCAATAACCCACATTCTGCTATTTAAAATTAACGAAATACAAGATAACATGAGAATGCATTTAAACCATTCATTTTTAACCCTCCATTCTTACCCAATACCCATTTTAATTACGCTAGTATCTTGATCCGTAACAAAAGCCATGCATCTTAAGAAAATATTCATTCGCCTCCACATCACCTTCTAGCTCAATTTATAAAATTATGTCACTTGTTAGTCTATGAGTAGAAAACAAAATATTCTTTTTTTTTTTGGAGATTATCACAATAAAAATTGGAACTCCCAATTTGTGACTGCGAAATAATTACAGCGCTTTTGATACGGTGAAATTATATAACGGAGAAGCAGTAGAGGATCCAGAAATTGTGTTGAGCTATGGCAATATTTGTAGTGGAATTGTACGATCCATCCCATATCAATTCATCACCTAGCAGCGCACACCTGTGTAGACGGGCCCAATAAACATGTTGGACCACCTCTTTACCTAAAAGGTTAATCTATTAGGTTGAGGCTCTAACATACTTATTAACCTATCTCGACTGTTGAATTTATCCAATGTGAGATTCATGTGAAATATCCCGAAAAAATATCCTTAAAAAAGTTGAGATTAAGATAATTTACCAAGTAAAGTGATATTTCCACCTAGTTCTCCTCAAATAAATTAGTATACAAAATAAAAATATTACTTTTTCTTTTTAAAAATAACCCATTCATAATAATTATCAAAATATAATACTATTGTAAAAAGTGATTAGTAAATAAGATTGTCAGATCAAAATATTGAAATTGAGACAATTATTGTATTTTCAGAGTAGAATAATTATTCAGAAAAAAAATAACAACCAACAATAGTAAAAAAAATGTATTACTAATAAATTATAGAGTTGACAAATTATATATATATATATATATATATATATATATATATATATAAACTTTATCTTAACAAATTTAATACTCTTATAATCCTCCTAGAATTATAATCTTCAGGATTATAACTGTGACGCCCCTAAAATTAGGTATACATCACCCATCTTGGGTCGTCAGATACATAGTATAGAATACAAATACAATTTACTAATACAACTGTCGTATACAATACGACAAAACATAAACTGTGAGTTTGAATACAAATATTATTTTCTAGAGAGTATTCATACTCAAAAGGTGTCCTCATTACATTTATTAACACACTATTACATAGAATAGTGAGGACTACTAACTAATACTATCATTCGGACCATCACTCCGTTCCCCGACTTGCCTCAGCTACGTTCTCATTTCCTGAAGAGAACAGTGAAAGAAAGGGTGAGCTCAACTAGCCCAGTAAGAAATATTATGACTAAGATAATGCAGAATAAATTATCATTAGCCTTCAACAATGTTAAACTGATAAAATATAATAGACATCAAGTTTAACTGCAGCGGAACAAGTAATCCATTAAAAGAGTCAAGTAGAAAATAAACTCTACTATCTTTTATGATTTAAAAGGTTTTTCAACATTGTGATCGCTGGGACTCAGCTTAATAAAATAATCCACATCATCGAATCACCCCTGCACTACGGCCAAGGATATTCGTGTATTCATTAATGGTCATGATCATGCCAACAACTGTCCATCAATGCACTACGGGCCAATGAAGACTTTTACCACATCATTTGTAACATTACGGTCATGATTATACCGAATAATCCCTGGCCATAATCATACCAAGCTCATCTATGCACTACAGGCCACAGATGACTTCTAATATTTTATAAACATGAGGATGATGACAATGATATAAGAATTCAATAAAACAAGTTCAAGAATTAATTTATCCAAGAATTAACAACGTCCAAATTGTCAACATGATACTGCTTTGTGGAGTAAAATTCAAGAATACTTAGAAGAATATTTTCATGAAAAGATACTGGATGAACCGCAATTATCAAGGATATTCCACTAATTTCATGGAGTATAGAAGTCAAAACTTAACCAACTGAGTATAATAAAGAATGGAATAACAAAAGAAATCACCCGGCATGCGATAGACCGCATAGACATGTTATTCCAACAGAATAATAAATAATGAAACCAGGTCCGGCGTAATCGCATAGACAGGATATTCCGACAGAATAATAAATAATGGAACCAGGTCCGATGTAAAACACACAGACAGGATGTTCCAACAGAATAATAACAAGACGGAACCATGTCCGGTGTAAAACACACAGACATGATGTTCCAACAGAATAATAATAAAAACGGAACCAGGTCCGGTGTAAAACACACAGACATGATGTTCCAACAGAATAATAGAAGAATGTCACCAAGTATAGGGTAGACCACGTATACAGGTTATTCCAACAGAATAATAAGAAATGGAATAACAACAGTTCTCTTCATGAATAAGAAAGAATAACACCCCTTACCGTTTCAAAGAAGAGCTGAAATAAGGAAGTAGTTAAGTAGTAGAATACTCTTCTTCTCTCTCTATAGTTTCTCTCTATAGTTTCTCTCTCTAGAGTTCAGTGAATTCGTAAGAAATAATGAAGGAATGAGCTGCTATTTATAGAAAAATAGAATGCATAGTAACTAATCTATGAACGGTCCAGATTGATTACTTTAATCTGACGGTCCATATTTAAAGAAAAATCTTTTAAATAAAATATAATATATTCTATTTATAGAATAACTTTAATAAAGTATTTTGTTTTATATAAAAAGATGTTTCTGTTTTATTACGTTAATAATACGAATAAAACAAAACGTCATTATCGCTAAATAATTCATATTATTAACTGACAATAATTGAATCAAACTGAGTGACTTCTCACATAAGCATTAATAATCAATACCGTGTGCTACTATGCAACCACACGTATTACTGTACTTTTACTACCGAGTAGTTCAACAGTATCAATGGTAAAACTTCCGCCGTTATTTTTAATACAATATTTTTGTCGTTTTCTCAATCTGACAATAATTCCGTTGTAGGGTCCACCAATGATTGTGCCGTTGTACGAATATTCCCTGTTAAAACGAATATTCCCCGACCAATCGAATATTATATAACAACTTGCGTACTTTGCAAAATTTATAAATATTACCCACAACTATAACATTATATCAAATTAATTCCATAATATTCAAAAATGATATTTATAGAAAATTCATCTTTATTTATAAAAGTTGGGGTCTTACAATAACTATAATTTCAAGACTATTAAGTCATTTTATAATTCCTAGACTAATAATTTCAAGTCTAAATTTGAAAACAAACAAGACACTTGGGATTAATAATTCTATTCCAAGTATAATACTCAAAAACAAACATATCCGGTAAAAAATACAACAAGCTAGCAACAATATCTGCAATATTAACTGTACTCGTAGAAATCCGGAGGATTTGGTGTAGTGAGTGTACAATTTATGGGAGATTGGGAGCAGTGGGCTTGTACATATCATTTGATGAACCTAGCTACATACTTTTTTTCATAAATCAAGAAGATTGGTTATATGCCTGCCAAAAAATTGTTATACGTCTTTATTATGGGTACCATGCACTTGATTATGGGCTCCATAACCTTTATAATGGGTACCATGACCTTGATTTTGTTCTTTATGACCTTAAATATGAGCATTATGGTCATAATTCGGGTGTCTATGGCCTTAATTCTAAACTTTTATGGTCTTGATTCAAGGCCTCCGTAACCTTCATTTTGGACCTTCATGATCTTGATTATGCCCTCCATGACTTTAATTCTTGCCCATGACACTAATTTTGGGTCTCTATGACCTTAATTATGGACGTCATGACCTTCATTATGCTCTCAATGACTTTAATTTTGGGCTTTATGGCCTTGATTTCTAGTGTAAAGCTCCTTTTCTTTTGTTTTATGGATCTACTTTTCAGTTCTACATTCAACTTGTGAATGATAGCTTATAAATTAGGGATCAATTACTTATATATCAGTTGATGTCCAAGCAAACGCATCCTTATTGTTCCTCGGAATTGGACGAGTTTGTCTTTAATTTCCTCTTTCAAACCAAAATCTGACGAACATCCTGCAAGGCAAAGATAAATTGGGTCAAGAGAATAAATTAGACTGACGAATCAATGGCGCAAAAGATTAGAGTGAAGTGAACTGACCAAAAAGAAACGCAGCTTGTTCAGCCGAGTAGAGCCATTATATATTTGATGAACTAATAACCAAAGAAATTGCTTCACCAAAAAAGACTAGCACATATTGGGATCTGATTAGTCTGCCGGCCAACTTGGAAACTGAAATGTTACCAAAATATTACATTGGTCCTCTACTCTCCTGCCTAACATTTGTGCGTAATTTTTTTGTGTATAGTTTGTGTTCATAAAATTATTCAATTATCATTATTCTTCAATCCTTTTTCACTACTAAAGCTGATAGTTCTTTGTTTTGTACGGATGAGGAGGGGAGCTAAAAAGGTATGAAAATCTGTTTGTTTTTCTCTTTTATCTTAGTTTCGATTTCGTTTTTGTGGGTTGATTATAACAAACTGGCCACTATATTAAGTTCATGGTTACGTAATATAACTTTTCAATTCAGTGGTCAATTAACTGCAACTACCCATGATTTTCGTCAAAAAAGGTCACTGCCACCGCAATAATTCTGGTGCAAAAATGTCTAATTTTCTTTCAAATTACAAAGAAAGTAACTGGATTGGAAAAGTATCTTTACAAGTCCAGATTCTGATATTCTTTGCAAAATAATGAAAAAGTGGACATCCTATAAGCTGCCATGGTGGCCAGTCATGTAGATTATTATTAGTAAAAGTATTTGAATCCTTTAGAATTGACCCCGTTTACTTGGAATAAAGGAGAGACATAAAATGTAAATGAACATGGAATCTGGAATTTAAGACAATGTTCATGGGAATTGATGGTTTGGTCTTTGTTTATAACTTTATCAAGATTTATGGATCAACCCAAACCTTATGACTTTTTTGTAAATGCAAAGTTGTAGCAATAAACTCTGAGAGATTGATTATCTTTAGAGTGCAGTTCACTCAAATAGATAGGAAAGTCATGGTTTCTCTGTCGAGTGCTTCAAAAATTACTTCATTGATATTGTTTAATCTTTTCTTTATCATTCTTCATGATCTTGTTCGTGCAGATCCTCCTTATCATCTCTGTCAAGGAACAACATTCACAGATACCAATCCATTTCAGAAAAACCTCAATGATCTTCTTTCTTCTTTATCCTCAAATGCTTCTGTCACGAAATTTTATAATACTTCCATAGGGAATGACTTGGATACAGTATATGGTCTATTCTTCTGCTATGACTATCTCGAAAAAGTTGCCTGTGTGAAATGCATAACCGCAGCCTCACAAAACATCCGAAAGCTTTGTCAAAACACAAAGGAAGCAGTTGTGTGGGAAGAGAATTGTCAATTGCGCTACTCCAACCAGAATTTTGTTGGCCATTTGGATGTTGATGGAAACATAAATCAAACCAACCCGGAGAATGTCTCAGATCCTAAACTACTAAAATCTCTCGTGAACGCCACATTACACAATATCAGCAACATAGCAGCTTTCAGCCCTTCATCTGGTATGTATGCTACTCAAGAGGTACGCTTTTCGGATGAAAAAACAGTATATGCTCTTGTGCAGTGCACTGTAGACTTGTCACCAGATGAATGTAATACATGCCTTGATATTGCAATATCAAACATTTCTAGTTGCTGCTATTTTTATCGAGGGGCGAGACTTCTTAGCCGTAGTTGCTACTTGAGGTATGAGTTTTATCCTTTTTACATAGTGGGAACTGAAGGTCACGACTCAACACCCTATCCAGGTACAAAGCCAAATAAGTTATTCTTATTTTATATCAAATTCAGGAGTAATTTGCATAGTCCTATTAATTTGATGAAATATAATCATCATATATATGAGCTGCTAATTAAGTTCTTTTATAAAATGGAGATCAACAAAACAAATGGATGGTAGTAGTCCTAGCAATTGGATCCGCAACTGTATTGGTAGCACTCATCTGCTTCTGCATCTACTGTCTTGTGCTGAGGAATCAAACTAAGAACAGTAATCTCACTAGTTGGTGAAGGCTTTTTATTTTTTTTTATTATTATTATATATACTTGTATGTTATTTCCGGTTACAATTTTTTGCTACTTGTTTTCAAGAATCCTGTACTTGTAATATTTCAGAAAAGGGGAGATTTTATTGTCAAGAAGTTCAATTACCTGAGATTGATGAACCCAGTAACACAAATAATATGGGCCGAAATTTTCAAGGAAGAGAGAACCTGGATTCTCAGGAATTTCCCTTTATTCCTATGGACTCTATAAAAACAGCTACAGATAACTTCTCTGATTCAAACAAGCTTGGACAAGGTGGCTTTGGTCCTGTTTACAAAGTAATAGCAGTTATCTGAGAGTACCGATTATTAGATTTTAAAATTTTAATTTTAAAGTGGCTTGACATGATGAATTGGCCTTTTGATTTTATTTTTTATTTTTTTCTATTAAGGGTATTCTACCCGGTGAGGAGGAAATAGCAGTGAAGAGGCTCTCAGCCAGCTCTGAACAAGGTTCAGACGAATTTATAAATGAGGTCCTACTGATACTCAAACTTCAGCACAAAAATCTTGTCAGGCTTTTGGGTTTTTGTGTTCAGGGAGAAGAAAAACTATTGGTCTATGAGTATATGTGCAACAGCAGCCTAGATTTCTTCCTTAATGGTTTGTATTTTCCATGTATCACTTCCTCAAAATTTAAACTTGATTGTTGCTAATTATACTCGCTTAAATTTGACTTTGGTATTTTATGAACTCAATCAATGATACTTGTTCTGACTATAGAGGATCATGTAGTTTACTCTCTTCTTTGTCAGATCAAAGTAAACGCGCGCAACTTAATTGGAGCTTACGTCTTGATATTATTAATGGTATTGCCCGCGGAATGCTGTATCTTCACCAGGATTCTCGACTTAGAATCATTCATAGGGACTTAAAACCAAGCAATGTGTTACTGGACAAGGATATGAACCCAAAAATCTCCGACTTCGGAATGGCAAGGATCTTTGGAGACGATGACCGTCAAGATAATAGTACTGCCAAAATAGTTGGAACATAGTAAGTGAACAAGTATACTTAACAAATGCTATGCTTCTATAGGGTGTAAATTAGTCTATATGTCTTGCAGTTTTTCTCTTTGTTTCTCTCATACCTTATGCTGGTTTCTCTGAAAGTGGATACATTGCTCCAGAGTTTGCAATGGAAGGTCTATATTCCATCAAGTCTGATGTTTTCAGCTTCGGTGTTCTATTGCTTGAGATCATCAGTGGAAAAAAGAATGCTGGATTTTCTCTCTCAAAACAAGCTCCTAGCCTCCTGTCATATGTAAGTTTATCCCGATTTAGTTACAATATAAAAGGAAGCGTAAAGTCTCACTTAGATTTATTTTATCTGCTGATGCTGCAGGCATGGCAATTGTGGAATGAGGGAAGAGGCGAGGATTTGATGGATCCGGAAATGCCTGATACTTGTTGCCTTGATGATTTTTTGAGATGCATGCATATTGGGTTATTGTGTGTTCAAGAAGATGCATATGACAGGCCAACCATGTTATCTGTTGATATTATGCTAAAAAGTGATACCACAACTCTTTCTCAACCTCAACGACCAGCGTATTCTGTTGGAAGATTGCCGGATCACCAAAAAACATGTTACAACAATTTGTCCATCAACAATTTTACAGTTTCGAATATACATCCGAGGTAGTGAAACCGATGATGGGCTTGAGGCACTGCTATATATTATCAACACCCTTGTGTAAAACATTGTTAATAATCATTCATATGGCTGTAATCTTCTTTTACAATGCATGTTATTTGGAAATATTCATTAATTTCAAGTTACCAGAAACCCCTTCTCATGAATCTTCAGTATCCATATTGAATTTCCAATGGAATAACATTTTGTGTTTGAAGGCAGCATCATCCTAGAAACAAATAAATATTAAGCCATCCTCCTGGGGCAGTACATTGTAACTAATCAAAACAAAGAAAATGCTGAAACTATAGTACTCAAAATATCACAGAAAACTTTTTCCTGCCAGAACGAAGGATTTTCCTCTTAAAAAGGAAAACAGTATTTTGACAAGGAAAAATTGTACCATTACACAAATACAAAGTCTGTAAGAAGTCTAGCTAAACTCAGCTAGCACTAATCAGTTGTTTATTTAGCTAAATACAACAATCAGGCATAAGGTGAAGCATTCTAAATTTGAATATTCAATATATCTTTGTTATTTTCCAAGGACAAATTTCTAATATCTGGACCTACTCTATGAATATAGAATTGATAAAAAGTTAAACGAATTGACCCCAAATGGTTTGTGTCATAACAACCTTAACAATGTTCCTGAAGTTGTCGTACTCAAGCAAGAGTAGGTAACAAAATAGCAATACACCTTTGTAACATGCAAGTTGGATCATAAGGCCAATATGTCTTTGTTATTGGAATTTTATGACATAGAATTTGTCGAGTGCGGAACCTTCCATTAAGCCAAGTCTTTTTTTGATCAAGCCATTAAGCCAAGTCTGGTCTAAGGATTACCTTGTGGTTTTTCCTTGGTCATATTTGGCCAACAAGTAGCATGGTCGGCGCCTTCACCTATCTTGTTATCAGCAGAGAAGTTGTTTGTAGCTGTTTTAACAGTGCCCAAATTAACTCGCAAGGTTTCTGCAGTTGTAATTTCCGTCTCAACTACACAGCCAAAAACAAACCAAGTTTATTGAGTATTGTAACTTGTATTACATTATAAATGTGAACTGTTAACTTATCCGAAAACGTAATCATATAATCTTCACCAGATTCTTCTTCTTGAGAGACTTAATATTTTCTCTTAGCTTTTTTTCTAACTAGGAGACAGTAGCCTATGCCGCAAAGCACCAATGAAACACATATTACAGCAACAATGGCGACAACTTTTTGGGACGAAATTCTCACTTTCCCTGCACAAATGTGTTTTTTTCAGTAGCATATTCTATAATCTATAGCATATCAAATTGATGACAAAATTCAACTAGCTGAAATACAAACAATGATATTGTGTGTGTTTGTCTATCAGCTTTTGGGGTTTTGGCAGATCTCAAACACACTTGAGAATCTTATTCATCTTAGACGCAACATATTCTAAACACAATTTATTTAACTCACGAATGCAACTTATTTTGGTGTGGTGCGTTTGAACCAAATAAGCTGCCCCAAAGGTACAAGCCCTACACCCAAGAAGCTACCGATCGAACATACCAATTAACCAATTCTAGCACAACCTAAGATATTAATGAGCTTGGAGCTCGAAGAATTTACTTCTAAGCTTTGTCAATGAGCTTGGAACTGGTGAAGCTGAAGGCGGGGAGTCTCGAATATTGTAAAATGGGTACAACTCATACCGGAAATTACAATTTGCCATCAGAACTCTGCCACCACGCTTTTCATTGCAGCATTGAGGCAGAAAATTCATAGCCATTCGAAGGCAGTGACTACAATCGAACCTGGACAAGTCCGGTGTACACTGAGCTAGCCCATACAGAGTTTGTGCACTAGTGAACCTAGCAATTTCAGTAGCAAACCCCTTAACTAAAGGTTGATCAGAATTTACATAGTTTCCATTTGAAGCCCGAGTTACTAAATCATCCAATGTACTATTTAGTACTTGTTGAAATCGAGTTTGTTCCATGATATTCTGCGCATTCGTAAAATAAGTAACCAGTGTTTGATCCACAATGGAGAAAAAATACCGGTTGGCATAACGTACCATGCATGCTTCATACCAAATAACGGCATCTTTCTTGTTGGAAACAATTTCTGCACTAGCCTCGGACACACATTGTTGACAAATGTCACTTGTAAGATCGCCTCGACAGAGGTAGAGACCATAACCTACATTAGGAGAATGGCGACCAACGGTGGAGTTAAAGAACCGGTTGTTTTTTGTAGAATTTAAAGATAGTAAAGAGAGGAGGAGATTAAGGTTTGTCTGAAAAGTACTATTGGGATTGTAAGTAGTTGTGTTTGAACAGTTAAAATCGAGGTAGCCTGGTGAACCTTGAACCCTACTACTATTAAGATTGACGAGGAGCAACCAAATTATGGAGACAACCATATTAATGGTCTTTGGGAAGCTCCACATTGTGGCCAACAAATAATGCAGATAGATGGTAAAGCTTCTATGGACAAGAATCTATATCTATTGTAACAAACAAGATTAGTCAAATACTGTGTATCTAAAAATCTCGTGGCCTTTTTTGAAGTTGATAACTAATGCATTTGGATTTTCTGATTGGTGACACGTGTTAATAGTCTTTGGTCAAGGTGGGAATGCAAGGAAACGAACACTAGGGCCCTTATTGTAGTCTTCTCCCAAGTCTTTTAAGAGCATGCTACATGGAAACTTTATTCAATTTCTTGCACAATAATAATGTGTGTTTTGGTTGGGTTTGATTTATATGTGGACGGAAATATGATATTATCGGGAGTTTGTTGGGTGCTTCGGGTGGGATTAGTTACTATTTCTATTGTTCCTCCTGTGGGCTGGGAGCATGGGACAGCCAATGTTTTGGGTCCGCCCGAAATGATAAAAAATAGTATATCTCAGGATTTTTTGTTGTTGTTGTTGTTGCGAATCACGTGAATAACTATAATTGATAATAATTTCGCAAACAACTTTTGTTATACATAACTATTCTAAAAAGAAAATGTTAAATATACATAGTTCACACACATTTTGAAACAATTTCATATAATAAAATGATATGAAGTTCTTGCATGTTATTACCAAGTAGATTGAGTGTTATCCTATAATTTTAAAAAAGTATTTTTTTTTTTTCTTAAAAGTCACAGCAACGACCAAAAGACACATACTAACATAAAAACTCTGATAATAGAGGAATGGTTATGTTCATTTCTAAAATGTTAGGGCAAATTAGTAATTGCCAAACTTCAAGCACAGAAACCTTAAAGATTCTTGGGTTGTGGTCCTTGTAGCAGAGAGGGATGAAATGAAAACCTTACTTATTATTATTAACAAGTAACCAGTTACTCATAAGCATATATGTTTACTTTATATACATCCAATTTTTTTCCTTTCAAATGCAAATGGACGAGTTGTCCCGTCTGCTTAAACCCTGCCCAATGATATAAGATCTGTTGTGATTGAGTTTAAAATTATAGTGTTTTTAATCACAAAAAATAAAAGAAAAAAGACATAGTTTAAAATTAGAAATTATTTACTAATGCAGAAATAGGTCAAAGAAAAGGAAATTGATGGGAGTATAGGATTCCGAATAGACAATATTGAAAAAATTTAGAAGTCAGAACTTTGATTCTTCTCCTATCGTATTGGATGGTAAGAAAAATCGTATATTTAGGAATGAAGAAGGAGAAATCAGAAAGGGAAGTAGAAATTCCTTAAGCTCAACAGTAAGAAATGGACCCCAAAATCCCCACTTTCATCTCATATTTGCTGCTTGCAAATTATGATATATTGATGCCGTTTGATCGGCTAAAAAATCTCGCCAAATCTTCAGTAATATATATGCATATATATGAATAAGAATAATCAGTAATACATGCAGATAGTGGCAAATTTGAACAATCAACACTACCGGGGATATAAATCACTAACTGAAGCCTCATTTATGGAGAAATTAGCAGATTCTTTTTCTTTCGTTTTACTAAAATCGCTCCACTCTGAATTATTCTCCCCATGCAGTGGCATTTCTGGATCAATGCTACTGTGCATAAAAAAAGCAGGTTCAGAAGGTACTGCGAGAGTGAGAGAAAAGCTATTGAGCATAAGAGCAACTGAAGCCATGCTAGGCCTGTCTGCTACATTTTCTTGTACACATAGCAACCCGATGTGGATACATCTCATCATTTCGCGTATTGAACCCGAACGGCTTCTTAATATTGGGTCTACAACATTCGAAGCAGTTCCTTCTCGCCAATTTTTCCAAGCCTACACGCAAGAATGAAGCATGTGCAATTATGAAACTACATATAAGCTTCCATGACTTGAAAATAAATGTAGATAGTGAAAACTTTTTCGAACTTACAAAGCTTGTAAGGTCCTCTACATTCTCTCCATTTCGAAAGCAATGGTTTTTCTGACCACTTACTATTTCCAGAACTAATACACCAAAGCTAAACACATCGGACTTAACTGAGAATTGTCCATGCATTGCATACTCTGGTGCCATATATCCACTGCAATAGTTAGAAACAAGTTATTGTCAAACTTAAGAGCTAGTGGATATGAAACTGCGTTTTATCAGTAATATTTTCATTAAATATGAATGAATATTTAGGATTCTCATGAATGCTTATAATCACTAGTTGTATAACTAGGTGCAAGACTTACTAGGTTCCCACAATTCTACTTGTATTGCCTTGGGTTTCATCAAAGTCAAACAACCTTGCCATACCAAAATCTGCAATTTTTGGATTCATCTCTGCATCCAACAGAACATTGCTAGCTTTGAGATCACGATGAATAATCCGCAGCCTAGAATCTTCATGAAGGTAAAGAAGTCCCCTAGCAACGCCTCCTATGATTTTGAATCGCCTATCCCAATCCAAATATGAACGCTTTACTCGATCTACAAGAAAAACCAAACATATTGCATGCTTCTTTAAAACTCAATCACATCATAAACTTCCAAAACCAACTATTTGTTACAAAATGTCAGTTTTAAACATTACAAATTTTGTTAGATTTATAAAATAGGCCCAAAAAGTATATAAAGACATCAAACTCTCTAACTCTAAACCAAATAACTATGAGAAGAGTTGGTCCAAGTCATTATATATTAGACATATTTTCTCAAGATATTCAATGTGGGACAATATATATACTCTAACACATTTCTTGAACATTTTATACTTTTTCAATCGTGATGGAAATTAAAAGAAATGATCATCTATAAAGAAGGGGTGAGTTATGTACCAAATATGAACTGGTCAAGACTTGCATTTGGCACAAACTCATATATAAGAAGTCTTTCTGTTCCTTCAAAGCAGAAACCAAGAAGCGTAACCAAATTTCTGTGTTGTAGCTGTGCCACTAATGTGACCTCATTTTTGAATTCTTGTTCACCTTGATCTGAGCCTCTAGAAAGCCTTTTCACCGCAACTTCTAGTCCATTTAGGAGAATACCCTATAAAATTAGAGCAACAAGTCTTTAAAAAATCAGATCACTGTCATGGAATGCAAGTTTTTTCATTTTTAGACAGAGGAAACTTTTGCACTAGAATGTTGTCATTACCTTGTAAACAGCTCCAAATCCACCTTGTCCAAGCTTATTAGTATCAGAGAAGTAATCTGTCGCAACTTCTATGGTACCAAAGTCGTATTGCAAGGATTCCGCACTAATTATTTCATCCACAGTATCAACTAAATAAGAACAGGTAAAAGAATGAATCAGTCAATCTAATACTTGAAAATTATATAGGAGCCCTAAATGAATGGATTATTGCATTTGCAGAGGTAAAACTACTCGTCACAATGTCAACCATTCTAGGTAACATTTTGTTGAAATGAAGTTCATTATTGAAATTAGTAGTTATAACTTTTAGCTGCAAAAAATTAAAAAAAAATCATATAAAAAAAACGTATCCACTTGAGAAGTATGGTCATTTGTTGTACCATATTTCTTAAGTGGCTGTCAACAACTGACATCCACTTAAGAAAAAGTCAGTTGTTGACATAACTCTCATACTAACACATGTTTTATTTTAACATTGCAACAAATCAAAGATGAAATTATTAGAAGGATGTATAACTAAACAATCCAAAGCTTACTCTCCAATCTCCCCTTAGCATTCCTTTGCTTCCGCTTCCTTACGAAGATGCAAACGAGAACAGGTAGGAGTAAAACAACAGCAACAATTGGGACTACAATACTAATTACTGTTCGAGTTGTGTTATCATCCTTGCCTGAAGAAAGCATAACATTTACATATTACATCATATTGGTCGTGGAGATTTTTAATAATGTGTAACCTGTTGATGGCAAAGTAAAACTCCGGCTTACACATGCATTGACAATTAAAGAAAATGATAAACTGTTATACTAACTAAGAATTGTCTTTTAGGCCCAAGTAACAACCAGGCGAATCGTTTTCTATGGAAAGAAATAGGGTTAATTGATGTTTTGGTTACTGTATTATGGGTCGATTTTCATTTTGGTTACTGAATCTTTTTTTGCTACAAAGGCATTACTATACTCGAAAAAATATTACAAACTAGTCATTACTTAACATTCCGTCCAAAAAATTGACGAAAGTACAGAGTAGACTAACGTTTAACCGTTGTCGTGTGGGGGTATTTGAATATGTGGCACGTGGTACCTGTTACGTGGAGGGTTAACTGATCTTTTGGTTACTCCTAAAGAATGTCCCATTTAGTAGAAAAAAGAAAATTATATTCAAGGGAGATTTAAAGTTTATTTATTTTTTATAGATTCATAGACCGAGCGGGATTTATGGGAAGATTCTCAATTAGAAAATTGCAAGGTATGATGAGGTTGGAAGAAAATAAGGAGAACTACATGACAGTTTATCGAAGAATCCCATAATGGATGCATAATTAATTACAGTTCATCTCATCTGTTATATTTTACAAATCTTGAGTAGACTTGGATTGAAGATACAGCTTGAACTTAAAAAGGTGGAGAGGAAGAACAGAGGAAATGCAAAACTAGAGATCTGGAGGTGTTCCGAAGGAGACAAATAGAATCATAAGGTTTTATTAACATGGTAATAATAATTAAAAAAATTATCAGACTTGTCTACCTAGCTAGCACCAATTAAAGGTATGAAAAGCAGAAAACTTTACCAGGAGGAGGCAGTGATGGTGGTGCTGGTGGCAGCTCTGGCGGCGGTGGTGCATCAGCCGGAGTGTCGTTATAAAAACGCACAATCTCAAATCTTAACTTACAGCTAGGTTTAAGCACTTGTCCTCCTATTTTTCCACTACAACACCATCCAATATCTCTAACAGCCTCATCTAGACAATTATTGCATTGAAGGCTAGATAAATCCGGGGCACACTGCATAAGTGCATAGATGTTTGTAAAACTTGGACCACTCGTGTTCCCCGTGGCAAACTTTCTTACAGAACCACCTCCAGAAGCTTGTCCTTTTAGGGTGTCCAACAAAGATCTAAGTGCTTGATTGAACTGGCCCACATCCGTAGCATTATTCAAGTTAAATAATGCCCAAGTTTGGCTGAGTTTGTGGATTGTAGAATATAGAACGATTCGAGTACCATAACATGCAATAATCATACCACCCAATTGCTTCCCTTTGGTTAGGACATATCTCTCTTAGCTTACTAATAGAGTCATTCACACAGCTCCTGCATATGTCGGCCTCAACGTCCCCTCTACAAAGCGCCAGCGCATTAACTCTGTCCGAGTTTTGGCCTACGGAGGCATTGTAGAAACCAGAGTTTATGGTGGTATTGGTGTTGGAAAGAGTGGACAGGGCGTTATCGAGGTTTGTTTCATAAATACTGTTGTTTGTGTAGTTACCATTATCTCCACAGCTTCTTACTATGAAATCTTGAGGCTGGCCAATTATTGTGGGACAAAATGTTTGTATGAGAATGCAAGAAATGAATAAAATCTTCCCTAGTAGTAGTACCATTGTTTTAAATTAATTTGTGGGCGGGATTTTTAATTTGGAAGACACACAAGATTGAGAATTGATTGTAGAAAATGGTATGGTGATTTTCTCCTCATTCCTAGTCTCCTCTCCTATAGTTGACTGACCTCAATAAGTCCAAGTTTTAGATTGAAAAAAATGTAGTATTAATAAATATAGCTGATTGAAACAGGAGTGGTTAAGGACAAAGTTGGTTGGGAAACTTGGCTGCAATTTCCAACTTTTGACCTTGTCAATTTATTTAAGTAATTGTTTTTTTTTACCTTTTAATCAAGATCATGTCTGTTTGCACGACACTATTATATTGTTAAAAATATTTAAGTGATTTTCAACAGAAGTTCTAGATGGCATGGATGTGGGCAGATACTTGAAAAATACCCAACTAGTTATGATGAGCACTATATTTATTCAATAGTGTCATCTGTGTTGATAGTTAATCAATATGTTGTGATGGTGGTAATGTGCTTTAACTATATAATGGTAAGTTTGGATAGAACGAATGGAATAATTTTTAAATATTCTAGGTACATGTTTGGTTAATATTAAGAATATATTTAAGAATGAAATAAATTATTAGAAAGTGACCTAAATACCCCTCAAATGTTCAAATTTAACTTAAATTCAATTTATGTTTAAAATTTGACTCATATTTTTGTAAAAAAAATTATAATTCTATCTTTCATCTTTTTTTTTCTACTTATAATTTTTTTGCAATTTTTTTCTTACTTGTAATTTATTTATTTTTATAATATTTTTTATTTCTATAGAATTAACTTTATTTTAATTTATGAAAACTAAAGATAAGTAATATAAAATAAAATACAGTCTAACAAAACTAAATCAACTTGTGACGCCCCCAAAAATTAGGTATACATCACCCATCTTGGGTCGTCAGATACAAAGTACAGAATACAAATACAACTGATTAATACATCTGTCGTGTACAATACGACAAAACATAAACTGTGAGTTTGAATACAAATATTATCTTCTAGAGAGTATTCATACTCAAAAGGAGTCCTCATTACATTTATTAACACACCATTACATAGAATAGTGAGGACTACTAACTAATACTATCATTCGGACCATCACTCCGTACCCCGACTTGTCCCAGCTACGTTCTCATTTCCTGAAGAGAACAGTGAAAGAAAGGGTGAGCTCAACTAGCCCAGTAAGAAATATTATGACTAAGATAATGCAGAATAAATTATCATTAGCCTTCAACAATGTTAAACTGATAAAATATAATAGACATCAAGTTTAACTGCAGTGGAACAAGCAATCCATTAAAAGAGTCAAGTAGAAAATAAACTCTACTATCTTTTATGATTTAAAAGATTTTTCAACACTGCGATCGCTGAGACTCAGCTTAATAAAATAATCCACATCATCGAATCACCCCTGCACTACGGCCAAGGATATTCGTGTATTCATTAATGGTCATGATCATGCCAACAACTGTCCATCAATGCACTACGGGCCAATGAGGACTTTTACCACATCATTTGTAACATTACGGTCATGATTATACCGAATAATCCCTGGTCATAATCATACCAAGTCCATCTATGCACTACATGCCACAGATGACTTTCAACATTTTATAAACATGAGGATGATGACAATGATATAAGAATTCAATAAAACAAGTTCAAGAATTAATTTATCCAGGAATTAACAACGTCCAAATTGTCAACATGATACTGCATTGTGGAGTAAAATTCAAGAATGCTTAGAAGAATATTTTCTTGAAAAGATACTGGATGAAACGCAACTATCAAGGATATTCCACAAATTTCATGGAGTATAGAAGTCAAAACTTAACCAACTGAGTACAATAAAGAATGGAATAACAAAAGAAATCACCATGCATGCGATAGACCGCACAGACAGGTTATTCCAATAGAATAATAAATAATGGAACCAGGTCCGGCGTAAACGCACAGACAGGATATTCCGACAGAATAATAAATAATGGAACCAGGTCCGGTGTAAAACACACAGACAGGATATTCCAACAGAATAATAATAAAACGGAACCAGGTCCGGTGTAAAACACACAGACAGGATGTTCCAACAGAATAATAAACGGAACCAGGTCCGGTGTAAAACACACAGACAGGATGTTCCAACAGAATAATAAACGGAACCAGGTCCAGTGTAAAACACACAGACAGGATGTTCCAACAGAATAATAGAAGAATGTCACCAAGTATAGGGTAGACCGCGTATACTGGTTATTCCAACAGAATAATAACGAATGGAATAACAGAAGTTCTCTTCATGAATATAAAAGAAATAATATTCCCTACCGTTTTAAAGAAGAGCTGAAGTAAGGAAGTAGTTAAGTAGCAGAATACTCTTCTTCTCTCTCTCTATAGTTTCTCTCTCTAGAGTTCAGTGAATTCGTAAGAAATAATGAAGGAATGAGCTGCTATTTATAGAAAAATAGAATGCATAGTAACTAATCCATGAACGGTCCAGATTGATTACTTTAATCTGACGGTCCATATTTAAAGAAAAATCTTTTAAATAAAATAAAATATATTCTATTTATAGAATAACTTTAATAAAGTATTTTGTTTTATATAAAAAGATGTTTCTGTTTTATTACGTTAATAATACGAATAAAACAAAACGTCATTATCGCTAAATAATTCATATTATTAACTGACAATAATGAATCAAACTGAGTGACTTCTCACATAAGCATTAATAATCAATACCGTGTGCTACTATGCAACCACACGTATTACTGTACTTTTACTACCGAGTAGTTCAACAGTAACAATGGTAAAATTTCCGCCGTTATTTTTAATAAAATATTTTTGTCGTTTTCTCAATCCGACAATAATTCCGTTGTGGGGTCCACCAATGATTGTGTCGTTGTACGAATATTCCCTGTTAAAACGAATATTCCCCGACCAATCGAATATTATATAACAACTTGCGTACTTTGCAAAATTTATAAATATTACCCACAACTATAACATTATATCAAATTAACTCCATAATATTCAAAAATGATATTTATAAAAAATTCATCTTTATTTATAAAAGTTGGGGTCTTACAACCTCCCCTTCTTATGAAATTTCGCCCTCGAAATTAGGGTACGTACCTGGTATGTCGAAGAGGTAAGGATACCTTGATTTCATTTCTGATTCTAACTCCCAAGTCATTTCCTCAACATCGTGGTTTCTCCACAAAACTTTGACTTGAGGTATAACCTTGGAGCGTAGAATATGTTCCTTCTTATCCAAGATTTGAACAGGAACTTCTTCATACGTCAAATCCTCCGCTATTTCGTCCGGTTCTAACTCAATAATGTGGTTCGGGTCTTCCACATATTTGCGTAACATGGATATGTGGAAAACGTTATGAACACGAGACATACTTGGCGGTAAAGCGAGTCTATAAGCCACAGTTCCTACTCGATCGAGGATTAAAAATGGACCGATGAATCGAGGATTTAGCTTTCCTCTCTTTCCAAATCTCGTAACTCCTTTCCATGGAGCAACACGTAAGAACACATGATCTCCTACATCAAATTCCACGTCCTTTCGATGAAGATCAGCATAACTCTTTTGTCGATCTTGTGAGGTTTTTATACGTTGTCGGATCGTTTGAATCTTTTCTGTAGTCATACGTACCAACTCCGGTCCCAACAACGTTGCTTCGCCCACCTCATCCCAGCATACTGGAGAACGACATTTTCTTCCATACAATGCTTCGAATGGAGCCATGCCAATACTTGCTTGATAACTGTTGTTGTAGGAAAACTCCACCAATGGTAAGAACTTGTCCCAACTTCCCTTGAAGTCAAAGACACAGAGTCTTAATAGATCTTCAAGAGTTTGAATAGTCCTCTCTGATTGTCCGTCCGTCTGAGGATGATATGCTGAACTAAATCGTAACTCCGTGCCCATAGCTTTTTGTAAACTAACCCAAAATCGTGAAGTGAATCTTGGGTCTCGATCAGAAACTATGGATACTGGCATACCATGCAGTCTTACAATCTCGTTTATGTACATACGAGCAAGACGTTCAAGTGTATAAGTTTCTCGTATCGGTAAGAAATGAGCAGACTTGGTCAATCTATCAACAATGACCCAAATCGCATCAATACCTTGAGAAACCCTAGGAAGACCGGTAACGAAATCCATGGTAATGTGCTCCCACTTCCATTCTGGAATTTCAAGTGGTTGCAATGGACCTTTTGGTACTTGATGCTCCGCTTTGACTCGTTGACAAGTTAGACACCTTGAGATAAACAACGCTATCTCTCTCTTCATATTGCTCCACCAAAATGTATGACGAAGATCATGATACATTTTGGTACTTCCAGGATGGATTGCAAACGGTGTGTTGTGCGCCTCCATCATGATTTCATACTTTAAATCAGGGTTGTTAGGAACACAAAGTCTGGAGTTGACTCGAAGTATTCCTTCTTCATCGATTCTTGCTTCCGGCATAGAACCTTCTTGCACTTTCTTCCTCATACGCATCAGCTCCAGGTCTGTAGCTTGAGCAGCTTTAACTTTATCGATTAAAGTCGGTTCTACTCGTATATTCGCCATCATCACATGGGTCCCTGGAGTCTTCAACTCTATCTCCATCCTTTGCAAGTCACACAAAATGGGCCTTTGCGTTGTTAATATTGCACTTGTACCCGCATATGATCTTCTACTCAATGCGTCAGCTACCACGTTCGCTTTTCCAGGATGGTATTGAATGGTATGATCATAATCTTTCAACAGTTCAAGCCAACGTCGTTGTCGCATGTTGAGTTCCTTTTGAGTGAAGAAATATTTGAGGCTTTTATGATCCGTAAAGATCTCCACTTTCTCCCCATACAAGTAATGCCTCCAAATTTTAAGTGCAAAGACAACAGCTGCCAACTCTAGATCATGAGTAGGATAATTCCTCTCATATTCCTTGAGTTGTCTTGATGCATAGGCTATGACTTTTCCATGTTGCATGAGAACGCATCCCAACCCTTTGCTCGAAGCATCACTGTAGATGACAAATCCCTCCGAGCCAGATGGTATTGTTAGAACAGGTGCTGAAATGAGTCTCCTCTTGAGTTCTTGAAAACTCTGCTCACATTCTTCGCTCCAACCAAACTTTGTATCTTTCCGAGTCAGCTGAGTTAATGGAGTAGCGATTCGAGAAAATCCTTCCACGAATCTCCGATAATAACCAGCTAAACCAAGAAAGCTACGTACCTCGGTCACTGATTTAGGTTGCTCCCAGCTTTGAATAGCTTCAATCTTTGCCGGGTCAACAGATATTCCACGACTTGATACTACGTGCCCAAGGAATGCTACCTCTTCCAGCCAGAACTCGCATTTCTTCAACTTGGCATAAAGTTTGTATTCACGAAGCTTTTGGAGTACCAGCCTCAAGTGTTGCTCATGATCTTCACGGCTTTTGGAATAAACAAGGATGTCATCGATAAAGACGACCACAAAGTGATCCAAATATTCCTTAAATACCCTGTTCATCATATCCATGAAGGCAGCAGGAGCATTAGTCAATCCAAAAGACATAACTAAGAATTCATAATGCCCGTACCGAGTTCTAAAAGCCGTCTTTGGAATATCCTCAGTTCTAACCTTCAGCTGATGATATCCAGAACGAAGATCGATCTTTGAAAAGAATTGTGCTCCTTGCAACTGGTCAAACAGGTCATCAATACGTGGCAATGGGTACCTATTTTTGATGGTGACATGATTCAACTCCCGATAATCAATACAAAGTCGCATACTCCCATCTTTCTTCTTCACGAATAGAACAGGAGCACCCCAAGGAGAAGTACTAGGACGAATAAAACCAATGTCTAACAATTCCTGCAGTTGGGTCTTTAACTCCTGAAGTTCAATAGGAGCCATTCGATATGGGGCTTTGGAAATGGGTTTTGTACCAGGTTCAAGGTCGATACAAAATTCAATTTCACGCTCTGGGGGTAGGCCAGGAAGTTCTTCAGGGAATACGTCAGGGAATTTATTAACAATAGAAATATCATTCAAAACTGACGTATTTTTGTTTAGATCTGTGACATGAGCTAAGAAAGCTTGACATCCGTTTTTCAATAAACGAATAGCTTTATGGCTTGAGATGACAGCGATTGATTTTAATGGTTTGGTTGCTTGAATTCGCATAATAGGTCGATTAGGAATATGAAAGCTAACAACCTTACGAAAACAATCAATTTTTGCATAATGAGTAGTTAACCAATCAATCCCTAGAATCACGTCAAATGCAAGTATTTTTAATGAAATAAGATCGACAGGTAATGTGTGGGTACCAACTTGAACCAAACAAGACTTATAAACCGTGGATGTAATGAAGGTTTCTCCCAATGGAGTTTCAACTGCTAAGTCAAAGTCTAATTTCTCCGGAATCAAATTTAATCGATGAGCGCAAGTAGGAGAAATAAAAGAATGGGTTGAACCGGTATCAAATAAAGTATAGACTTCGTTAGAGTTTATGATAAGCTTACCCGTGATGACCTCATTCGGGTTCCTTGCGTTCTGGGAGGTCACAACAAACGCTCTCCCTTGCACAACCGGTTTTGACTTTTCTGGGACGGCCTTTGGTGCCTCCATCCTAGCTGAATTTGTCTTCGGTAAACGACAAAATCGGGCTAAATGACCTTCTCTTCCACAATTATAACATGCTTTGGACGGCATCGCGCAGTTTGGACTGATGTGCCCCTCCCCTCCGCATTTGAAACATATGATAGGTGGTCGTTCTCCTTCCTTAACGACAGGTGCTGGTGCTGACATCTTTCCATCATTGTTGAATCTCCTCTTCTTGAAATGTCCATTCTTATTGTTTTGGCCCTGATTACCACCGAAGTGGTTACCATTTCTGGCCTGTTGATTCCCTCCACGCTTGTTGTCACCGCTTCGATGACTGCTCTCACTGGTATTATCATTTTGCCGGCTGCTCTCTTTTGGTTGCGTTATCTCGTTATCGCGCTCCACCAACTGAGCCCTATTTACAACATCTGAATACAAACACAGTTTATGAGAAACAAGATGTTGACGTATCTCCGGCTTCAAACCTCTTAAAAACATCCGCGTCATTCTTTCTTCATTATCCACCAGGTGGGACGCAAACCGGGATAACTCCGCAAATTTTGCCTCGTACTGCGACACGGTCATATTATTCTGCTCCAATTTGATGAACTCCACCTCCTTCATGTGACGAATACTCTCGGGAAAGTATTTGTCGTTAAACAGCTCTTGAAACTTCTCCCAAGACATCTTCAGTGCGGCAGGTTGAGTACGCTTTATCGATTCCCACCAGTAATCTGCCTCTCCTCGCAACATAAAGGCGGCAAAGGGAACCTTTTGCTCCTCGGAGCAACCCAAGACATCAAATATCTTGGTGATCTGCTTTATCCATGTTTCAGCTACAAGTGGTTTGGGTTCTCCCTTAAACTCCGGTGGTCCCAGCTCCTTAAACTGTTTAGCGGTGACCGCCTGAGAGTTTCCAGTATTTCCACCTACGTTGTGGACAGGAGCCGCTTTCACCTGTTGTTGCATGAATTGCATAAAGCCTCTGAACATTTGATCATTCATCATTTGGTCAGTGTTGTTGTTTGCATGAGGATTGACACCTTCCTGATGCACATTATCCTGATTATTGATGTGTGGTGAATCAACAGTCGTCTGTGCTCCATTGCTATTCTCAACATTCTCAGATGCCATTTTCAGATACTGCCACAAAATAAAAATTAATTGATATGTCATATATTATCCTTATATTATGACCGACCAATTAAATACCATGCAAATAAACTTAGGTAGGTCATACTAGCGAAGGAATTCCCCGTCTCTCCCCTCCTAGTTCTATTCTCACATCTTAGCCAGGGATCATATCCCTAAGCTCTGATACCAACTGTGACGCCCCCAAAATTAGGTATACATCACCCATCTTGGGTCGTCAGATACAAAGTACAGAATACAAATACAACTGATTAATACATCTGTCGTGTACAATACGACAAAACATAAACTGTGAGTTTGAATACAAATATTATCTTCTAGAGAGTATTCATACTCAAAAGGAGTCCTCATTACATTTATTAACACACCATTACATAGAATAGTGAGGACTACTAACTAATACTATCATTCGGACCATCACTCCGTACCCCGACTTGTCCCAGCTACGTTCTCATTTCCTGAAGAGAACAGTGAAAGAAAGGGTGAGCTCAACTAGCCCAGTAAGAAATATTATGACTAAGATAATGCAGAATAAATTATCATTAGCCTTCAACAATGTTAAACTGATAAAATATAATAGACATCAAGTTTAACTGCAGCGGAACAAGCAATCCATTAAAAGAGTCAAGTAGAAAATAAACTCTACTATCTTTTATGATTTAAAAGGTTTTTCAACACTGCGATCGCTGAGACTCAGCTTAATAAAATAATCCACATCATCGAATCACCCCTGCACTACGGCCAAGGATATTCGTGTATTCATTAATGGTCATGATCATGCCAACAACTGTCCATCAATGCACTACGGGCCAATGAGGACTTTTACCACATCATTTGTAACATTACGGTCATGATTATACCGAATAATCCCTGGTCATAATCATACCAAGTCCATCTATGCACTACATGCCACAGATGACTTTCAACATTTTATAAACATGAGGATGATGACAATGATATAAGAATTCAATAAAACAAGTTCAAGAATTAATTTATCCAGGAATTAACAACGTCCAAATTGTCAACATGATACTGCATTGTGGAGTAAAATTCAAGAATGCTTAGAAGAATATTTTCTTGAAAAGATACTGGATGAAACGCAACTATCAAGGATATTCCACAAATTTCATGGAGTATAGAAGTCAAAACTTAACCAACTGAGTACAATAAAGAATGGAATAACAAAAGAAATCACCATGCATGCGATAGACCGCACAGACAGGTTATTCCAATAGAATAATAAATAATGGAACCAGGTCCGGCGTAAACGCACAGACAGGATATTCCGACAGAATAATAAATAATGGAACCAGGTCCGGTGTAAAACACACAGACAGGATATTCCAACAGAATAATAATAAAACGGAACCAGGTCCGGTGTAAAACACACAGACAGGATGTTCCAACAGAATAATAAACGGAACCAGGTCCAGTGTAAAACACACAGACAGGATGTTCCAACAGAATAATAGAAGAATGTCACCAAGTATAGGGTAGACCGCGTATACTGGTTATTCCAACAGAATAATAACGAATGGAATAACAGAAGTTCTCTTCATGAATATAAAAGAAATAATATTCCCTACCGTTTTAAAGAAGAGCTGAAGTAAGGAAGTAGTTAAGTAGCAGAATACTCTTCTTCTCTCTCTCTATAGTTTCTCTCTATAGTTTCTCTCTCTAGAGTTCAGTGAATTCGTAAGAAATAATGAAGGAATGAGCTGCTATTTATAGAAAAATAGAATGCATAGTAACTAATCCATGAACGGTCCAGATTGATTACTTTAATCTGACGGTCCATATTTAAAGAAAAATCTTTTAAATAAAATAAAATATATTCTATTTATAGAATAACTTTAATAAAGTATTTTGTTTTATATAAAAAGATGTTTCTGTTTTATTACGTTAATAATACGAATAAAACAAAACGTCATTATCGCTAAATAATTCATATTATTAACTGACAATAATAAAATCAAACTGAGTGACTTCTCACATAAGCATTAATAATCAATACCGTGTGCTACTATGCAACCACACGTATTACTGTACTTTTACTACCGAGTAGTTCAACAGCAACAATGGTAAAATTTCCGCCGTTATTTTTAATAAAATATTTTTGTCGTTTTCTCAATCCGACAATAATTCCGTTGTGGGGTCCACCAATGATTGTGTCGTTGTACGAATATTCCCTGTTAAAACGAATATTCCCCGACCAATCGAATATTATATAACAACTTGCGTACTTTGCAAAATTTATAAATATTACCCACAACTATAACATTATATCAAATTAACTCCATAATATTCAAAAATGATATTTATAAAAAATTTATCTTTATTTATAAAAGTTGGGGTCTTACACAACTAGTATAACATCCAACTCAATAATATAAAGTGGGGTTAAATACATTTTTTTTTTACTCTATTCGATCTCAATTTACAAATATATCACTGAACTGAACTGATTTTTTTTACGATCAATTCATTAAACTATTAAATTTTTATAAAAATTTTAAAATCCAGCTAAAACTGTTAAAAGTTAACGGCCACATCCATGTAGCACAGCGTTGTCTAGTGATACATTGAAAAATTAGACATATTAAAAAATTATTTTATTAAATTAAATGTATTTATTTAAGTTTCAACTTTCACCTCCACTTTCTCTATCTAAAAACCTTTCTTCTTTTTCTCTCTCCACTCAAACAGAACTATTTGTGTTCTTAGAAATGCAGAAACGAAATGAAAATCCATTGTTAAGTCCTAGCTTCAACATCTACTCTTCCGATAAATTAGCTGAAATAGCAAACAAGTCAGCAAGGAATTTAAGGCAGACTCAGAATCAATCGATGATGACGATGAATTCAAGTTCTCTTTTATCAAGGTTCGATTTTCCCCATTTTCAATCCAAATCTTTTTTTCACAATCAGATAATCGTGTCGGAAAATTAAGCGTGGTGATGTTGATGTTGAAGAATATGTTCCTTGAAGTGCGTGAAGAACATGATCCTCCGTCGTCTTCTTCATTGGAAGTTGACTAATTGGAAGCTATACCTCCAGGAACGTACTGCATTTGGAAGCTGAAAATCGTTGAGTCGTCATCGTCTACATATAAGAAGAGCATATCTACCGGATCGGCTTCAAAGCGGTTCAGGATTTGAGATTTTCTCAGGCGAAGCAACAACGAGGGCAAGGACTCGGAGTATTTTCCAAGAGTAGCATAAATCACACTCAACTTTCTAAATTACATCCAAAATGTTCAAACTTTCTAAATATGCGCCACCAATTGAATCGGCGTCGAAATTGAAATATCAAATCCAACGCCAGTTGAAGTGGCGTTGGAGTGTTAAAGCTAACAAATTAAGTTAACCAAATTATTAGATTAACTTAAACTAATTTATTTTTTAAATAAATGATTTTTGAAAAAATGATCCTAATTTTTTTAAAAAAGTGATCCAATTTCTTTTAAACAACTTTATTTTTTTTTTTTTAAAATATATTGATCCAACGCCAAATGAAATGGCGTTGAAAGTTTTTTTTTATAATTTATTTATTAAGCAAACTTAAAAAGAAAAAAAAAAGAAAGCTAAAGATGTGAAATGGAGATATTTGAACTCTACTTAAAGTAACGTTTTAACCTTCTTCTTTTTTTTAAGTAAATATGAGGAAAAATATGTCAGATATTTTTTTGAAATTATTTTTTGAACGCCACTTGAAGTGGCGTTTGGACCTTTTTATTTTTATATATATAGCAAATTTGAAAAAAAAATATGAATGACTTTTAGAAACTTTTTTTCTAAAGTTCAATGAAATTTTTTTATAAAAAAAAATCACCAACGATGTGACGCCCCCAAAATAGGTATACAACACCCATTCTGAGTCGCCAAATATATGGTACAAAAAGTAAACTACAACTTCAATAATACAATTGTTTTGCAAAATACGACAACACATACTGGGAGTTTAAATACAAATATTGTTTTCTAGACAATATCCACACTCAGATAAGTCCTCATTACAATTATTCAAACACTATTTTACAAAAATAGTGTGGACTGCTAAAACATCTTTCTAGAACCATCACTCCATATCCCGACTAGATCCTGTTATATTCTCACCTCCTGAGAAAAAAAATAGAACAAAAAGGAAAAGAATGAGCTCAACTAGCCCAGTAAAGAATATTATGACTAAGATAATATACAACAAATTATCATTAGTATTCAACATGAAAAAATCTGATAGAATATAATCGACAACAAGTTTTAGATCAACAACTGCAGCGGAAACAACAAACTATTAGAAGAGTCAAGTAGAGAATGAATTCTACTATCTTCTAAAATTTAAAAGTCCATCATCAATATTTTAACCCTGTAACATTAATTAATAATCATTTTTAACCAAATATTCATCTTTGCACTACAGGCCAAAGATATTCATTTGTATCACCAGTCAGTCATGTTCATCTCAACACATGTTCATCTTTGCATTACAGGCCAAAGATATTCATCAGGTAATCATACATCTTTGCACTACAGGCCAAAGATATTCAGTAATATCATCATTTAGGACTGATGATGATGAAAAATATCTTAAAGAAAATGAATCCAGTGAGACAGAAGGACAAATAGTAGGGATTCGTATAACAGTTTATCCAAGATCAATAATATTTCATAATAATCAATTGTGAAGCAGAATTCAAAAATAAAGATCAAAACATGGATACAATCAAAGATAGTAGCCATAATAGACATCTTGGACAAAAAAGAAAAATTTTATTTTTCGGTGAATAGTGCCGTATTCGTGAATAGTACCGTATACGTGAATAGTAACCCCGACACAAAAAGTTTCAAATTTGATAAAAATTTATATCAATATTTCAGCATAATGATATTGAAGAAAATAATATCATTTAAAAAGAAAATAATATCTCTTACCTCAAAATATCAGTACTTCTGACCGGAATATCGATATAAGGCTGAAGGAAACTTCCACTGATGAATAGAAACTCACAAAGTATCTAAATACTCACAAAATACACCCAATAATCTAGAGAGAGAAAGAGAGAAAACTTGTTTCTGGTATGATCTTCAATTCTAACTTAACCCTCTATTTATAGGAAAATGTTAGCACGCCGAAGCAGACTTAACCTGCAACCTGATGGCTTTACCTGCTACTATTCAAGCCTACCACATTTGAATAAAAATCTCAGCACATTTCTTCACCAACCAAGAGTGGGGCCCACCAATTCTAAAATTTTTCACCAAAATGATAAATTCTGAAATTTCAACAATTTCTGAACCGGTCATCTCTTAAAATTCATAACAAATCATACGTTTATTTTTAACGGTTCAAAATTTGTGGACATATACTCAACTTATATATGAATAACATATCCAAAAATTACCACGATCCAACAGTCGGATTAAAAATTATAACCCCCGCAATATTTCTCAAAAACTCTGATTTGATTTTTAATACATCCATTCCGATAAAAATATTGATAAAACACATCAACATTAACTCCTTCATTTTTAACCACAATAAATATATCCAACATTTATATCCACATAGAATAAATATTTCCTTATCATATGAATCAATAATTAATTATTCACAAATAATATTACAGAATCACATTTAAGACAACCAGGCCGTTCCCAGGAAAGAGGGGGCTTTTCAATAAGGATTTCTCCTTACTAGCGCGTAATTAGATGACCAAACATCTCCTTAGACAGAACTTTCTAGATATTGCCAATAATCCTATCTAATAATATTATTCAAATAATATGAATTATTGATTTGATAATGGAAAATACTGTGCAGCAACAATTATTGAAACAACAATAATATAAAATATCAACGCAGCAATTATTGAATCAATAAAATAAAATATTAAACAGTAATTACTGTAACAATTATTGAGTAGTGCCTTCCTTCATAAGAATCAATAATTCAAAAATACTGTGTAATCTGTGTGTTACTGTGCAACCACGCGTATTACTGTATTTTAACCACCGGGTATTCTAACAGTGTTAACTGTAACAACTACGTCATTATTTATAAAAACTCAATTTTTGTCGTTATCTTCATCCAATCGTTTTTCGTTATGGGGTCCACAAATAGTTGCGCCGTCGTACGAATATTCCCTGACAGAAAGAATATTTCATGATCAAACGAATATTCCCCGACAAAATAAATATTTTATAACCACTTGTTTATTTTGCAAAATTTGTATTTTTTACCCATAACTAACCACATTAATCAAATCAACCCTTTCTATTTCAAAATAATAAATAGAGAAAATTTAATTTCATTTATTAATAAGTTTAGGTCTTACAAACGCCACTTGAAGTGGCGTTGAGTTTGTATATATTTTTGTTTTACGTTGTAATTTTTTAAAATTTTATTTAATAATGTGAATTAACATTTAAAAAAAAATATTGTAGTCCTTCAAAGCCGTTTGAAGTGGCGTTGGCCTCTCAAATAATTTTTAATTTTTTTTTAAATGAAAGGTGTCCTTCAAAGCCATTTGAAGGTTTTATTTTTTTTAAAAAAAAGAAAAATTACTCAAAGCCATTTGTAATGGCGTTGGACTCTCTCATAATTTTTTTAAAAAAAAATAAAAAATGGCTTTGAAGTGGCTTTAAATAAAAAGGATTAATTACATATTTTAGTATATTTTTAGAAATAATTACAATAATGGTACATAGATAAAATAATTACAAAAATAATACATTTCACATCTTTTTTCCATTGAACTGCAGAAAAAAAGTTTCCAAAAGTCATTCACATCTTTTTTTTTCCAAATTTGCTTTATAAAAAAATAAGTAGGTTCGAATGCCATTTCAAGTTGTTTTTTCCAAATTTGCTATATATATATATATATATATATATATATATATATATATATATATATAAATAAATGGTTGAATATATATTTTACCGATATGTGGAACTGTTCAATCTGAAACGGATGTAATCTTTGATAGAAATTAATGATGGGCACGAGTTTTGTACTGAGTCCAGAAAAAAGTTTGAAAGAATACGTCTATTTAAAATTTGTTTTTATAAAAATACGTCTATTTAAAAAAAAATTAAGTTAATATAATAATCTGATTAAGGCAATTAATTAATCTGATTAAGGTAATTAATCTGATGAAGGTAATTTCAATACTAAATACTGTGACGCCTAGAAAATAGGTATACAGCACCCATTCTTAGTCGCCAAATACATGGTACAGAAAGTAAACTATAACTTCAATAATATAATTATCGTGCAAAATACGACAACACATACTGTGAGTTTAAATACAAATATTGTCTTCTAGACAATATCCACACTAAAATAATTCCTCATTATAATTATTCAAACAGTATTTTTCAAAAATAGTGAGGACTGCTAAAACATCTTTCTAGAACCATAACTCCATACCCCGACTAGATCCTGCTATGTTCTCACCTCCTGAGAAGAAAAATAGAATAAAAAGGAAAATGATAAGCTCAACTAGCCCAGTAAAGAATATTATGACTAAGATAATATACAACAACTTATCATTAGTCTTCAACAGAGAAAAATCTGATAAAATATAATAGACAACAAGTTTTAGATCAACAATTGCAGCGGAAACTGCAAACCATTAGAAGAGTCAAGTAGAAAATGAGTTCTACTATCTTCTAAGATTTAAAAGTCCATCATCAATATTTTATCCCTCTAACAACAATCAATATACATCTTTAATCAATAATCATCTTTGCACTACAGGCCAAAGATATTCATTTGTATCAACAATTGGTCATGTTCATCTCAACACATGTTTATCTTTGCACTACGGGCCAAAGATATTCATTAGGTAATCATTCATCTTTGCACTACAGGCCAAAGATATTCATCAGTTAATCATTCATCTTTGCACTACAGGCCAAAGATATTCAGTAATATCATCATTTAGGACTGATGATGATAAAAAATATTTTAAAGGAACGAATCCAATAGAACAAAATAACAAATATTAGATATTCGTATTACAGTTTATCCAAGATCAATAATACTCCATAATAACCAATTTTGAAGCAGAATTCAAGAATAAAGATCAAAACATGGATACAATCAAAGATAATACTCAGAATAGATATTTTGGACGAAAAGAAAAAAAAATTTATTTTTCGGTGAATAGTAACTCATGAATAGTAACCCCGACGTAAAAAGTTCTAAATTTGATAAAAAAATTTAACCAATATTTCGGCATAATGATATTGAAGAAATAATATCATTTTCGAATAAAATAACATCCCTTACATCGTAAAGACAATACTTCTGGTCGGAATACCAGTATAAGGCTGAAAGGAACTTGTTCTGATGAATAGAAACTCTCAAAGTATCTAAATACTCACAAAATACACTCAATAATCTAGAGAGAGAAAGAGAGAAAACTTGTTTCTGGTGTGATTTTCAATTCTAACTTAGCCCTCTATTTATAGGAAAATATTAGCACGCCGAAGCAGACTTAACATGCAACCTGATGGCTTTACCTGCTACTATTCAAGCCTACCACATTTGAATAAAAATCTCAGCACATTTCTTTACCAACCAAGAGTGGGGCCCACCAATTCTAGAATTTTCCACCAAAATGATAAACTCCGAAAATTCAACAATTCCTAAACCAGTCATCTCGTAAAATTCATAATAAATCATACGTTCATTTTTAACGGTTCAAAATTTGTGAACATATACTCAACTTATATATGTATAACATATCCAAAAATTACCACGATCCAACAGTCGGATTAAAAATTATAACCCCCGCAAAATATCTCAAAAACTCTGATTTTTAATACCTCCATTCCGATAAAAATAATGATAAAAATCTCAACATTAACTCCTTCATTTTTAACCACAAAAATATATCCCTCATTTATATCCACATAAAATAAATATTTCCTTATCATATGAATCAATAATTAATTATTCACAAATAATATTACAGAATCACATTTATGACAACCAGACCGTTCCCAGGAAAGAGGGAGCTTTCCAATAAGGATTTCTCCTTACTGGCGCGCAATTAGATGACCAAACCTCTCCTTAGACAGAACTTTTTAGACATTGCCAATAATGTTATCTAATAATATTATTCATATAATATGAATTATTGATCTGATAATGGAAATTACTGTGTAGTGACAATTATTGAAACAACAGTAATATAAAATATCAACGCAGCAATTATTGAATCAATAAAATAAAATACTGAACAGTAATTTCTGTAACCATTATTGAGTAGTGTCTTCTTACGTAAGAATCAATAATTGGTGCAATACAGTGTGCTACTGTGCAACAACGCGTATTACTGTGTTTTAACCACCAAGTATTCCAATAGTATTAACGGTAACAACTACGCCGTTATTTATAAACAACTTATACTTGTCGTTTTCTTCATCCAATCGCTTTCCGTTATGGGGCCCACAAAAGACTGCGCCGTCGTACGAATATTTCCCGACAGGAAGAATATTCCACGACCAAACAAATATTCCCCGACAACAATGAATATTTTATAACCACCTGCTTATTTGAAATATTTGCGCATTTTACCCATAACTAACCTCATTAATCAATTTAACCCTTACTATTTCAAAATAATAAATAGAGGGAATTTAAATTTTATTTATTAATAATTTGGGGTCTTACAAATACAAATTAATAAGACATGCCCAAGATAATCTAAATTAATTTATCTATGCACTCGATCATGTGTGCCACATGGCCTCCCACTATCTCTAGCCTCTCGCGGGGGTCCTCTACGTGGTTCCCGAATATATGCAGGTGGAGGTGTTGGCAATGTCGACTCGTTCTGTATTGTCGATGGTTGGAAAGGTGAAAATTGCGGCATGGAGAGAAAAACTTGATATGAGGATGGAACTCCGTCATGTGCTGAAAGTGGACTAGGGAATGGTTGTGTATATACCAAATGATGCGAAGTACAAAATTGAGATGGATCATAATCCATATTTTCTGTCTCTACATCATCTTGCAGCGTTTGAGATGTAGACGGGATGTCGCATGCCTGAGATATTGACGAGATGTTCTCATGACCTCTAAACTGGTGTTCTGTGTAAACTGGTGTTGAGGATGTATCCATACGTCGACTGTCAGATCCACGTGTGCGAGGTTCCCTAATTTGTGTGATGGGATCGGTTGGTTGATTGTCTAACAAGTGTGTCTGGCCTACATGAGTAAGGGTCGTAGTACATATCCTCATAGCTTCAGTAATATGAAAAATTGCTTCAGCATCTACGTTTACGCATTTGTATCCCTCTACTAATGTATGGTATACACGTGCAAGATTCTCAACCTGTTAGATAATATACGTTGAATATGTCATGTCATAGGTAAAATTAGAGTATTAACGTATTTATAGGATGTTTACTGTAAGACCCCAACTTTTATAAATAAAGATGAATTTTCTATAAATATCATTTTTGAATATTATGGAGTTAATTTGATATAATGTTATAGTTGTGGGTAATATTTATAAATTTTGCAAAGTAAGCAAGTTGTTATAAAATATTCGTTTGGTCGGAGAATATTCTTTTTGTCGGGGAATATTCGTACGACGGCACAATCATTGGTGGACCCCACAACGGAATTATTGTCGGATTGAGAAAACGACAGAATTATCTTTCTATAAAAATAACGGCTGAGGTGTTACCGTTAAAACCGTTAAAACTGTTGAACTACTCGGTAGTAAAAGTACAGTAATACGCGTGGTTGCATAGTCGCACACGGTACTGATTATTGATGCTTACGTGAGAAGTCACTCAGCTATACTCAATTATTGCTACAGTAATTGCTGCATCATATCTCTTAAATTATTGTCATAGTATCATCTGTATAATATGTTATATTATTGAGACGTTGTGGTAAGTTTGGTTATTTTATGGGGGGCCATATGTCATCATCTAAGAGTCTCTTCGTCAATAGTAATTACCGTCGTCAATAGTATTTACCTTGGTCAATAGTAATTACCTTCGTCAATATTATTTACCTTGGTCAATAGTATTTACCTTGGTCAATAGTAATTACCTTCGTCAATAGTATTTACCTTGGTCAATAGTAATTACTTTCGTCAATAGTAGTTGTCCCTTCAATATTACCAAGAGTCATTTGACCCTTCGTTAAGACCAAGAGTCATTTGACCCTTCGTTAAGACCAAGAGCCACCCTCAGTTTTTCTATAAATAGAGGCCTAGGGCTTCATTATTTTTCACGAATTCATTCAAGCTATAGAGAGAGAAAGTATAGAGAGAATAAGAGAGAGAGAATAAAAGTATTCTGCTACATCACTTTTCCAATATCCAGTTCTTTTAAGGTAGGGAATATTATTTCTTTTATATTCATGAAGAGAACTTCTGTTATTCCATTTGTTATTATTCTGTTGGAATAACCAGTATACGCGGTCTACCCTATACTTGGTGACATTCTTCTATTATTCTGTTGGAACATCCTGTCTGTGTGTTTTACACCGGACCTGGTTCCGTTTATTATTCTGTTGGAACATCCTGTCTGTGTGTTTTACACCGGACCTGGTTCCGTTTTATTATTATTCTGTTGGAATATCCTGTCTGTGTGTTTTACACCGGACCTGGTTCCATTATTTATTATTCTGTCGGAATATCCTGTCTGTGCGTTTACGCCGGACCTGGTTCCATTATTTATTATTCTATTGGAATAACCTGTCTGTGCGGTCTATCGCATGCATGGTGATTTCTTTTGTTATTCCATCCTTTATTGTACTCAGTTGGTTAAGTTTTGACTTCTATACTCCATGAAATTTGTGGAATATCCTTGATAGTTGCGTTTCATCCAGTATTTTTTAAGAAAATATTCTTCTAAGCATTCTTGAATTTTACTCCACAATGCAGTATCATGTTGACAATTTGGACGTTGTTAATTCCTGGATAAATTAATTCTTGAACTTGTTTTATTGAATTCTTATATCATTGTCATCATCCTCATGTTTATAAAATGTTGAAAGTCATCTGTGGCATGTAGTGCATAGATGGACTTGGTATGATTATGACCAGGGATTATTCGGTATAATCATGACCGTAATATTACAAATGATGTGGTAAAAGTCCTCATTGGCCCGTAGTGCATTGATGGACAGTTGTTGGCATGATCATGACCATTAATGAATATACGAATATCCTTGGCCGTAGTGCAGGGGTGATTCGATGATGTGGATTATTTTATTAAGCTGAGTCCCAGCGATTACAGTGTTGAAAAACTTTTTAAATCATAAAAGATAGTAGAGTTTATTTTCTACTTAACTCTTTTAATGGATTGCTTGTTCCGCTACAGTTAAACTTGATGTCTATTATATTTTATCAGTTTAACATTGTTGAAGGCTAATGATAATTTATTCTGCATTATCTTAGTCATAATATTTCTTACTGGGCTAGTTGAGCTCACCCTGTCTTTCACTGTTCTCTTCAGGAAATGAGAACGTAGCTGGGACAAGTCGGGGTACGGAGTGATGATCCGAATGATAGTATTAGTTAGTAGTCCTCACTATTCTATGTAATGGTGTGTTAATAAATGTAATGAGGACTCCTTTTGAGTATGAATACTCTCTAGAAGATAATATTTGTAGTCAAACTCACAGTTTATGTTTTGTCGTATTGTACACGACAGATGTATTAATCAGTTGTATTTGTATTCTGTACTATGTATCTGACGACCCAAGATGGGTGATGTATACCTAATTTTGGGGGCGTCACAGTTGGTATCAGAGCTTAGGGATATGATCCCTGGCTAAGATGTGAGAATAGAACTAGGAGGGGAGAGACGGGGAATTCCTTCGCTAGTATGACATACCTAAGTTTATTTGCATGGTATTTAATTGGTCGGTCATAATATAAGGATAATATATGACATATCAATTAATTTTTATTTTGTGGCAGTATCTGAAAATGGCATCCGAGAATGTTGAGAATAGCAATGGAGCACAGACGACTGTTGATTCACCACATATCAATAATCAGGATAATGTGCATCAGGAAGGTGTCAATCCTCATGCAAACAACAACACTGACCAAATGATGAATGATCAAATGTTCAGAGGCTTTATGCAATTCATGCAACAACAGGTGAAAGCGGCTCCTGTCCACAACGTAGGTGGAAATACTGGAAACTCTCAGGCGGTCACCGCTAAACAGTTTAAGGAGCTGGGACCACCGGAGTTTAAGGGAGAACCCAAACCACTTGTAGCTGAAACATGGATAAAGCAGATCACCAAGATATTTGATGTCTTGGGTTGCTCCGAGGAGCAAAAGGTTCCCTTTGCCGCCTTTATGTTGCGAGGAGAGGCAGATTACTGGTGGGAATCGATAAAGCGTACTCAACCTGCCGCACTGAAGATGTCTTGGGAGAAGTTCCAAGATCTGTTTAACGACAAATACTTTCCCGAGAGTATTCGTCACATGAAGGAGGTGGAGTTCATCAAATTGGAGCAGAATAATATGACCGTGTCGCAGTACGAGGCAAAATTTGCGGAGTTATCCCGGTTTGCGTCCCACCTGGTGGATAATGAAGAAAGAATGACGCGGATGTTTTTAAGAGGTTTGAAGCCGGAGATACGTCAACATCTTGTTTCTCATAAACTGTGTTTGTATTCAGATGTTGTAAATAGGGCTCAGTTGGTGGAGCGCGATAACGAGACAACGCAACCAAAAGAGAGCAGCCGGCAAAATGATAATACCAGTGAGAGCAGTCATCGAAGCGGTGACAACAAGCGTGGAGGGAATCAACAGGCCAGAAATGGTAACCACTTCGGTGGTAATCAGGGCCAAAACAATAAGAATGGACATTTCAAGAAGAGGAGATTCAACAATGATGGAAAGACGTCAGCACCAGCACCTGTCGTTAAGGAAGGAGAACGACCACCTATCATATGTTTCAAATGCGGAGGGGAGGGGCACATCAGTCCAAACTGCGCGATGCCGTCCAAAGCATGTTATAATTGTGGAAGAGAAGGTCATTTAGCCCGATTTTGTCGTTTACCGAAGACAAATTCAGCTAGGATGGAGGCACCAAAAGCCGTCCCAGAAAAGTCAAAACCGGTTGTGCAAGGGAGAGCGTTTGTTGTGAACTCCCAGAGAGCAAGGAACCCGAATGAGGTCATCACGGGTAAGCTTATTATAAACTCTAAAGAAGTTTATACTTTATTTGATACCGGTTCAACCCATTCTTTTATTTCTCCTACTTGCGCTCATCGATTAAATTTGATTCCGGAGAAATTAGACTTTGACTTATCTGTGGAAACTCCATTGGGAGAAACCTTCATTACCTCCACTGTTTATAAGTCTTGTTTGGTTCAAGTTGGTACCCACACATTACCTATCGATCTGATTTCATTAAAAATACTTGCATTTGACGTGATTCTAGGGATTGATTGGTTAACTACTCATTATGCAAAAATTGATTGTTTTCGTAAGGTTGTTAGTTTTCATATTCCTAATCGACCTATTATGCGAATTCAAGCAACCAAACCATTAAAATCAATCGCTGTCATCTCAAGCCATAAAGCTATTCGTTTATTGAAAAACGGATGTCAAGCTTTCTTAGCTCATGTCACAGATCTAAACAAAAATACGTCAGTTTTGAATGATATTTCTATTGTTAATAAATTCCCTGACGTATTCCCTGAAGAACTTCCTGGCCTACCCCCAGAGCGTGAAATTGAATTTTGTATCGATCTTGAACCCGGTACAAAACCCATTTCCAAAGCCCCATATCGAATGGCTCCTATTGAACTTCAGGAGTTAAAGATCCAACTGCAGGAATTGTTAGACATTGGCTTTATTCGTCCTAGTACTTCTCCTTGGGGAGCTCCTGTTCTATTCGTGAAGAAGAAAGATGGAAGTATGCGACTTTGTATTGATTATCGGGAGTTGAATCATGTCACCATCAAAAACAGGTACCCATTGCCACGTATTGATGACCTGTTTGACCAGTTGCAAGGAGCACAATTCTTTTCAAAGATCGATCTTCGTTCTGGATATCATCAGCTGAAGGTTAGAACTGAGGATATTCCAAAGACGGCTTTTAGAACTCGGTACGGGCATTATGAATTCCTAGTCATGTCCTTTGGATTGACTAATGCTCCTGCTGCCTTCATGGATATGATGAACCGGGTATTCAAGGAATATTTGGATCACTTTGTGGTCGTCTTTATTGATGACATCCTTATTTATTCCAAAAGCCGTGAAGATCATGAGCAACACTTGAGGCTGGTACTCCAAAAGCTTCGTGAATACAAGCTTTATGCCAAGTTGAAGAAATGCGAGTTCTGGCTGGAGGAGGTAGCATTCCTTGGGCACGTAGTATCAAGTCGTGGAATATCGGTTGACCCGGCAAAGATTGAAGCTATTCAAAGCTGGGAGCAACCTAAATCAGTGACCGAGGTACGTAGCTTTCTTGGTTTAGCTGGTTATTATCGGAGATTCGTGGAAGGATTTTCTCGAATCGCTACTCCATTAACTCAGCTGACTCGGAAAGATACAAAGTTTGGTTGGAGCGAAGAATGTGAGCAGAGTTTTCAAGAACTCAAGAGGAGACTCATTTCAGCACCTGTTCTAACAATACCATCTGGCTCGGAGGGATTTGTCATCTACAGTGATGCTTCGAGCAAAGGGTTGGGATGCGTTCTCATGCAACATGGAAAAGTCATAGCCTATGCATCAAGACAACTCAAGGAATATGAGAGGAATTATCCTACTCATGATCTAGAGTTGGCAGCTGTTGTCTTTGCACTTAAAATTTGGAGGCATTACTTGTATGGGGAGAAAGTGGAGATCTTTACGGATCATAAAAGCCTCAAATATTTCTTCACTCAAAAGGAACTCAACATGCGACAACGACGTTGGCTTGAACTGTTGAAAGATTATGATCATACCATTCAATACCATCCTGGAAAAGCGAACGTGGTAGCTGACGCATTGAGTAGAAGATCATATGCGGGTACAAGTGCAATATTAACAACGCAAAGGCCCATTTTGTGTGACTTGCAAAGGATGGAGATAGAGTTGAAGACTCCAGGGACCCATGTGATGATGGCGAATATACGAGTAGAACCGACTTTAATCGATAAAGTTAAAGCTGCTCAAGCTACAGACCTGGAGCTGATGCGTATGAGGAAGAAAGTGCAAGAAGGTGTTATGCCGGAAGCAAGAATCGATGAAGAAGGAATACTTCGAGTCAACTCCAGACTTTGTGTTCCTAACAACCCTGATTTAAAGTATGAAATCATGATGGAGGCGCACAACACACCGTTTGCAATCCATCCTGGAAGTACCAAAATGTATCATGATCTTCGTCATACATTTTGGTGGAGCAATATGAAGAGAGAGATAGCGTTGTTTATCTCAAGGTGTCTAACTTGTCAACGAGTCAAAGCGGAGCATCAAGTACCAAAAGGTCCATTGCAACCACTTGAAATTCCAGAATGGAAGTGGGAGCACATTACCATGGATTTCGTTACCGGTCTTCCTAGGGTTTCTCAAGGTATTGATGCGATTTGGGTCATTGTTGATAGATTGACCAAGTCTGCTCATTTCTTACCGATACGAGAAACTTATACACTTGAACGTCTTGCTCGTATGTACATAAACGAGATTGTAAGACTGCATGGTATGCCAGTATCCATAGTTTCTGATCGAGACCCAAGATTCACTTCACGATTTTGGGTTAGTTTACAAAAAGCTATGGGCACGGAGTTACGATTTAGTTCAGCATATCATCCTCAGACGGACGGACAATCAGAGAGGACTATTCAAACTCTTGAAGATCTATTAAGACTCTGTGTCTTTGACTTCAAGGGAAGTTGGGACAAGTTCTTACCATTGGTGGAGTTTTCCTACAACAACAGTTATCAAGCAAGTATTGGCATGGCTCCATTCGAAGCATTGTATGGAAGAAAATGTCGTTCTCCAGTATGCTGGGATGAGGTGGGCGAAGCAACGTTGTTGGGACCGGAGTTGGTACGTATGACTACAGAAAAGATTCAAACGATCCGACAACGTATAAAAACCTCACAAGATCGACAAAAGAGTTATGCTGATCTTCATCGAAAGGACGTGGAATTTGATGTAGGAGATCATGTGTTCTTACGTGTTGCTCCATGGAAAGGAGTTACGAGATTTGGAAAGAGAGGAAAGCTAAATCCTCGATTCATCGGTCCATTTTTAATCCTCGATCGAGTAGGAACTGTGGCTTATAGACTCGCTTTACCGCCAAGTATGTCTCGTGTTCATAACGTTTTCCACATATCCATGTTACGCAAATATGTGGAAGACCCGAACCACATTATTGAGTTAGAACCGGACGAAATAGCGGAGGATTTGACATATGAAGAAGTTCCTGTTCAAATCTTGGATAAGAAGGAACATATTCTACGCTCCAAGGTTATACCTCAAGTTAAAGTTTTGTGGAGAAACCACGATGTTGAGGAAATGACTTGGGAGTTAGAATCAGAAATGAAATCAAGGTATCCTTACCTCTTCGACATACCAGGTACGTACCCTAATTTCGAGGGCGAAATTTCATAAGAAGGGGAGGTTGTAAGACCCCAACTTTTATAAATAAAGATGAATTTTCTATAAATATCATTTTTGAATATTATGGAGTTAATTTGATATAATGTTATAGTTGTGGGTAATATTTATAAATTTTGTAAAGTAAGCAAGTTGTTATAAAATATTCGTTTGGTCGGAGAATATTCTTTTTGTCGGGGAATATTCGTACGACGGCACAATCATTGGTGGACCCCACAACGGAATTATTGTCGGATTGAGAAAACGACAGAATTATCTTTCTATAAAAATAACGGCTGAGGTGTTACCGTTAAAACCGTTAAAACTGTTGAACTACTCGGTAGTAAAAGTACAGTAATACGCGTGGTTGCATAGTAGCACACGGTATTGATTATTGATGCTTACGTGAGAAGTCACTCAGCTATACTCAATTATTGCTACAGTAATTGCTGCATCATATCTCTTAAATTATTGTCATAGTATCATCTGTATAATATGTTATATTATTGAGACGTTGTGGTAAGTTTGGTTATTTTATGGGGGGCCATATGTCATCATCTAAGAGTCTCTTCGTCAATAGTAATTACCGTCGTCAATAGTAATTACCGTCGTCAATAGTATTTACCTTGGTCAATAGTAATTACCTTCGTCAATATTATTTACCTTGGTCAATAGTATTTACCTTGGTCAATAGTAATTACCTTCGTCAATAGTATTTACCTTGGTCAATAGTAATTACTTTCGTCAATAGTAGTTGTCCCTTCAATATTACCAAGAGTCATTTGACCCTTCGTTAAGACCAAGAGTCATTTGACCCTTCGTTAAGACCAAGAGCCACCCTCAGTTTTTCTATAAATAGAGGCCTAGGGCTTCATTATTTTTCACGAATTCATTCAAGCTATAGAGAGAGAAAGTATAGAGAGAATAAGAGAGAGAGAATAAAAGTATTCTGCTACATCACTTTTCCAATATCCAGTTCTTTTAAGGTAGGGAATATTATTTCTTTTATATTCATGAAGAGAACTTCTGTTATTCCATTTGTTATTATTCTGTTGGAATAACCAGTATACGCGGTCTACCCTATACTTGGTGACATTCTTCTATTATTCTGTTGGAACATCCTGTCTGTGTGTTTTACACCGGACCTGGTTCCGTTTATTATTCTGTTGGAACATCCTGTCTGTGTGTTTTACACCGGACCTGGTTCTGTTTTATTATTATTCTGTTGGAATATCCTGTCTGTGTGTTTTACACCGGACCTGGTTCCATTATTTATTATTCTGTCGGAATATCCTGTCTGTGCGTTTACGCCGGACCTGGTTCCATTATTTATTATTCTATTGGAATAACCTGTCTGTGCGGTCTATCGCATGCATGGTGATTTCTTTTGTTATTCCATTCTTTATTGTACTCAGTTGGTTAAGTTTTGACTTCTATACTCCATGAAATTTGTGGAATATCCTTGATAGTTGCGTTTCATCCAGTATTTTTTTAAGAAAATATTCTTCTAAGCATTCTTGAATTTTACTCCACAATGCAGTATCATGTTGACAATTTGGACGTTGTTAATTCCTGGATAAATTAATTCTTGAACTTGTTTTATTGAATTCTTATATCATTGTCATCATCCTCATGTTTATAAAATGTTGAAAGTCATCTGTGGCATGTAGTGCATAGATGGACTTGGTATGATTATGACCAGGGATTATTCGGTATAATCATGACCGTAATGTTACAAATGATGTGGTAAAAGTCCTCATTGGCCCGTAGTGCATTGATGGACAGTTGTTGGCATGATCATGACCATTAATGAATATACGAATATCCTTGGCCGTAGTGCAGGGGTGATTCGATGATGTGGATTATTTTATTAAGCTGAGTCCCAGCGATTACAGTGTTGAAAAACTTTTTAAATCATAAAAGATAGTAGAGTTTATTTTCTACTTGACTCTTTTAATGGATTGCTTGTTCCGCTACAGTTAAACTTGATGTCTATTATATTTTATCAGTTTAACATTGTTGAAGGCTAATGATAATTTATTCTGCATTATCTTAGTCATAATATTTCTTACTGGGCTAGTTGAGCTCACCCTTTCTTTCACTGTTCTCTTCAGGAAATGAGAACGTAGCTGGGACAAGTCGGGGTACGGAGTGATGGTCCGAATGATAGTATTAGTTAGTAGTCCTCACTATTCTATGTAATGGTGTGTTAATAAATGTAATGAGGACTCCTTTTGAGTATGAATACTCTCTAGAAGATAATATTTGTATTCAAACTCACAGTTTATGTTTTGTCGTATTGTACACGACAGATGTATTAATCAGTTGTATTTGTATTCTGTACTATGTATCTGACGACCCAAGATGGGTGATGTATACCTAATTTTGGGGGCGTCACATTTACTTCCTTTTGTTTTATTTTATGCAAGACTATAACAAATAATAATAATCATCATTTAAAAAATAACATTGTAATAATGAATTAATTATTTTCTAACATACCAAATAAGTAGTAGCTCCATGTGTCCCCTCGAACTCCCCCGTTGTCTGCTCAACCAACTTAGGATTTAAAATTTGACGTCGTGTAACGCTACGATACCAAGGCATATAATTAGGTTCACACTTTAGATGCTCATCTGTTGTGACGCCCCCAAAATTAGGTATACATCACCCATCTTGGGTCGTCAGATACATAGTACAGAATACAAATACAACTTAATAATACAACTGTCGTGTACAATACGACAAAATATAAACTGTGAGTTTGAATACAAATATTATCTTCTAGAGAGTATTCATACTCAAAAGGAGTCCTCATTACATTTATTAACACACCATTACATAGAATAGTGAGGACTACTAACTAATACTATCATTCGGACCATCACTCTGTTCCCCGACTTGCCCCAGCTACGTTCTCATTTCCTGAAGAGAACAGTGAAAGAAAGGGTGAGCTCAACTAGCCCAGTAAGAAATATCATGACTAAGATAATGCAGAATAAATTATCATTAGCCTTCAACAATGTTAAACTGATAAAATATAATAGACATCAAGTTTAACTGCAGCGGAACAAGCAATCCATTAAAAGAGTCAAGTAGAAAATAAACTCTACTATCTTTTATGATTTAAAAGATTTTCCAACACTGTGATCGCTGAGACTCAGCTTAATAAAATAATTCACATCATCGAATCACCCCTGCACTACGGCCAAGGATATTCGTATATTCATTAATGGTCATGATCATGCCAACAACTGTCCATCAATGCACTACAAGCCAATGAGGACTTTTACCACATCATTTGTAACATTACGGTCATGATTATACCGAATAATCCCTGGTCATAATCATACCAAGTCCATCTATGCACTACAGGCCACAGATGACTTTCAACATTTTATAAACATGAGGATGATGACAATGATATAAGAATTCAATAAAACAAGTTCAAGAATTAATTTATCCAAGAATTAACAACGTCCAAATTGTCAACATAATATTGCTTTGTGGAGTAAAATTCAAGAATACTTAGAAGAATATTTTCATGAAAAGATACTGGATGAACCGCAATTATCAAGGATATTCTATAAATTTCATGGAGTATAGAAGTCAAAACTTAACCAACTGAGTACAATAAAGAATGGAATAACAAAAGAAATCACCATGCATGCGATAGACCGCACAGACAGGTTATTCCAACAAAATAATAAATAATGGAACCAGGTCCGGTGTAAACGCACAGACAGGATATTCCGACAGAATAATAAATAATGGAACCAGGTCCGGCGTAAACGCACAGACAGGATATTCCGACAGAATAATAAATAGTGGAACCAGGTCCGGTGTAAAACACACAGACAGGATGTTCCAACAGAATAATAATAAAAACGGAACCAGGTCTGGTGTAAAACATACAGACAGGATGTTCCAACAGAATAATAATAAAAACGGAACCAGGTCCGGTGTAAAACACACAGACAGGATGTTCCAACAGAATAATAATAAAAACGGAACCAGGTCCGGTGTAAAACACGCAGACAGGATGTTCCAACAGAATAATAGAAGAATGTCACCAAGTATAGGGTAGACCGCATATACTGGTTATTCCAACAGAATAATAAAGAATGGAATAACAGAAGTTCTCTTCATGAATATAAAAGAAATAATATTCCCTACCGTTTTGAAGACGAGCTGAAATAAGGAAGTAGTTAAGTAGCAGAATACTCTTCTTCTCTCTCTCTCTATAGTTTCTCTCTATAGTTTCTCTCTCTAGAGTTCAGTGAATTCGTAAGAAATAATGAAGGAATGAGCTGCTATTTATAGAAAAATAGAATGCATAGTAACTAATCCATGAACGGTCCAGATTGATTACTTTAATCTGACGGTCCATATTTAAAGAAAAATCTTTTAAATAAAATATAATATATTCTATTTATAGAATAACTTTAATAAAGTATTCTGTTTTATATAAAAAGATGTTTCTGTTTTATTACGTTAATAATACGAATAAAACAAAACGTCATTATCGTTAAATAATTCATATTATTAACTGACAATAATTGAATCAAACTGAGTGACTTCTCACATAAGCATTAATAATCAATACTGTGCTACTATGCAACCACACGTATTACTGTACTTTTACTACCGAGTAGTTTAACAGTAACAATGGTAAAATTTTCGCCGTTATTTTTAATAAAATATTTTTGTCGTTTTCTCAATCCGACAATAATTCCGTTGTGGGGTCTACCAATGATTGTGTCGTTGTACGAATATTCCCTGTTAAAACGAATATTCCCCGACCAATCGAATATTATATAACAACTTGCGTACTTTGCAAAATTTATAAATATTACCCACAACTATAACATTATATCAAATTAACTCCATAATATTCAAAAATGATATTTATAGAAAATTCTTCTTTATTTATAAAAGTTGGGGTCTTACAACCTCCCCTTCTTATGAAATTTCGCCCTCGAAATTAGGGTACGTACCTGGTATGTCGAAGAGGTAAGGATACCTTGATTTCATTTCAGATTCTAACTCCCAAGTCATTTCCTCAACATCGTGGTTTCTCCACAAAACTTTGACTTTAGGTATAACCTTGGAGCGTAGAATATGTTCCTTCTTATCCAAGATTTGAACAGGAAGTTCTTTCGTCCGGTTCTAACTCAATAATGTGGTTCGGGTCTTCCACATATTTGCGTAACATGGATATGTGAAAAACGTTATGAACACGAGACATACTTGGCGGTAAAGCGAGTCTATAAGCCACAGTTCCTACTCGATCGAGGATTAAAAATGGACCGATGAATCGAGGATTGAGCTTTCCTCTCTTTCCAAATCTCGTAACTCCTTTCCATGGAGCAACACGTAAGAACACATGATCTCCTACATCAAATTCTACATCCTTTCGATGAAGATCAGCATAACTCTTTTGTCGATCTTGTGAGGTTTTTATACGTTGTCGGATCGTTTGAATCTTTTCTGTAGTCATACGTACCAACTCCGGTCCCAACAACGTTGCTTCACCCACCTCATCTCAGCATACTAGAGAACGACATTTTCTTCCATACAATGCTTCGAATGGAGCCATGCCAATACTTGCTTGATAACTGTTGTGGTAGGAAAACTCCACCAATGGTAAGAACTTGTCCCAACTTCCCTTGAAGTCAAAGACACAGAGTCTTAATAGATATTCAAGAGTTTGAATAGTCCTCTCTGATTGTCCGTCCGTCTGAGGATGATATGCTGAACTAAATCGTAACTCCGTGCCCAAAGCTTTTTGTAAACTAACCCAAAATCGTGAAGTGAATCTTGGGTCTCGGTCAGAAACTATGGATACTGTCATACCATGCAGTCTTACAATCTCGTTTATGTACATACGAGCAAGACGTTCAAGTGCATAAGTTTCTCGTATCGGTAAGAAATGTGCAGACTTGGTCAATCTATCAACAATGACCCAAATCGCATCAATACCTTGAGAAACCCTTGGAAGACCGGTAACGAAATCCATGGTAATGTGCTCCCACTTCCATTCTGGAATTTCAAGTGGTTGCAATGGACCTTTTGGTACTTGATGCTCCGCTTTGACTCGTTGACAAGTTAGACACCTTGAGATAAACAACGCTATCTCTCTCTTCATATTGCTCCACCAAAATGTATGACGAAGATCATGATACATTTTGGTACTTCCAGGATGGATTACAAATGGTGTGTTGTGCGCCTCCATCATGATTTCATACTTTAAATCAGGGTTGTTAGGAACACAGAGTCTGGAGTTGACTCGAAGTATTCCTTCTTCATCGATTCTTGCTTCCGGCATAGAACCTTCTTGCACTTTCTTCCTCATACGCATCAGCTCCAGGTCTGTAGCTTGAGCAGCTTTAACTTTATCGATTAAAGTCGGTTCTACTCGTATATTCGCCATCATCACATGGGTCCCTGGAGTCTTCAACTCTATCTCCATCCTTTGCAAGTCACACAAAATGGGCCTTTGCGTTGTTAATATTGCACTTGTACCCGCATATGATCTTCTACTCAATGCGTCAGCTACCACGTTCGCTTTTCCAGGATGGTATTGAATGGTATGATCATAATCTTTCAACAGTTCAAGCCAACGTCGTTGTCGCATGTTGAGTTCCTTTTGAGTGAAGAAATATTTGAGGCTTTTATGATCCGTAAAGATCTCCACTTTCTCCCCATACAAGTAATGCCTCTAAATTTTAAGCGCAAAGACAACAGCTGCCAACTCTAGATCATGAGTAGGATAATTCCTCTCATATTCCTTGAGTTGTCTTGATGCATAGGCTATGACTTTTCCATGTTGCATGAGAACGCATCCCAACCCTTTGCTCGAAGCATCACTGTAGATGACAAATCCCTCCGAGCCAGATGGTATTGTTAGAACAGGTGCTGAAATGAGTCTCCTCTTGAGTTCTTGAAAACTCTGCTCACATTCTTCGCTCCAACCAAACTTTGTATCTTTCCGAGTCAGCTGAGTTAATGGAGTAGCGATTCGAGAAAATCCTTCCACGAATCTCCGATAATAACCAGCTAAACCAAGAAAGCTACGTACCTCGGTCACTGATTTAGGTTGCTCCCAGCTTTGAATAGCTTCAATCTTTGCCGGGTCAACAGATATTCCACGACTTGATACTACGTGCCCAAGGAATGCTACCTCTTCTAGCCAGAACTCGCATTTCTTCAACTTGGCATAAAGTTTGTATTCACGAAGCTTTTGGAGTACCAACCTCAAGTGTTGCTCATGATCTTCACGGCTTTTGGAATAAACAAGGATGTCATCGATAAAGACGACCACAAAGTGATCTAAATATTCCTTGAATACCCTGTTCATCATATCCATGAAGGCAGCAGGAGCATTAGTCAATCCAAAAGACATAACTAAGAATTCATAATGCCCATACCGAGTTCTGAAGGCAGTCTTTGGAATATCCTCAGTTCTAACCTTCAGCTGATGATATCCAGAACGAAGATCGATCTTTGAAAAGAATTGTGCTCCTTGCAACTGGTCAAACAGGTCATCAATACGTGGCAGTGGGTACCTATTTTTGATGGTGACATGATTCAACTCCCGATAATCAATACAAAGTCGCATACTCCCATCTTTCTTCTTCACGAACAGAATAGGAGCACCCCAAGGAGAAGTACTAGGACGAATAAAACCAATGTCTAACAATTCCTGCAGTTGGGTCTTTAAACTCCTGAAGTTCAATAGGAGCCATTCGATATGGGGCTTTGGAAATGGGTTTTGTACCGGGTTCAAGGTCGATACAAAATTCAATTTCACGCTCTGGGGGTAGGCCAGGAAGTTCTTCGGGAAATACGTCAGGAAATTTATTAACAACAGAAATATCATTCAAAGCTAACGTATTTTTGTTTAGATCTGTGACATGAGCTAAGAAAGCTTGACATCCGTTTTTCAATAAACGAATAGCTTTATGGCTTGAGATGACAGCGATTGATTTTAATGGTTTGGTTGCTTGAATTCGCATAATAGGTCGATTAGGAATATGAAAGCTAACAACCTTACGAAAACAATCAATTTTTGCATGATAAGTAGTTAACCAATCAATCCCTAGAATCACGTCAAATGCAAGTATTTTTAATGAAATAAGATCGACAGGTAATGTGTGGGTACCAACTTGAACCAAACAAGACTTATAAACCGTGGATGTAATGAAGGTTTCTCCCAATGGAGTTTCAACAGCTAAGTCAAAGTCTAATTTCCCCGTAATCAAATTTAATCGATGAGCGCATGTAGGAGAAATAAAAGAATGGGTAGAACCGGTATCAAATAAAGTATAGACTTCGTTAGAGTTTATGATAAGCTTACCCGTGATGACCTCATTCGGGTTCCTTGCTTTCTGGGAGTTCACAACAAACGCTCTCCCTTGCACAACCGGTTTTGACTTTTCTGGGACGGCCTTTGGTGCCTCCATCCTAGCTGAATTTGTCTTCGGTAAACGACAAAATCGGGCTAAATGACATTCTCTTCCATAATTATAACATGCTTTGGACGGCATCGCGCAGTTTGGACTGATGTGCCCCTCCCCTCCGCATTTAAAACATATGATAGGTGGTCGTTCTTCTTCCTTAACGACAGGTGCTGGTGCTGACGTCTTTCCATCATTGTTGAATCTCCTCTTCTTGAAATGCCCATTCTTATTGTTTTGGCCCTGATTACCACCGAAGTGGTTACCATTTCTGGCCTGTTGATTTCCTCCACGCTTGTTGTCACCGCTTCGATGACTGCTCTCACTGGTATTATCATTTTGCCGGCTGCTCTCTTTTGGTTGCGTTGTCTCGTTATCGCGCTCCACCAACTGAGCCCTATTTACAACATCTGAATACAAACACAATTTATGAGAAACAAGATGTTGACGTATCTCCGGCTTCAAACCTCTTAAAAACATCCGCGTCATTCTTTCTTCATTATCCACCAGGTGGGACGCAAACCGGGATAACTCCGCAAATTTTGCCTCGTACTGCGACACGGTCATATTATTCTGCTCCAATTTGATGAACTCCACCTCCTTCATGTGACGAATACTCTCGGGAAAGTATTTGTCGTTAAACAGCTCTTGGAACTTCTCCCAAGACATCTTCAGTGCGGCAGGTTGAGTACGCTTTATCGATTCCCACTAGTAATCTGCCTCTCCTCGCAACATAAAGGCGGCAAAGGGAACCTTTTGCTCCTCGGAGCAACCCAAGACATCAAATATCTTGGTGATCTGCTTTATCCATGTTTCAGCTACAAGTGGTTTGGGTTCTCCCTTAAACTCCGGTGGTCCCAGCTCCTTAAACTGTTTAGCAGTGACCACCAGAGAGTTTCCAGTATTTCCACCTACGTTGTGGACAGGAGCCGCTTTCACCTGTTGTTGCATGAATTGCATAAAGCCTCTGAACATTTGATCATTCATCATTTGGTCAGTGTTGTTGTTTGCATGAGGATTGTCACCTTCCTGATGCACATTATCCTGATTATTGATATGAGGTGAATCAACAGTTGCCTGTGCTCTATTGCTATTCTCAACATTCTCAGATGTCATTTTCAGATACTACCACAAAATAAAAATTAATTGATATGTCATATTTTATCCTTATATTATGACCGACCAATTAAATACCATGCAAATAAACTTAGGTAGGTCATACTAGCGAAGGAATTCCCCGTCAAATACAACCCCAAAATAGGTCCATTCCACCCAACCCATTCTGAGTCGTCAAATACATGGTACAGAAAATAACTACAACTTTATTACAACAATTGTCGTGCAAAATACAACAACACATATGCTGTAAGTTTAGATACAAATATATACCAAATGTGACTCATGTTCCAACCGTGGACATCACCTCACAATAACACCTTACATAAAGGTATAGTCAAAAACTGTTTTAGAAATTAAAATCTTTGGAAAATGCTCAAGGAAACCTTCGTACATGGGAGGCCACGCGTCTAGGTTATGATAGATATCATATGGCCACAGAATTATCCTTGGTTGACCCAATAGACCCCAAAGAAAAACGAGAAGATTACTATCATATTCTTCCCAATGGTGAGTCTTCTCTTGACTTATCATTATCTCCACTGTCTCTAACTGAGAATTATACTTCAAACAAACACCAAGATTATATAGGTAGTGCCCATAGATATACTCAGCAAGTGGATGAGCACAACCCTGTCTTATGATGATACGAGGTTGTATGTCATTAGACATCTTGTATGATAGTGACAAAACACCCTTCCAACGTTGGGTTCGCCTCACCCTATTTTCTTCACCAAATATAACTACTAAATGATGACCACCGTTCTATTCCCTCGTTACCCCCGCTCGACCCAGCTACACTCTTATTACCTGAAAGGAATTGTGAAGCAAAAGGGTGAGCACAACTAGCTCAGTAAAGAATATCATGACTAAAGATAATTCAATTATCAATAGCCTTCATCAACAATAAATCAGAGATTTAGAACATATGGTAAATGATAAAAATTTCAACCATAGTTGCAGCGGAACGAGCAATCCATTAGAAGAGTCAAATAGACTATAAAGTCTATCATCTTCTCCATGTTAAAAATCCACCAACAATATTTTATCCATGTAACATCACTCAACAGTTCCTTTCCACAATCATATGAATAACTCATAATCATAATTGTGACTATAAATTTTTCTTCGCACCCAGGACGAAGAATATTTTCATCACCTGTCTTTACCTGAAACATCAAAGATCATGGTTATACCAAATCACAGTTCCTGTTTATAATCATACTAACAAATCCATCTTTGCACTACGGGCCAAAGATATTCATCAACAAACCATCTTTGCACTACGGGCCAAAGATATTCAACAACAGTTCATCTTTGCACTACAGGCCAAAGATATTCATCAACAGGCCATCTTTGCACTACATGCCAAAGATATTCATATCTCAAAGAAATATATAATCATTTCAGAATTTATATAAACAATAATTATAACCATGTTGATCAATTCACCTTTGCACTTAAGCTTAAGATATTCAATTATAAATTCAATGGTCATGATCATACCAGCCACAATTCAACTTTGCACTACAGGCCAAAGAGAACCCTAGTCATGATCATACCAATAATCTACCCATCTTTACACTCCAGTGAAAGAGAATTTCAACATCAGGGTTATAAAAATGTTATATATGATGATAAAAATAATATGATCAACATATAGTTTTAATCTCAAGAGTAATATTCGTAACTCATGAATAGTAACCCCGACACAAAAGATAGAAATTCTACAATAAAATTCATACCAATATTTCGATATAATGATATTGAAAGAATATCATTACTTAAATTTATAAAAAATTTATTTTAATTGTTTACACTTTACTAATTAATGCATTTAATCATCATAAAATGCCAACTCTTACAATTTCATCATCAATAACCAAAACCCTCATCAAAAATCTGCATATACCTCATATAGGATTCTCAAGCCACAAAATCCTATTTTCCAATTTTCTTTCTTCACAAAACATATTTAATTCATTTACTCATAACTAGACCATTTTTATGAAAAATACCAAATCAGTTCTAAAAATATTTCTTTTCTGGGATTTAGCATAATATAGTCCCATAGTGAACATATATTTTTCTCAGAATTTTTAAAAGTCATTTACTATTTTTCATATGGCCAAAATAGCCGAATATTTAGACATTTATCAAAAATTGTACTTTTGTCTAAACATTCTGAAATTTACAGAGTATACTTCTATCATATACATGTACTCCCAATAAAAATTTCATCAATTTTGGAGTTAACCACAAGGAATTATAAGCGATTACTTTTAAAATAGTCTTTTCTGATAAAATTCATAACTCTCAATCTATACATCCAAAAATCACCATTTTTGGACACAATCAAGAAAACTCATCAAAATATCATTTCAAATTTTTTCAGAATTTTTGAAGATCAGAAAAATTACGAAACTGAAAATCATAACAACCCTTAAAATCCCTTAATATCCCTTACTATCCCTTACTATCCCTTACCTCAAAAGAGCAGTACTTCTGACTGGATATCGGATATGATGCTGAAGGAAACTTGCACTGATGAATAGCAACTCACCAAGTATCTAAAAACTCACAAAATATGCTTCATAATATAGAGAGAGAAAGAGAGAAAGCTTATGTTTCTGGTGTGATTTTCAATTCTAACTTAGCCCTCTATTTATAGGAAAATTTTGGTAGGTTTGACCTACAACCTGATGGCTTTACCTGCTACTATTCCCACCCACCACATTTGAAATATAATTCAGCACATTTCTTCACCAACCACAAGTGGGGCCCACCAATTCTAGAATTTTCCACCAAAATGATAAACTCCGAAAATTCAACAATTTCTGAACCAGTCATCTCGTAAAATTCATAACAAATCATACGTTCATTTTTAACGGTTCAAAATTTGTGGACATATACTCAACTTATATATGTATAACATATCCAAAAATTACCACGATCCAACGGTCGGATTAAAAATTATAACCCCCACAAAATATCTCAAAAACCCTGATTTTTAATACCTCCATTCCGACAAAAATACTGATAAAAACCTCAACATTAACTCCTTCATTTTTAACCACAAAAATATATCCCTCATTTATATCCACATAAAATAAATATTTTCTTATCATATAAATCAATAATTAATTATTCACAAATAATATTACAGAATCACATTTATGACAACCAGACCGTTCCCAGGAAAGAGGGGGCTTTCCAATAAGGATTTCTCCTTACTGGCGCGCAATTAGATGACCAAACCTCTCCTTAGACAGAACTTTCTAGACATTGTCAATAATATTATCTAATAATATTATTCAAATAATATGAATTATTGATCTGATAAAAGAAAATACTGTTCAGTAACAATTATTGAAACAACAATAATATAAAATATCAACGCAGCAATTATTGAATCAATAAAATAAAATATTGAACAATAACTACTGTAACAATTATTGAGTAGTGTCTTCTTACGTAAGAATCAATAATTGGTGCAATACCGTGTGCTACTGTACAATAACGCGTATTACTGTATTTTAACCACCGGGTATTCCAACAGTGTTAACGGTAACAACTACGCCGTTATTTGTAAAAACTTAAATTTGTCGTTTTCTTCACCCGACAGTTATTCGTTATGGGGCCCACAAATAGCTGCGCCGTCGTACGAATATTCCCCGACAGAAAGAATATTCCACGACCAAACGAATATTCCCCGACAACAATGATTATTTTATAACTACTTGTGTATTTTGAAAAAAATTCATATATCACCCTTAACTTTAACATTTATCAATTAAACCATTTACTGAATAGTAATTATAAGAAAAATTGAATACTTTTATTTCATAAAATTCGGGGTCTTACAACAATGATATAAGAATTCAATAAAACAAGTTCAAGAATTAATTTATCTAAGAATTAACAACGTCCAAATTGTCAACATAATATTGCTTTGTGGAGTAAAATTCAAGAATACTTAGAAGAATATTTTCATGAAAAGATACTGGATGAACCGCAATTATCAAGGATATTCTACAAATTTCATGGAGTATAGAAGTCAAAACTTAACCAACTGAGTACAATAAAGAATGGAATAACAAAAAAAATCACCATGCATGCGATAGACCGCACAGACAGGTTATTCCAACAAAATAATAAATAATGGAACCAGGTCCGGCGTAAACGCACAGACAGGATATTCCGACAGAATAATAAATAATGGAACCAGGTCCGGCGTAAACGCACAGACAGGATATTCCGACAGAATAATAAATAATGGAACCAGGTCCGGTGTAAAACACACAGACAGGATGTTCTAACAGAATAATAATAAAAACGGAACCAGGTCTGGTGTAAAACATACAGACAGGATGTTCCAATAGAATAATATTAAAAACGGAACCAGGTCCGGTGTAAAACACACAGACAGGATGTTCTAACAGAATAATAGAAGAATGTCACCAAGTATAGGGTAGACCGCATATACTGGTTATTCCAACAGAATAATAAATAATGGAATAACAGAAGTTCTCTTCATAAATATAAAAGAAATAATATTCCCTACCGTTTTGAAGACGAGCTGAAATAAGGAAGTAGTTAAGTAGCAGAATACTCTTCTTCTCTCTCTCTATAGTTTCTCTCTATAGTTTCTCTCTCTAGAGTTCAGTGAATTCGTAAGAAATAATGAAGGAATGAGCTGCTATTTATAGAAAAATAGAATGCATAGTAACTAATCCATGAACGGTCCAGATTGATTACTTTAATCTGACGGTCCATATTTAAAGAAAAATCTTTTAAATAAAATATAATATATTCTATTTATAGAATAACTTTAATAAAGTATTCTGTTTTATATAAAAAGATGTTTCTGTTTTATTACGTTAATAATACGAATAAAACAAAACGTCATTATCGCTAAATAATTCATATTATTAACTGAAAATAATTGAATCAAACTGAGTGACTTCTCACATAAGCATTAATAATCAATACTGTGTGCTACTATGCAACCATACGTATTACTGTACTTTTACTACCGAGTAGTTCAACAGTAACAATGGTAAAATTTTCGCCGTTATTTTTAATAAAATATTTTTGTCGTTTTCTCAATCCGACAATAATTCTGTTATGGGGTCCACCAATGATTGTGTCGTTGTACGAATATTCCCTGTTAAAACGAATATTCCCCGACCAATCGAATATTATATAACAACTTGCGTACTTTGCAAAATTTATAAATATTACCCACAACTATAACATTATATCAAATTAACTCCATAATATTCAAAAATGATATTTATAGAAAATTCTTCTTTATTTATAAAAGTTGGGGTCTTACATCTGTATCTTCTCCAATTATCACAAGAGTTTCCCTACTATCCCACAAAGTTATGTAGTAGCGATGTTGTGCCTCCGAGTTTTTATTCGAACGGCCAGTAATGCTGTGAAGATATCTGTGATTTTCTGGCGCCCGAGGTATGAACTGTCGTATACCAAACTGTCGGAGCACTCTGTCAGCATAATGCCATTCCACCACATCAAAACATATCAGTGGACATCTAATACGCCAAAGACCCTGACCAGTACTACAATATGCTGGCAATAAATTCATCACATCTTCTGTATATGGTTACCAAATAAACTGATCATCCCTCAGTGTGTCTAGGCTGTATCGATGGATTGACAAGGTATGTTGAGCAACACGGTCCAACACATAATGCACGTTCCACCTACAAGGGGTAGTAATTGTTAATGGTTTATTTGTTTACACCTACATATCATTTTGTATTGCTAAAGTAATTTTGTAACTAATATAACAAAATTTTAATTCAATATCAATATACGATAAGTTTCAATTACCTTGCACCCCACGGCCGGCGTGGTAGAGGAAATTGTGTAGATAAGCTAGAATCTGATAACAAGTCTGTAAGCATGTCATCATGATCTGGTTGCCTACGTGGTGCTATAGATGTAAAGCGCTCCCAAGTCCATATCTACAACCGCATAATAACAATTTAGACAATGTAGTTAAAAATATATGAATATGTTATTAACAAATAAGTCAAATAAATCATTACCTGTAATAATAATAAGCAGCCTGTGACATCGCTAGTAGCTGCATTAGTCCCACGACATAAATGATGATATAAATACTCTAGACATGCACTACCCCAGCTGTATGTATGCACCGTCCCTATATCCTCTAGTAAAGGTAAAAACTTTAATTTAACACGATTTTGTGTACAATCACAAAGTATGTTAGTTATGAGTATAAGTAGGTGAGCCCTAATGTGGTATGCTAATGTTAAATCAGTAACATCTGTATATATTAAATCTAACAGCCACCCCAACCTAATACTATTAGCACTAATATCTACATGAGGAGTCGGTCTACTTCCGAGGAGATGCTCAACTAAATGGCACCACTCCATAATGGCAGCAATCCCATTATTAGTATGTGTCACAGGGGATCCAAGAGTGGGAAGACCCATTAGTACCTCCACATCTTGGAGGGTGATAGTACTCTCGCCAATGGGAAGATGGAATGTGTGAGTCTCCACTCGCCATCTCTCTATCATGGCAGTAATCAAAGCACGATCATATCTAATTTGTCCTATTCGATATACTCCATAAAATCCAGCATGTGCAATACTATGAAGAATGCGCAAATCGGGATGAACATCTCTCCACCGCTGAAAATACCCCCCATCAGCACGCCTACATTTAAGAGGAGTTGGCTCCTGTAAAATGTTTAAATATGTTAACGTGTTTTTAAATTGCATTTAAATTTCATGCAAGCTAGTAGTCATTTAAAAAGTAATACCTATAATTATAACAATATTTATAACAAGATTATAATAATATTTATAACAAGATTATAATAATACTTATAATCTCATCTAAGAGTCACGTGTCCAAGATTGTAGTCAAGCATGTCATCACTTTTTTGGCCATTTGAAAAGGATGTTTACTTTCTCTTATTATAATAATAATAAAACTAATTATAATGATGCCTATTATAATTGAATTCATGGAAGGCTTAAATATATTAACGGGTGAACTCACTATTTGGGTAAATCTGTGAGCGATATTTTACTAGTTAATTAATATAACAATTTGAAACTCAAAAATTAAATATAAAATAAATTTTATAATTAATAAATTTTGTTATATACTATACAATTAGAATAATTGTACCAACTAAAATTAAATACATTCACAATTTAAAATTTAATATATTGTCGTTTAACCTTAGAAATCAAATTGTATCTCTAATTTTAGAATATAGAGAGTATTATTTATCTATATAAATATTTAAAGATAATAATTAATAATTTTTTAATTATTAATATCATTAAACTTAAAAATGATATTGTCAGATCAAAAATTTAGCGATATTTTTGTAATATTTTAATAAAACTTATTATTTTAATAAATTTACCATGAGTATACACTCTGATTTAGTAAATTTTGACCGAAATTTTTTAAAAATGTTTTCTAATAAAAAGTAACATATTAGGAGCATCTTTTGAATTATTTTTTTTGACTTATTTCTTTTAATACACATTTAGTGACGCAAATATTATATTAAATAATATAATAAAAATTGCTATAAATAATGGTGTACATTAAAAATAATATTTATATCAATAAATATGTATTATATATATATATATAAATATAAACTTCATATCCATATATTCATTTTATTATTTATGTGTGAAATTTATGAAGATTTCAAAAATGGTTGTAAAAATATTAACTCTTCATTTTAAAATAGCAAAAATTCTTATGTTAAATATGCCACGTTTACTGCCTATTATAATTTAATGGGCTAATTATAATAATAATAAATAATTATAATTCTAATAATACTTATAATAATAATTAAGTTATTATTATAAATCTTATAAATATAAATAATACATACATGACCCTGCTATATATTTTTTGAATGATGGGAAGATTGAAGAGTTAATAATGATCTATCAATAGGGCCGGGGTGAATCCAATCTCCATCAGCCATAAGCCTACTTGCAAGTAAATAGAAAAAGAAGAAACAGAAAGGAGAAAATGAGATTGTTTAAAAGAGGGTGGGCAAGTGAGATGGTAGAAAAATAAAAAATGATATGAACTTTGTTGCTTTTAAAGTTGAAACAAAACATCAAAATAAATTAAAATAACATGACCCCCATCATCTCGTGACCCATTAGTCATTTCAATTGATACATTCAAGAAAACATATAGATTCTTCTTGTTCATTTTCTTCTTTTGTCTGATTTATTTGAACACAGGTGAATCCGGCATGGCCAAATTCTCTTTCATTTCCAATATTTGATCACTTTTTCTAATCACATCTTTGCTTTTTTAAATAAAAAAAACAAACGCCAATCTAATGGGCGTTTATTCTCTCTCTCTCCTCACCAGCTTTTTCAAAGTTGCTTATTAAAAAACAAAACATTTCACAACAAACGCCACTTAAACTGGCGTTTAAGTCCTTTTTAAAAAAATTCCCCTTTTTTTTTAAAAACGTCTATTTAAAACAAACAAATTTATAAAAAATGTTTATTTAAAAAAAAGTTTGATTAAGTTAATATAATAATTTAATTAAGAGAATTAATTAGTTTTGGTCCAACGCCACTTGAATTGGCGTATGAGTTTTGATTTTCAAATCAAACGCCAATTCAATTGGCGTTTGGCCTATTTTAAGAAAACTTGAATTTTTTGGATAGTATTTAGAAAATTGGATGACATAAAGGCCATTCCAAGAAATTTCTCCAAGGACTCGTTTGTGTTTTTGACTCCAAAGAACCAAAAGATGATAAATCCAATAACATATCGGATAACTTTCAACAACCAACAACTTAATAAAATATCTAATCAACTATTAATGCATCCCATTAATAAATTCTAGACAAAATTCCAATATCATCATTCAATAACCAACATAGTAAAATGTCTAAATAATTAGTATAACACTCCACTCAATAAACTATTGACAAAATCCTCTTTTCGCTCATCAGGACCATCAACTCCTCTTCACGAGCAAAGCTTGCACACGACATTGTTACGCTCACTATCAGTTAAACCAGGCACATTACTCAACGCATTACTGAGATTCTTGTATTGTTCATTTAATGAAACCTCAAATCCAAGAAAGTTAGCAAATTGAGTAGATGATTTCTCGAGCTATACAATCCAAACACAACAAAAGTTCATGAAAAGTCGTAGATCATGATTTTAATATGATTATGATTTTCTATTCTATTTTACAATTATCTAAAGATAGTTTTCAATGAACTTGGACTAGGATTCCCTCCCTCCATTAAGACTATTACACTAATAACCCTCTAATAACTTGAGGGGACGTTCGTTACAAGTCATCTAAAATGATCATCTTAAGTATCCGGTAATGTGACTAGTCATCTTTATAGATCGTGTTGGTTACATCGACGATGGCGAAGCCAGGAACAAAATTAAGTGGGGTACGGTGTTATTTATATTGTGAAAAATATTTAAGTGATTTTCAAACGAAATTAATCTAGATGTTATAGATTGCATGGATGATGGATGATTGCTAGTTATATATGATGAGCACTATAATATTTAATTACTACTAATTCTTAATGAATATGTTGTGAGTGGTAATGTGGTCGAGTATATAATTAAGTTCATGAAATTAGTGAAAACATACACATGGTTCATGATTTTAATGCTCGACACAGATTATATATCATCATTAATGTTCTTCTTTACATTTGTATAACCATAGTTTACAATCAGATTTTAGTGCTTCATTTGGTAGACCAGGGTGTATTAATTAATGTACTGATCGATTTAAAGAGTTATTGACGGCCTGAATTAATTCATATTTACACACTTAAAGTTCTGAATCCGAGAATAAATTCCTAGTGCCGTTAGGATGCATGTGATTCAAGCTAGAATGAAGGTACAACATGCATTACAGAATTTCATCAACAAATGCATGCATGTATTAATTTGAGCGAAGGCATAATTGCTGTAGGAGCAAGAATGAATAAGTTTTCGTTGTTGCACAAATAGGGATCTAACCCACAAGACTTGCAAAAAAAACCCACAATATAATCCAGTTGAATGAGTACAGCCAATATGCACCACTCACTATACATGGACAGAAATATGTGACCAAATGATATTTAAACACGCGCCAAGACGTACTGAGGTTAATTTAGATGACAAGTCAAAATCTATCTGCTTTTAGTGTGTCTAAAATTAAGTTATAGCTTGCAAATCTACTTCGATCTGTCCATATGAAGACTAAGATTAGATAAATTTTGTTTGCGACTAGATCTCATTCAGCTTTTCTTTTTGGGCATGCATGCTTGCTTGCCTTGTGCTGAGGATATGATCTGGTTTACCTGACTATTTTTTCTAAGGTTGTTTTGAATCTTCAATCATGTATGCATGAAGTTGACGGTTTTATGTGGAGTATACCAATTGTAATTTGTTGCGTACGTGTTCTGGTGCCAGTTATAGTCAACTTGTTTATTTCTTAATATCCTATACTATACTATACCATTTTAATTTTAAAGGCTTATGAGAAATCTGGGGAAGGAGACGGGAGGAAAAGTAAGAAGAACTTTGCATAAACTTTGGTTTGTTATGTAGCTCATAATGCTTAAATTGTTGTTGAATAAACTCGAATGTGAGTCGTGACCATGCACAGTTAAAAGAGAAACTTTAATATTACCCAATTAATTTTAATTTCTAATTAATTTATCAATCACTTAGTTATTAATGAAGGTAAAAATATTTAAATGTGGCTGCTGGGATTCGAGCCCAGGTCTCCACGGCCACAACGTGGAATTCTCACCACTAAACTACAGCCACTTATACAAAACGTTCCAATTCGTTTATTACAAAAAGTCTCATTTAATTGTGTTCTTGGTCAATATGTTAAATCTTAAAGTTCAGTATTTATGTCTAGAATGATGACAATTTATTATTAAAAAAAAAACTATATAGATATTGACTGGCAAGAGATTTGCTTATGGTTCATTGCATTTATAAGGAACCTCTCCATTAATCTTCTGACCTCATAAGGCTTGATGAGTAATGAAAATTTTGGATGGGAGAAGAAGATGATAATTAGTTTGTGCAAGTTTACCCAATCCATTTCATTCCGAGTCCTTGTTTATTGTTCAAACTCAACTCTTGTTGCTTGGATACAAGTAAGCTCTGCATTTAAATTTTTATTTGAAACCAATGGCGAAGCCAGGAAAAAAGTTGAGTAGGATCAAATTACTAAATTATACCCACAAAAAATATCATATATATATATATATATATATATATATATATATATATATAAATTCAGTGGAGTCAGTGTGGTCAATTGACTCCACAGTGTTACTCCTAACTTTGCCCCTGCCCGAAACCATTTTATATGGAAGAATGAATCATGTGAACTTAACTAAAATATTTCCAAAAATTAATAATAAAAAATAAAGAGCAGAAGTTGCAGCATTTGTCGGGTATTCCAAAATTAGATTTGCATGACAAATTAAAAGTAGAGAAGCTAAAAACCACAACTTTAACACTATTTCTTTATTACTACCTACCGTGCATAATAATGCATCGATCTTTCAAGTCCAAAAGCTCTGATGATGGTCCTTCCGATAGGAACCTGACTATGATATGTAATCAATTTACATCACATAATGTTGTAATGCTTAACATAATTACAAAATGTGGAAATTGTCTTTGCTATATTAATTCTAGTGCGCACAAGCAAAGGAGCATTAGTATATGGACAACTGGTCCAAAGATATTGAAGCACGCAGGCATATTTCTGGAATCTGTTGTTATAATAAAGTTAGGCAATAGCTTCATGGCATAATTACGTATATTACCAACCTGTTAAAGATAAGACTAGTGTTATCTATACAATACTTTAACACATAATTTTTGAAATGAAGGGACGTGTGTTTTAATATCACACATGATAATTGGCCTTTAGAACTAATTAGTTGCACTTTTTATAATGGTTCATGTTTATCCACAAGATAGAAGGTGATAGATATTGCTGTTTTTCAGCAGATTTTTCTTCAAGAATATAATCATATCAATTACGATCCGTGTCTATATATATATATATATATATATATAAAGAGTACACAATTGTTGCTTGGACATTGGTAACTCTGTATTTAAAATTTAAGTTATTGCAAACTAGTCATGTTGCAAAGGAAGTACTACATATTACCACTTGGTTTTAGTTGGTGCCTTTGTGGGGCTACTATAAAGCTAAAGGCAATATTCCCCTAATAGGTTTCAGAAAAGTAGAACACAGTAGTTAGTTATGCACAGCACATACTTCTTGCATCAAAAATCTGCAAAACAGATGCAATGTCAAATGATAAAAAGAGTAAAATCCAAGAGCTGAATCGCCCTTTTTCTTTAATAATACACAATAAAGCCATTGTATGTGGAAATTTAGTTACCCAGTTATTATCTTAATATCAGTTTTGCTTCAACGTTTCAAGTAGCTAGTCGCCAATTTTGATAGTGATATCCTCCTCGTCAAATGAAATTGGAATCGAAACGAGCGACTCTTGCTTCGCAAGGATCTAGTATGCCAACTGAGCCAAAGCCGTTTGTTACCATAAAGATATGCAAACCAAGATTACCTACCACTATAGAAGAAGACGAGTGTTTAGAAAAGTAGCATTTAGTACAAATAATGTAAATGAGGAGACATAAAGTTGTGCAAACCGTAATTACCTAACAGTGAAGGGTAAGTATAGTCAGAGGCAGAATCAGGGGGTCATATGTATTTTCTTATCTCCTTTGTTTTTTTTGCTTTTGCTTTATCAACAAAGTGAGACAAAAAAAAATAGTATCAATTCTTTCTGTAAACTAATTAAAAATAAAAAAATAAAATAATTTTTTTTTGATCCCAATATAGTGATCATAAGTTCACTATAGTTCTATCCTATCAAGATTATTAAATCTCTCTTCTTTTATTTTTTTTATTTTTGTTGTTGAAATTCCTTCTTTCAAGTTAATTAATCACATGAACCACAAAATAAGGTTTTGAATATATAATATTATAATTTATAATTTATCTATAAAAGAAGCTAATTAGTTGACTAAAAGTTTTAAAATATGACTAATAGTCACATGGTTCGGAAAAAATTAATATATATGTATGTATTTAAAGTCATTAGACTCACAAGTCAAATGTTGACAAAGGTTGAAATAAGATGTTGTGAAATACTATAATTGGGCAAAATTAATTTGAAAGAAGCACTCCAAGCATTAATAAATAATTTTTTTTACTGACGTATTTTGACCGCACTATAAAAATATTCTAATTGGGCAACTGAGTATAGTGTCGTCAAAAATTGACCAGCATAACGTATAATTGAAATGAAGAACTTGTATGTCTAATAATCTCTCCAAAATACAAGACCACCTTTTTCTTTTTTAACATTTTGTATATCAATTTGCCATTACATTTTAGATGCAATAAATATTTTAATGTAGAGATCTGATGACATTCATCTACTTCGAAACTTGTCTTCATCCGGCAGATTCTTTCTTAAACATAAAATGAGTTGTTCTCCCGTTATCCGCCTATATGTTCCTCTCTTTTTCTAATTATTCCTTACGTAATATAGGAAGTTTTAAGGAACTGTGGGACTATTATGCTGGTAAACATATAAAACCAAAGTGAGGAATATATCCTACACGGAGCAATACCCCTGGGGCGCTTTCCAAGAATTATTCGTTTCTCCTTGTTTTATTTTCTTACCTTTTTCATAAAAATATTACTCGATGTGCTAATTTTATGAAATTTAAGATAGTGAAAACATAGACGAGAAATTGAAACTACATTTCCTTATATGGAAAATAATTAATTGTTAGTCAATATCTGACATATTATAATGATTGACGTTAGACTTGTTAGTAAATAAAATGAACACTATATATATATATATATATATATATATATATATATATATATTAATTTATCTCAAATTGTAGAAATTAATTTGTCAATGCTAGTACTTGGTATTATGTCCTTACGACAATTATACCCTCCTAACGTTACTCAGAGTTAATAGCACTTGTCTTCCATAATACAATAACAATGTAAACTATAGTAGCACTCCAAATAGTATACTCAAAAAACCAAAATTATAATGTTCAGAACTCTCTCGAAGTGAACTATAAACTGCTAATGAAATGAAGAAGAAGAAGAAGAAGAAGAATGTTTAATTCTTGTGAATTTGAATGAATGAAAAGGTTGTCCCCTCCTATCTATTTATAGGAGGGTTAGTGACTCATCAGAACGAACACAACCCACTAAAAAGACACATTTAAGCCGAAAATGATGTAATTTTTGGCTTTAACAGAAAGGGCACATCCGTTCGTGCCAAAAATGACGTAGTTTTAGGCTTAGCAGAACTAAAACGACGTGGTTTAGACTTGGCAGAAAAAGGCGCGTCCGTTCAGCCAAAAACAACGTAGTTTTGGGTCCGTTCAAATATATAGCGCTTCCCAAAATGACGCAGTATTAACTCTTCTGTTCGGGAGATAACGCTTCCCAAAACGAGATAGTATTGATAATAAATAACATTTATCAAAACAACACGATTTTGATAATATAACTAAATAAATTTTAAATAAAAATTTAAATAAATTTTGTCCAAAAAATTATATACGAGTACCCAGACTCTCGAACCTCGAGCCAGGCGGCACGCGAATTCGAACCAAGTCTTGGTTAGGTCATCTTCCTTCCACAAAAATAGGGTGCCCCTTGGGGCCCAAAACTCAATCAACTTTCTTGTATATAAATATATTAAATTTTTAGTTCTTAACCGATATTATTTTCAAGTGTGATCTTTGGAGTTAATATCTCATTCATTACTCCATAGATTTAAACTTCTAAATACTTAATTTAATTTATTCATAGAATAGAATATATTGATATATGAATTCATTTTAAATAATTAATAAATTCCACTTTAATTTTGACTCAAATCGTAACAGGACTATATGTCAATTTTATCAAATTTAAAATAGTGAAACTCAAATAGTCACAGAAAGTATTGAGATTACATTTCCTTGCAAGAAAACCTTTATCAAACATATATAGAGAACATTTAGTTAATAGCCTGATTATGTGTCAGACGTTGGACGTTGAATCCTAGTAATTAATTACGAGTATGTGACTATATATATATATATATATATAGGGCAGTGATTCACAGCAATCATCTGTTATGTACTCTATTCTAAAAAAGTCATCTCTAGTCGTTCATGTAGTGATTCAATGGCTCCGATTGGTCACGATACACAACATGTCGCCAGTAGGAATAGCGGCAGGGATATTCCTAGTAGCTACAAGAGAAATTACTAAAATGTCTAACAAGATATAATATTTTAATCCCTCAATATCCTTCTACCATCACTTTTTGAGAGGATAAAAGGAGGAGTACAATATGTAGACTTTTACCTTGTCGCTAGTAAGATTGGCAAAATGGACTAATTATTACCCTAAAATCAGATATCAGATCTCTATCCTCACATTTTAGCCTCCTTTGTTGGAAGCAGTTGTAGAAATATAGATTTGGTGGCATCTCTTACCCACAAAGCCTACAAATTCCTTCATAAAAAGTTAAGTATTTTTCAATGTCTGCTATAAATATGTTTTTATCAAGTTCTTCTAAATCTCTTAATAGTTTAAATTGTACAAATACATCTGAATTTGTTAATAAAGCTTCAAGTAGTAAAACCGAATTGGTTCCATTTAGTGGTCAATTATTTTCTAAGTTGGAAGAAGCTGAAATTTTTTATAAAATATATGCACACAAAAATAGGTTTGAGATTAGAATTACTACAAGTCATAAACATTTTCGTACTCATGCATTGTCCTCTAGGTTATATGTTTGTAAAAAATTCGATAAACCAACTGTTGTAAAAAGTTTACTAGATGATGAATGTAATAATGATAAAATATCAAGACAAATAGACCCTATAGGACGCACATTATGCAAAACAAGGATATTTATTGTCCATAGTAAGAAAGAAGGGAATTGATGTATTTCTACCCTTGAGTTGAATCACAATCATCAACTAATGACACATACCAAGGTAGATTTGATTGAGACGCATAGAAATATTACTCTGATGACAAGACAATTAATTAATTGATACTTTAAATAAGACTGGTATTGGACCTAATAGAATGATGAACGCTTTGAGCACAATGAGTGGAGGGATGCAAAACGTTGGATTTTGTGATAAGGATATTTAAAATGTAGTTAGAAATTTAAGGTGTGATTCAAAAGATGAAAATGATGCACAAGTTGCAGTCAATTACTTGAAAAAACTTGAATTCGAAAGTGCGAGTAAATTTTTTTCTCGAGTCAAACCAAGTGATAACAAATGCATAGCGTGCATTTTATAGGTAAACGTCCGATCAATATTAAAATATCAACGTTTCGGGGACGTTGTGACATTTGACACAACGTATAGGCCAAATATGTATGATATGCCATTTGTTTTATTTATCGGGTCAACCACTATTATCGTTCTATTTTGTTTGGCTTTGCATTATTAAGAGATGAGACAAAGAAAACTTTCTTTTGGGTGTTAGTGACGTGGCTCGAAGCCATGGATTACAAGACACTTGTAACCTTTATTACTGACCAAGATAGAGTCATGAGCAATGTTATTGCTAGGGTATTCCCATCCTTGATTTCTTAGCATATTAGCAATAAATTTTTCGAGAAATTGCATCATCTATACTCTGAACACCCATCATTTAAAGATGATTTTAACAATTGTGCTTGTAATTTATTGTCCAAGAGCGAGTTTGAGGAGCATTGAGAAATCATCAAAGAGGGATTATGAATTGCATAACAATGAGTGTCTCATAAGTTTGTATGATGTGAAGAAGAAACGAATAAGTGCATATACAAAGAGATTTTTTGTCACGGGAATGACAACTATAGGAAAAAGTGAAGGCATAAACTATTTTTTGATGAATATGTAAATGCGTCAACAAAGAATTTGTAGTCAAAACTCAAAAGATTATTGAGAAACAATTAATTAGAGAGACAAAAACTAGTTACATAACAAAACATCATAAATGGAGTCTCGTACATGCCACGAAAGTGTTCTTTTGGAGATGTTCAAACATTTTCAACATCAACTTGTGTGTGTGTCGTTGATTCACCACTTGTTCATTATTTGTTTGTTTGACTACTTAAAATAAGAAACAACTCCTCAAAATCTTACCAATTTGAAAATAAGATAGGAACCAGCATAGCGAATAAAGTAACTCTCTCCTATAGATGACACATCACTTAAAAAATACAAGTTTATGACATCACAATTTTTTTGTTTCCATAAAAAATCCATTCATCACGTCCTTCCCTTGTCCCTATATAACAAGAATCATAACACTTGCACAAAATAAAAATACATGCAATAATACCTCCTACCCAAAATGAAGAATAACCTTTCTCTGCAATGGCTAATCATCCCCCTCATTTTCATCTCCGCCTTCTACAATTCCCAAGCACAACCCATAGCAGAAAAACTCATTTTTAATGAGTTCTTTAACTCGGGTTTTCGTTGGATTGTTAGTCAGCAACAATCTCAAAACACCCACCTAAGTTTAACAGTTCCTCTGGTGCTAGCAGGATTTCTATGCTTCATAGCTGCCTCGATATCTAGTGCTGGTGGTATTGGTGGTGGTGGATTGTTCATACCAATACTGATTATAGTTGCCGGCTTGGACCTTAAAACAGCCTCAAGCTTTTCCGCTTTTATGGTCACAGGAGGCTCATTTGCCAATGTTTTGTACAATATGTTAATTGCAAGCTCAAAATGTGATGGTAAGAGGACATTAATTGACTATGATATTGCACTCTTATCAGAGCCATGTATGTTACTAGGAGTAAGTATTGGAGTGATCTGCAATCTCATGCTACCGGAGTGGCTTATTATTATTTTGTTTGCTGTTTTTCTTGCTTGGTCTAGCTTTAGGACATGTACAGCAGGGGTAATGTACTGGAATTTTGAATCAGAAGAGGTGAGGAGAAAAGGGTGTGGGAATTTGGAAAGTGGTGAGAATTGTAATGGAAATGAAGGGATTGTCAAGAGCATCACCGTGCCTCTTTTGGATAGGGAGAGGAAGAGTAAAATGGGGATTCCATGGATGAAATTGGGGATCTTGATCATGATCTGGTTTTCATTCTTGGTTGTGTATCTTTTTCGTGGGAATCGATATGGACAGGTATGCCTACTTTTCTTCCTTCCCTTTTGCTGCTGCCTTAACATTTCAAGTTCCATAACCTTGTGATATGGTGACATTAGTATATATATTTGACTGCTCAAATTGTATATGCAAATGCAGAGTGTGATTCCTATAAAGCCTTGTGGAGTGGGATATTGGATTCTATCATCAATTCAAATTCCTCTTGCCATAGTGTTTACTATTTGGATACTGTACAGAAGAGATAATCCCAACCAGCAGGTGCTTCAATATCTGTACTACTATTACATTAAAAACTTATTTACCTTTTTTTTTCTCACTCAAGGAAGAATTTGAAAATTCTTCTTGAAGGAATTAGGTGCCAAAACTACATGTGAATCATCAAAGAAGCTCACTTTCCCAATAATAGCCATACTAGCAGGGGCTTTGGGTGGAGTTTTTGGAATTGGAGGTGGAATGCTTATCAGCCCACTTCTTCTTCAAGTTGGAATATCACCTCAAGTAAGTTATTTTTCACTAGATGAATCAAACCAAATCATTCTCTCTTACAGTTCTCCCGCTGTCGCTTGCTCGGTGCAGGTAACTGCAGCAACTTGTTCATTAATGGTATTCTTCTCATCTACAATGTCAGCAGTTCAGTACTTGCTTTTAGGCATGGAGCACACATTCAGCGCCCTCATATTCACTATCATTTGCTTTGTCGCTTCACTTATTGTATTGATGGTAGTACAGAAAGTCATTCGGAAACATGGAAGGCCCTCCCTCATTGTGTTCTCCGTGGGTACAGTGATGGTTCTAAGCACAGTGCTTATGACCAGCTTTGGAGCTCTTGATATCTGGAGGGACTATACAAGTGGAAGATACATGGGGTTCAAACTGCCTTGTTAAAGAAAAAAAATGTAAAATGGTTCCCTTTTGTATGTTTATTGAGTAAGAGGAACATGATCCATGTTTTTTGTATTCTGTAGCAATGTTTTTGTGAGAAAGAGAACGGGAGTTTTGTTAGTTTTTAAGTAATGCAGAAGACTGGTTTTATGAAAGGTTGCACATTTTCTGCCATGTCAATTGACACCAGCAATGGGGTAAGTGCACTATGCCCGAGCAAGAAGACACCGTAAGAGGCGAAATATGGATTCCTGAGCTCTCAGTCACTTGGCCATTATCTGCTGATATGCAGAAGATGGTTGAATATATAGCCTATGAAATTATTCATTGCTTTGGCAATACTAGTTTACTGACAAGTTACACCTTGATATACAAATGGACTCATTACAGACTAGTTATCAATCCAATCAACAACTAGGATTTCACTTATGAACACAAAAAGTAGATTGCCCAAAAATAGTTGAGCAAACCAATTGCAAGGGAATATAATCAATGCTTTCTTTAGGTGGTCAGAAGTAAAAATGAATAGTGAACTGTAATATGAAAACAAATAAAGAACCGTAACTCCCAATTGTATCATTATCCACCAAATTCTATTTCAACGTTCAAAATGAATGTAAACAAGATAATTACCTAAAAAATAATGTCAACAAGAAGAGCACCGAGATTAAAAAAATCAACAAGATGGTTAACAGGAACTGAAATTAGTACTTCCTCCCGCGCAGGTGTTGTAGGTCCACCAGAAAGATTACCAAATTAAGCAACTGGGGAATGGAATACATGATCCTGCGTTGTGTCTACTGTAGCAGGGGGTGTGAACTGCCACATAGGAACTCCAGGATATCCCATGAACGGCACCATCTTGCCACCAAAAACTTGGCCAGGCCCTGCAAATGGAGCAGGAACTGCAGAAGGCAAGAAGCCTGATTGAGTGTGCACGGTTTTCATTTGGTGTTCAAGTTTCTCTTTCTCTGCTTTCAGCCTCTGCTTCTCGTCACGAAGTTCATTCTTCTCAGCCTAAAAAAATAAATTCAGCTCAGCCCAAAACCTGAATAAAAAGTACATGCGCTTACTATTTTCAGAAAAATCATCTTCACCCCAATTACTTAAGTGAGAAGGTCGCTGATTCAAATTTGCATAACTGGGCCAAAGCTTACATATTCGTAATATAATATAATATGATGAAAAAATGTACAACAACAAAACACACCTTCAACTCATTAATCTTATCCTGCAAAACTTCATGCGACTTCTTCAGTTTCTTGGCTTCATCCCTCAATTGATTCACCATCCGGACAGCATCACTCAGTATAGCAGCCTTGTCCATTTTGGGTGGCCTTCCAGGCTCCAGAATAGAACTTAATTCTTGGAACCTAGAAACAATATCAAAGTCATGTTAAGACACAGAGCATGCACAAAGGAAAATGCGCGCATGTGCAGAATGACCACAATCAAGAAGAAGAAGAGAGAGACAGGGAGCTTACCTATCATTTAACCTATCTCTCCTCATTTTCTCTCTACACGCTTTAGAGTCAGATGCACTGCATGATCCAGACTTGATCCTGTAAGGCAATTGTATAGAAATTGAAGGAAATGAATAAACAGGAGATGAAGCAGGATCAAGTAAAATAACAATTATCTAATGGTTAGACAACATAGGTCTAAGACATTCACTAAATATTCCAAAGCTAATATTAAAAGCAATAATTCCCTATCAAAACTAAGTATTCAAGAGGGTAGTGAAGATGCATTACTTTACTTCCAAAGCCTCTAGATATGACTAACTACGCTACATTTTGTTTACAGGTTTATAATAAAGGACTGGACTGTTAGTTCCATTTAAAAATAATTAGTCCAATTTAAAAAAAATAATCTCCCATACAAGGGACTAATAGAGGGGAGGAGGGTCCCCATATCAGGGTCCCATTTAATCCAATGCTTCAAATAAACATGCCCTGAGCCCTGAGGGGCTAATATGAAGAAATAGATGCATACCTCTTTCTGGAGCCATACTCCTTGATGCCATCTGAGGTTCTAAATGGGTCGAAAAATTCTGCACTGAAAATAACAATAAAAGCATGAGAATGCTAATGATATACACGGTACTATATTGTGCCCAAAAAGTCAAAACTGTAACAAGTTTTCTATTAAATGATTAATTATACATACAATTTTATTTTTATTTATTTATTTGAGCTTTTGGGGGTTTTACTTTCTTATAAACCAAACCAAAATAATTCACAGGATGAAGGTGAGCAAAATGTCACCACAGAGTAATACATATATGTTTTGAACCAATGAAAATACATATATATAAATCAGTGACTTTTTATTAAAAAAGAATCGATTTTTCAGTTTAAATGGCAAAGAAATACAACAAAAACCAAAAAATTAAAAAGATCGGGGATACTGAAAAACCTTGGACCAGTTGAAGCAGGGAAAGCATTGGTAGGCCACTGAAAACCGGGTTCGAGGGGAGGGAGATCGCCGCCAGGGACGGGAATATCGTCGAGCAAGCCATAATCGAACACCCAATTCGAATTATTTTCCGGAGAAACCATCTTTTCCGGTGGTTTTAGTGCCGGAGGAAAATGAAGAATTTGGGAGGTGAGGAAATGTTGGAATATTATATTATTGAATGGAAAAGGTGAAAGGAATTTTGTGGTGGCGGGCGGTGCGTCGTTTCAGACTTTTGAGAGTCTAAAAATTTCAAAATTAACAAGTAATAATAAATAAATAAATAAATGGGTTTTGTTAACTAGAAACTCATAAAACTCAAGCAGGTATGTTATGTGGCAGTAAATTAGTGTATGTCAAAATTAATATCAATTTATTCATCAGACTTTGATAAAGAGGGTGTAAATTAGTGTTGTTTAATCTAGAGTTATTCCAACTTTATTTATCTCAAAACATAACCTCCTATTACTGTCAATAGTGATTCTCATTTTATTTTTTTTATTTTTTCAAACATTGAAAGATATAGCAGAGTTTGACTAAAAGTTTGTTTTGAACTTTTGATTAAATATTTATTCAATAATATTACTATCATAAAAAAAAAAACTCACATAATGCTCACATACACACATGTATCCTATAAGGACTCGCCTAACATGTGAAGCCTACAAATATGCATGTGTATTTATGTGAACATTTTTTATGTGATAGTAGCATTATTTATATTTATTATCTCTTTAAAAATTAAAATGCATGAATGTAAGATGGAGGTGTGGGGTGATGGAGTCGCACATTTACTTGGATGGTGTCAATAATTAAGAACCAAGTTATCATTGCACAAAAGAGACTCCAAGTTTCTTAAGAAAGAAATATTTGCTTGCTTAAATTAGAAAACTAATACACAAAAAGACTGGAAAACACAAGCCACAGCTTACTTGTACATACATACATATATATATATATATATATATATATATATATATATATATACACACACACACTGACACACATGTATATATTGACTGTGTTACAGATTTAGCCATATTGTTGTTGTAACTATGAGTAAATGAGCTAGGCCACCACAGATATGGGACTGGAGTAAGGGAGACCCGCTATCCATTTCTTTATCTCATCTGGATTGGCACCTACTAGCTTCTTGTCAACCAGCTGACCTCCTCCTTTCATCATCAAAAATGTCGGCATTGCCTTTATCTCATATTTGGCTGCTACCTCCTAGATTTCCATTTAGTAGTAAACAGTAACTAATTAATATCTCAAACTGTCAATATTTTCATAGATTAATTTCAAGAGTACCAGCCAGACAAATCCTACTAAATTAATTATATAACCTTTTTATATAAACGAAATTCCTACTTTCTTTGTAATTTCTATATAAAAATTGATAGGATTTTCTTCTAGGGGGGTGAAAGGATTCAAAAATAAGATGAAATTACCTTGACTTCATCTACATCAACTGTGAGAAACAATACATTTTGGTGAGTTGAGGCTAATTCTTCAATATATGGATTCATCATCACTGATGGCATGCACCATGCGGCTGTAAAGTGTGCCACAATCTACAACTCCCAACCCAAAAAAATAAAAATATAAAAAATATTGTGTTAACAGAAGACTATATAGACGTACATAGAAGAGAATATCATCCACAAAATCATCCTATCCTATTTCCTGTTTATGATTAACCGGAATGAAAATGGGGTTTTGGTTAAATAAATGTATAGTCATGTCAATATTTAGGGTTTATTGAACTGGGGTGGGGATGGAAGGAGAAGTGAAATGAAATGAAAGCTAAAACGTTCTTGCTGGAGCTCAATTAACCATTTATAACTGATCTTTTGAAGTTGAGGTATGGGGAAGTAACTATATATACTTACAGGACAGCCTTGTATAGTAGCTTGAGTCACATAGAAATCCCATGAATCTTTTGAATCCACCTTCACAACTTTTGATTTGTTTTGATGATCTTCTCCTTCTCCTTCCATTTCCATCTCCTCCTCCTCCTCCTCCTCCTCCTCCTCCTCCTACTCGTTCTTGGCACAAGTATCTATCTGTATTGCAAATTCTTAATTATGGAATAAATACCGTGTCTCTCGATGGTTCTTGCTTTTGTATTTTAGTACTGTGAATTAGAGGTGGCAAACAGGCGGGCGGGCGCGGGTCGGGTCAGATTGGGCTATGGACGGGCCGGGTTAAGACGTATCGGGCTAAAAAGGTCCGAATTTTTACGGGTCAAAAAAGGTAAACCCATAGCTCGCGGGTTCACGGGCGGGCCGCGGGCCGAAGGTGATTTATGCTTATTTTTTTATATTTTTTGAGCCCGCGAAGTCCGCGGCGGGCCGGGCCGGGCCTTGAACGGGCCGGGCAAAAAAGATCCTGATTTTATGGACAAAAAAAATGTGACCCAAAGCCCGTTTTTTGACGAGCGGGCCGGCCCGGCCCACGGATTTTGAGCCCGTTTGCCAGTATGAAATTGGACAAAATAGTCTAAATGATCAGGACTTGGATCCTCTTTTTGATTTATGTGGCCAGTGGAAGTTTCACGAGGTCTATCATATCACTGCTTCTTTGAATAATTTACTTCTAAGCTACTCCCTCCGTCCATTTTTTTAATCCCCAAATAAAAGGTCAATATGTCATTTAGGATCTAAATATAAGTTTATGAGATTACTAAAAAAAAATTAAAAAGAAAATTACCCTGTTTTCTCTATTCTATCTTCTCTTAATATATTTATATATATATATATGCAAATTATATTTTGTTTCTCTTTTCTTTACTAATTGGAAAAACTTTAAACTTTATCACCCTAAACTTTTATATATATATTTTTTACCTAATAAATACTATGCAAGTCAAAAATCAACCCTCAAAGTTCAAAATCTAACACTTCGCTTTTCTATCTAAAAATGAAGTGTTAATGTAAGTGGAAATTAAATTAGGCAGACACAGTTAAGGTACTATCAAAAGGAAATGGAATCTACAAACAACTGCAAGAAATTGCTGTAAAATTTCAACTTTTACTATAAAACCTTCTCATCTCAAAGTTATGTCAAATTAACAGCCAAATAGATAGAAGAGCATTCCCAAAAATGGGCTACTCTTATAGCTGTAAGAATGCATGTGAACTTAATTGGAAACCTACAGAAAAAATACAGGCTACAGAACCGAATACATGATACAAGTAAACATGTTAGAAACCTTTTCACTCCTCTTCACAAATAAAAGTTACTTCAAATCAAATTATAGTGTTGTAGCATGATGCAACGGCCAAATATCTTCTACAACTTCATCCATAACTCAATCGAGAAGAATCTAAAGGCCGCACAGTTTGTCGTCGAGGAATCCCAATCTCACACGAATTCACTCTAGCAGCAAACCGGAGTGAGCACAAAGATTCGCTGGTAGATGAGAAATCGGGAGAAATATTGACAAACATCAAAGTTTTAGAGTCACCACCAAGGCAAGGCTGCATGACAATCAAACGAAATTAAAACATTTTCAACAAATGCATCTTCTCACTTAATGATTATGTCTAATCTGAACAAACCCCCCATTAGGAAGTGCATAAATACTGTATAGACTTTTATATATAGGTTTCTGTTCCATTATTATCATCCAAATCTGAGTGATTAGTACTGAATATGATTTAAGACAATATACAAGTCAACTGATTCATCACTTTAAATTAGTAGATGATAAAGCAAGCATACACCCCCAAAAGAACAAGTGGAGCAAGGCATCACTCATTGAACTGAACTATGGGTAACTCATCACTTACAATTCACTTATGTTGCATTTGGATTAAAGGAATGGAATAGAGGACATAATGGAATAGAGGACGGAATGGAATGGAGGACGGAATGGAATGATTTTAAGGTATTTAAAGTGTATGTTTGGTTGTTGGTGGTGGTGGGTTGCAAAATTATCACATATATTCATTCCATTGGAATGAATTTTATTCCACCTTCTCTACATGGAATAAAAAAACAAAGAGATGGAATGAATTTTCATTCCATTGGAATGATTTATTCTCCAAAATGATCAAATACACTATTTTTATTTCATTATTTCCTCTATTCCATTCCCTCAATCCAAACGTAGCATTAGCTCCTACAATTTCAAAGTGCCTACTTACCTGGAGAAGATATGTCAACTTTGAATTCCTAAATGGAACATGGTCTTCTTTCTTTGCCAAGGCAAAAATAACATCACTCAAGCAAGATAAACTCTTATTAATGGCCTGTTTATTACAGTAACCAGATTAGAACAATAATTTTGATTGTATGCAATTAAAACACGGCAAAAGAATGAGGGGCATTAAAAAAAAGTTAAGATATACTTGGGTCTCCTTAAGCCGGTCCCCTGTTGCTCCACTCCTTGCAAGTCGTTCGCTACCAGCTAAATCGATGAGATTTAACACACCCTGAACTTGTTGCTCAGTACTCTGGTTAATGAAGAATTGTCAACAATACGCAAGTATTTGTGAGTCCAAAAAGAATTTGGAAGAATCAGACTCACAATAGTATACCTCGTTTACTCCATATATTCTCAAGGTGAAAACAAAGTGACTCCTTGATGATTGTTCATTCATATCAGTCCTGCCAACAGACCTGGGGGGAAAATGAAACGTTCAGTACAAAACAGATTCACATTTAAGATTCTAAACTTCCAGTGAAGCTTCACTAAGAATATATATATAAAGAAGAGTATGGACATATTACAAATCTATACTTCAGAACATTAAAAGAAAGAGGTTTCATACCAAACAAGCAATCGCTTCATTAGAATTCTATCCAAATTAATCTAATGCTTCCACCTTCATATAATTTCAACCAGCAGCACACTGCTCACACACGCAATGTGTATGTATGTGTGTGCATGATCTTCATGGAGTCATTACAAGAATTATTTAGAGAAAGGAGTATACATGGAATTTTTTATTTTATTTTTTGACAGAGTACATGGAAGTTAAATATGGAGAGTGGGATTGGAAGTGGACATGAGTGGATGCAAGTTAAAATCTGACTTGTAATATGAAGAGTCCTTACCATGTAGTCCTTGCTTATTTTTGTTACCCCCTGTCCCAGAATAAAAGTCTTTATTTCTCCCTCCGTACCAAAATAAAAGTCCTAGTGAACTTTTCACACATATTAAGAAGAGGAATGAAATATTTTTTAGCTTTTCAATTCAAAATATTTTTAGCACATAACTAATTATACTTATTGAATATGGAAAGAGAATTAGAATAAAAATAATATGAGATATTTAATGCTAAGGGTATAATAGGAAAAATTGTGTAAAAGTTTGGTTATTAAAGGAAAGTGGACATTTAACCAAAAACTACCCAAATAATAATAAGGACTTTTATTCTGGAGGAGGGAGTACTATTTTAGGTAGTCCCAAGTTAAATGTCTATTTACCTTAAATAATTTGTTTTTTACAATAATTTGCCTATAATACTCTTATTATTAATTATTATACTTATATTCTCTATGCATATTTATGTAGCATCACTAGTCATGTACAGACAACTATGCAATTAAATGAAAATTTAAATATGGTTAATTTTGTCATTTTATCTTCTTTCTTAATATAAGCAAAAAGTCAACTAAAACTTTTATCCTAGGACAAAGGGAGTATTAAATTAGTCATTTACATAATTACAGGGATAATATTGGTACTTCAATCTTTTGGTGTCTGAACTATCCCCTTAAAAGTCAAAGAAACTTCCCTTTCTAATATAGTACATTTACCAGAGTGAAACCCCACTAAAATACATGTGCAAAGACCAAGTCAAATTGGAATATAACAATGCATGCATGATCAGGTATAGGGTTAACCAGAAACAAACACCCAAGCACCCACACGCAGTGAGATGAAATATTGACATTGAAGACTTCTTAACAGATAGAATACTACATCATCTAGCACATTTACCTGCATTGTGCAGCCTGCTGAAGAAGGGAGGAGACCTCGTTTATACTACAAACATCAACAATGGTGAGATCAGAAACATATGTGTTTCCATTTACATCATGCCTGATTGCATACTGCTTCCCTACACCACCATTTTCTGAACGTGTAATGTCTAAGGGGCTTGATCGCACAGATAGCAAATCACGGATAGTTTCATTGTAAATCTCTAACATAGAGGCCTACATTATTAATCACGTTGATTAGTGATATAGCAAGATTAATCGCACGTATTTGAAAAATAATGAAATAGATAATAAAATGAAAAAGAGAATTTAGCAAATTACCTGCATTTTGTATCTCCAACCCTGGGCTGAAAGAGCCTGACTAGTTTGAAATATCTGTTCTAGTGAACGCGGTATCAGACCCTTCTGCTGAGGGGCTTCTGGCCTACCCATCATGGTATATGTTTTACCCGAACCTGTCTGACCATAGGCAAATATGCACACCTAACAATACAAAGACGTACAAAACATAGTGATGATATAAGGCGCTAATGGCTGATCAGATCCTTTTTTATCATAGACGAAAATCAGATCTAATATGTGTGACAGTGAAGCAAGATATACGAAATTGTTTTAACTGCATGATATAGCACCGTTCAACACATTTAACTATCAATCACCTTGTAGCCATCAAGGGCACTCTGAACCAGCTGTGATATTTCCACAAAAACATCCTGCTGAGAGGCCTCATGTGAAAACACCTTATCAAATGTGAAAGGATATTTCTGCCCTATTGAAAAAAGTGTAAATTTTTTAACTTATAATATGATAAATATTATGCACAACTATACAATTGTAAGTACCAAGAAGACAATGCTATGTATAAAGCACAATTGAAGTCAGAATTTATTTCTTTTAGAGGAAAATTTATCATGTGCAATGCAAATAACTTTTAGAAAAGGTAAAAGCAAATGAATTTCAAACCAATCCAACAATACCTCTATAGTAAATATGCACACATACAATCAAAAGAATTAATAACTATCAAGTGCAAAATTGCTTCATGGACTTTTAAAACATAGAAAAAGTAACGGAAATGAACAATAGATTGGGCTAAATATAGCAGATCTGTAAAACACGTTGCAAAAATTACGGCACTAACAAAATCTTATCATGGTGCTTTGGACCAACTCGGCCAGGAAATTTTAGAATCACAACTTTTACATCAATACAAAATCTCATATACACACACACGCACAACAAAAGTACCAAAATTTTATAGAAAGCAATAGAAACTATGTTCTATTGTGGTTTTCATATACTCAAATTTAGAATAAGAGGCATGCATGCACCGTATGCTAACTATTCAACCCAAAAGATAACTGACAAATATTGTTTAAGATAATAAATTATAATTAAAAACAGGAACTAATACCACTTTGTATCAAATCAATGCCTCGGCCAAGTGATTCTCCTGAGGTAGGAAAAGAGACAACTACTTCTGTTCCAAGACCATCATCAGGCAACAAAGGCCTAACTCGGCAGAATACACGAATATTCCCTTTAAGTTCCTGCAGTAGAAAATAATTAGTACCATTAAAGAATCATGGTCCAACAAACAGTGAGACAAAATAAAATTACCAATATTGTATTGTGAAGCTTCTTCCGCAATTTCTCTCCCTCAATAATTTGACGTTCTGCATCCCCAAGCCGCTCTTGTAATTCACACACAACTCGCTTTTGCTCTTCAAATTCTGTCCTTATTTCTGAGGTGGATAAATCAGCCATCTAAAGAAGAAGCAAATAATCAAAGCTGAGAGCACACTAAGTATAGAATTTAACAACAAGAACGAAAACCCAAAACAGAAAGAAGTGACTTTCGACAACCTTCAGTTTCTCATTTGCTGCAGCTAGCTGATGCTGCAATATACGAATTTGCTCTATTTGAGAAGAACATCTATCCTGCAAAGGAAACCAAATATGTCATATGTCACCAACACCAGTACAACAAGTAAGGTGGTGTTTGTTTGTGTCTGAATGCCTCTTAATTCTTAATTTACCTGCATCTGATTCGGTTAGAGGTAAATCTTGTTTGGTAAAAAAAAATTGCCTCTTAATGTCTCTTAATCGTTAAGACAAAAACTCAAATCTTAACTATTAAGAGTTGTCTCTTAATAGTTTATTTAAAAGTTATGAATAAAAATAACCTCAATAAATATTGTACTCCTTCAATTTCAAATTTTAAGATCATTCAAATAAAATTTTTAAATAACTTAGAGGGTTAAAATGGTAAAATAGTGTCATTCAGATATTTTACACTTTTTAGTTATCAAACAATTTTTTAGATTCGGATGTTTTTTCATTTAGATGATCTTTATTATCCATTCAAATCTTAATTACTCAATTTTATCAAACACCGCCTAAATTAAGTTTAAAAAATGGAAAATAATGCAACTAACCTCTAAAGCATTTGACTTCATAGTCAAATTATCTAGCTCTGCCACTGATTTTCCAGTACTTTCTTTATACTTGACAAGATCAGCACTTAAAGCCTGCACTTGTGATAACTGCCGATCACGATCATCCCTTACTTGTTGCAATTCTGCTCTAAGTATCCCAGTTTCATTTACCAGTGTTTCTCTTTGCTTCACAGCCTCATCTTGAAGAGCCTGTTGAAACAATAAAAAATCATAAAGTTCAGATACTACCCAAAATTATGTTTGAAAGTACAAACACCCATAATCAGGATGCTCTGACAAATGAAAAAATGATCATCTGTCTGACGTATTAAAAACTTAATAGGCCAGTGATAACAATTAAACATAACTCTGACTTAAAGCGTATTCGGTGTCTGCATAGAAAAGGCTAAAGATTTAAAGTTAATCAAGTTTTGCATCTCATTCCTATTATTATGCAGGAAAGATACAAGTGTAAAAGTTTTGCATGCCTTGTTAACAGAAGATATCTATACCGCCTAATGTATGGTATCTAGAATTTAAAAGTTTTGGCCCCAATAGAATGAAATTCTAACGTTCCTATTAATAGACACTTATCTCTCACGAAATGACCAACGAAGAATTTTGATGATCAAATATCTATAAGTCTGGAACTGGAATAAACATCACTGATCTTTATTTTTATGATGTAAATAGCAAAAAGGTAATCAACAAAAGGCCTACCTTGGAGGAAGTTAGTTGCTCCTGCAACAATTTATAGTGGCCCCTTAAAGTGCTGAGGTTCTCCACTATAGCAGCTTTTTCTTTTTCTACACGTTTAACTGACTCATTAGCTGTCGCAACATCTGTCTGAAGTTGTCTGTTGTAATGCTGCAGGCTTTTGTTGTACTCTTGCAACCGCTTGTGATCAGCGTTAACTGATGTAAACTACAAGTTTCAGAAAATCAAGGCATTATACTGAATGAAAATTCTGAAGTTTGAGGCAGACTATGAGAAGATAAATGGCCTTTGGTATCACTAATTTACTATACCTTCTGATTGACATCTAATTTCTCCTGCTCAATCTTTTGAAGTTCTTCAGTTAGAGATGCTTGCAACTTTTCTACCGCATCCCTCACTTCCTTTTCCCTTTTGTGACAGTCAATTGCATCCTAATTGCATTAAAAAAGTTATTAAATGGAAAAAATGAAACAACAACATGCATAAGATAGAAAAGAAAATATGAATAGCAATCTCACCAATTTCATCAATTCTTCTTTTCTCAATTTCTCTTGTAACTCAGCATTATTCATATTCAACTCAGCAATAATTTTATTGAATTCCTCCTCCTTGTTCTTCATTGCCATCTCTAAAAACATAAAAACCAACTTACATCAAATGCTCATTTCTCCATTCTACTGGATTTCAGTAACTTGAGGTAAAATACTAACCGGTTTCTGTTGACCTTTTCTCAGCAGACTCTAACGAACTCCTTAGCTTTTCCAGTTCTTGAATGTTGCCTTCTTCAACATTTTGAAACCACTTTATACATAGCTTTAGCCTTTTTATGTGTTCACTTAGTAGTTCCATTTTCCCCTGTATAATCAAATAACTAAATCAAATGTTAACATCCTGTCCAGACACAAGATAACTCATTTTTATTTATTTTTTGTTAGGTAATAAACAACGAAACAAGCTAACTCAATACTGCAATAATCCAGCAAAATTCCCCAAAAAGGGCAATTCAAATAAAGGCAATAGCTGTCATACATCGACGCTTAATTGTTAGGGCCCCAAGTAAAACTTACAGGAAAACAACACTTATGAGTTTACAGTGCCTAGTGAACTTCTCAGCCCAATTGGAAAATATATGAAAGCAATGAAGCGGACCTTTAAGTCAAATCTCTTCCCTTTAATCTTCTCATTCAGCAATGCCTCGACCTCGTCTTTCGAGAATTCAACACTTCCACACTCGGAGCCCTCAGTTCCACCCAAATCACCAGTACCACCCACAACCCCATCCTGGCGATTATTCACCACAGCAAAGGCTTGTCGCCCTCGACTAGCAGTAGTAGATCCCATCATCCGTCCACTTGCAATCTTCCTACGCTTATCTAAAGGTACATCATCATGGCTGCTAAGTTTCTACAGATAAAGAGCAAAAACACCTAAATTAGTAAATAAAAAAAATGAAGAACCTTGCAGCTCATTCATAAGTTTATACACACATATAAACGTATATCATCAAGTCTAGTTTTACTCCAATTACCCAAAGGGGTTACAAAATTCAAAACTTGAAAAAGGACTTCAAAGCCTACAGGCTACAGATATGTGTATACAATATACATACACAGAAATATAAATACATTTACAACCAATCGAACAAAAAAAATAGTAACAAAAAGAACCCTTGAGAAATCATCAACACTATTAAGGTCATGACAAAAAATAACCTTGCAACTCACACGTATGTTTAAACAAAATATATGAAAATTTATTCACATGGAAGCATCTAACTTTTCATAAATCCAATCAAATAACAGATTACTAAACCTATAACACATACATTTGAAGGGCTGCGAGGTGGCGGCTTGTTCTGATTTCGTGAAGTCATTTGTTCGCCGAGAAAAAACTTGGCCGGAGTCAGTAGTCGGAGATGGAGTTTTCTGAAGCCGCCGATTGCATTCAAAAGAAGTCGAATTTCAGGCTTATTGGTCGATTAAGGAGTGTAGGATAATTTGGAGCCTGGGAATGTTAGGGGAGAGCCCTAAAATGAAATTTGAATTGTTTTGAATTGAGATCTGGCGCTACTCGCTGAAAATTCCTGCTGGGCCTTTCGGACGGGTTATATCGGGTCAACCCGTATGTTTTCTGTTTTTTTTTGAAACAACCCGTATGTTTGTTAATTAAAAAAATGGAAAAACTTGTATGGTGTAACAAGAGAATTTTTGTGACTTAACAATTTTTTGTTTAGAAAAAGTTGTATTTCTTTTTGTGTTAATTTTATACAGAAGAAAAAAACATGATATTCTCAAAAAAAACATCAGAATTTTATTATCTTGTCAAATTCCTGAACTAAACAATTCAGAATTCTAGAAACAAACATAAAATAAAAATATATTCTTATAATTTATAAATTTAATAAATGGAACACTTTTTTTGTAATGGATGGAGTCACATTTACCTAAAAAATTGACTACGGGAAGTCAAATTAAATAATAAAATCTTTGGCGGTAGTAATATTATAAAATGTGTAGGATCGGCCCATGTGTTAAGTCATTTAAGCAATAGTTTGAAGCCCCAAAATTGAGAATACTTCTAAAATTTAATAATCCATATATGTTATTCCATAAAAAACTCAAAAAAAAAATTCTAACAAAGCAGTAGCTACAAGTACAATCATACAAGATTTTTTTTCCCTCTCTAACATAAACTAAAATTTATTTATTTTTCTCAAGGCGCACTGACCACTATCTTCAATCTCTCTCTCCCAATTTAAGATTTGGCTCGAGACCGGCACTGAAAATGTGAACACTACTTGAGTTGAAAATATAAGTAGAATATTTTATATAAGAAAATATAAAATGTTCACAGGGAGGTATGAAAAATAGAGTCTTGCGATAAATTTATATTGAATCAGTGCGAAACTTGTGAATACATGACATTGGTAAGAATTATAATCTTTCTAAAAATGTTATCATTAATACTTATTCACAATAAAAAAAATCGATGTAAACATTCACAATATACATCATTTTTCTTAAAAATATAGATGTTTCTTATAATTGCCTTTTTATTTCTGTTTATATGTTAATACCAATTGTAATAAAATATGCGTCAGCGTGGAACAGAAGAAGTAAAAATGTCCAAGTGCGTGCCTTTGTGGATAGTGCAGCGCAGGTCAATTTCATAAAAATGTATGTATATGATTTAATTACTTATCTGAAGATTTATTTTTAATAAAGATAATATAATGAATTCCACCCAAAATCAATGGATGACACTTGTTGAAATACTACACGCCCACACAATACCTCATCTAATTTGTCAAGAACTCAATCAACCATTGGCCAATAGCATATCCAAATTATCCAAAAAAAAATGCAAATGACAGATAAGATGCTGACTACATCACAAATATCAACAATACAACCAAAACTAAGGAAAATCAGAGCGTTATATTCCCCAGATTGTCTATCGCTCACATTATTACATTGCTACAAACCTTTTGTCAAGGCTCAGAAACTGAACAAGCAACACCAAAGATGGCTCAAGCTATGGCTTCAATGACTGGTTTATGTGGTTCCTCCCAGGCTGTCTTGGAAGGGAAGAGCCTGCAGCTCAGTGGCTCGACCCGCTTGTCCCAGGCCAGCAACACCCGCATTGCCGTAGGCCGGCCAGGGTTCGTTGTTAGAGCCCAGCAGGTGTCAGCTGAGACTGAGACTAGCCGTCGTGCTATGCTTGGTCTTGCTGCTGCTGGTTTGGCCGCTGGCTCTTTTGTCAAAGAAGTGCTTGCAGCGGCCACTTCAATCAAGGTTGGGCCACCTCCTCCGCCGTCTGGTGGATTGCGTAAGTCTCCAGTTTGTTTTGCGCCTCCTGTTTCTCTTTCCATATATACCATATTTTTTATGTCGAGTAATTATTATAATCAACAAATGTGACAAGAATACGATGATATATAACAATAGTTCAAGTACCACTGACATGTTCTGTTTATCTGAAGATTTTACATATAAATGATGAATGTTTCAATGAAGAATGTAAAATAGTCACGGGGGTAGATCAGTTTTTCCTAACGAAGCAATAAACTTCTAAAGCTTCTACCTTACATAATTATGTTTTTTAAGCTATGTTATATGGACTCTTCATTTTTTCCCCAAGTACCGTGTTGGAATTTTTATTTTAATGTAAAAATTGAAAAACTGAGGAGTACCTACATTGAACTTTTCAAAGTACCTGTGTCTGAAGTCCATGTAACTTTGCTTATCAATTCTTCTATATATTGTACAATTATATCTTACAAGTTCTGATTAGATGTTTAAGCACTCCACAAGCCAAACAAAGATATAACCAAATCACCTAGGCTCACCAAGCTAGTATCAGGAAGGAACAAGGAACACCAAAGGTTCTTCAGGCTGTTATAGAAAGTAAAGAATATTGATTTCTTTAAAGGCTCAAGTGTTAGTATTTTTTATACTTCTGACAATCTTGGTGGCCAAATATGTGGATCGGCAGCTGGAACTCTAAACTCAGATGAGGCAAGAGACACTGACTTACCACTGAAGGACCGATTTTTCCTGCAACCACTGCCACCGTCTGAGGCAGTACTGAGGGCAAAGGATTCAGCGAAGGACATTATTAATGTGAAGGAGTTAATTGACAAGAAGGCCTGGCCTTACGTCCAAAATGATCTCCGTCTTAAGGCAGGGTATCTCCGTTATGATCTGAACACTGTCATCTCTTCAAAGCCCAAAGACGAAAAGAAATTACTCCAAGATCTCACCGGAAAGCTCTTCAATGTCATCTCTGATGTGAGTTGAAACCTCAAGTTCCTGATCTAAATATTTTCATACATACGCAAACACACTGAGACAGACGTATTGATATACACTGTAAATGTTCTCTGGATACTAGTATAGACTAATCTTGTTATATTTTTTTCTTCTTTCAGTTGGACTATGCAGCAAAGACCAAGAGCGCCCCTAAAGCAGAGAAGTCCTATGCTGAAACTGTATCTAAACTGAATGATGTTCTTACTAAGCTTGGTTAGAAAAAAAATTCATGTATCATGGTGTAAGCTTTACTTTTCTATTGATATAAACTTTGTTCAATGTGATTTTGTTAGAATAATGAATTTAAAGTAAATTAAAGGTGGAGTTTTTGGAAAATTGCTAACATCAGAAGACAAATTAAGAACTAAGTATAAATTTGGGTGAAACAAGGACTCCTCTTATTAAGTTTATTAGATCAGCTAGAATGTCATTGAGTAAGAGCATTAGGTACCTCAAAGCCAAAATGTTAGGACAACCATGTCAATAATTAGTATTCTACGCAAAGATTAGGGGGTTGCTTGAGAACTTCTGTAGCAGTATGGAGATGACATTACTTGTTGCCAAATCTAAGAAAATCATGTTATCAGTATGTATCGAACATGGGAACAGTACCTTTACTTATATTGAGATAATTTGGAATGAACGATAAATAGAAAATATACCAAACAAGCGCAAGAAAATGTTTACATCAAGGGAAAGGATACCAAAATAAAATTGAATCATAATTATAGATGGAGAGAGGTAACCCAGTTAGGACCTAACAATTTTTACCAAACATCATAACTATATATGTGAAATTTTGACATGGTGAGGTAGTCTAAACATCAAGTCTCTGTTTCTCATCCATTTCATGCAGACTTTAAGAGCAAAATTAAGAACCTCGTAATCACAACCATAGAAATCGAGTATTCATAAGTATGAAGAAACCAAACTGTACTTCTTACAAAGAAATAAAGCTGCACCTTAAAAACTGTATGCATATATCCTACCAGTACAATATTAGTAAGATCTTAATAAAATAAAATTCAGAATAATGGCAAAGTTGACCACCTTCAGTGTATGTGAATGCCTATGAATCTTAAGCAACAAACCAATACTTATCATTCTCACCTAACAAGGAGAAGAAATATTTAACTTAGCGTAAATGATCCATCACCCTCAAACCTGATTTGAACTTTTGCTGGTTCAGTGTCTTCTTTTCTGGTTGCATCCCTTTGAAACTTACCAGGCTTTGTTGGCAAAGATACACTTTTTTTGACATTCCATGCCCTTCTGGTGCTGTTATTGTCTTCAAAATGCATCCATTTTTGATATTGTAAGAGAATAACCTCTTGTCTTTCATCCAGAAATAGGAACGATATTACCATTCATCTCTTCATGCTTCTTCACGAATGCTGATGACATTAAACTCTTCCTTTCGCCTCATTTCTGCTTCTTGTAATCTTCTAGCACCAATACACAGAGATCTCCTTCCGTTCTATCAACCATAGCCAGTTATCCATTCCAGTCTAAACCCCAAGCCTTTCCCCAGCCTCGGCACTGACCTCTAGGCAAAGTAGTTGTAAAGTGCTCAGTTCCCAAATCAAGGGATAGTACTTCTTTAGTAATGCTTGATCCAATTTCAATTATCCGGATGCAGTGAACAGCTGCACCAGCAGACAACAGAAATATTCTCCCACTTTTTGTTAATATCCTGTATAGTAGGGATTTTGAGCGGTGTCCATGAGTGATCACTCCCAAGGGTAAGAACCTCGCAGCATTCATTGCTATGATTTATCATCATATATAGAGACCAATTTATAACTACTTGCAGAAGGAATATAAAAGAAGGCGTTGCTGAAGCTACCCTTATGTGGATAAGTCAATTCAATAAATTGTCTGCTCGCAGGGTTCCGAATGCAGTACTTATGAGTGGAATTGCTCCTCTCGACTTCCAAGCCATCAGAACCACAGATAAGTTGATATGTCCCACTGGCAACTGAATTCTTAGGTATTTTGTTATAGACAATAGTAAAAGTGGCCCGGCTCATATGCTTCTCAATAAAGTGGCGATCTTGAATTACAGCATACCAGTGCTTGCACACACACATCAGTCGGAGCAGGAATTTGACTGGCAACCAGCTCAGAATCTGGATGAAAATTTCAGGTGGAAAGACTGGTTGAGTGACGGGAGCACATGTCTGCTTTTTATTTTTCTTGATTTCAGCAGCCCCTTGATTCTTCAAAGGAGGAAATGGGTTGATTAATAGGAACAAGACTTTTTCTTTCCATTCTTTTTGTTAGCGGTCTCTTGCTTCTCCAACTGCATAACTGTTATAATCCTTGTGTGCAATTCTTGAATGTGGTATCTTCAAAGTTTCAAGACTGGGCAAGGATTTCAGTTCTGAGAAGCCAGAAAAGACGCAACTCATATTTCCCATGTAGGCTGTAGCTGTTCACAAGAGGGCTTTCAAATCTGCAGGATGCAAGAGACTCACATACGTAGGTAGGATTCATTTGCAATAAGTGAGTTGTTGTACATAACTTAAAATTACAAAGGCTTGCGTAAACAATTCGGAAGAGCTCCAAACTTTTAATGCGCGACAATAAACTAACCATGAATCGAGTTTCTCTTCATGAGTCAATCTATCAGTATAAAAAAAGATTAAATCCGCATAAATTTAATATCATTCAATCAAAATGAAGTCTTGAAAAGAATTAAACTAACCATTAAAAAATAGCATGGTATCAACAAAATCAGAATCAGGGAATAGAAACACTAGTTATGGTAGAAATGCACAAGACATTTAGTTCTCCTCTACGCGGCAGGACAATAAGAGTTCCTTGCTAACCCTTATTTAAACTCACTAATTCAATCAAGGCAAGATAATTGGCAACATGGTACTGTTACTGTCAGAGTATTGGTCTATTAATTAGAAGAACCCCTAAATCCAGGTGTTGATACAAAAAGAAAATCTTAAATCAAACCCCTCTCGCTCTCTCTACATGATAGAAGTTTCTTCTACAAACAAAATACTACAACAGAATATTGGAACTTAGATTCAACTTAAACCCTATATTAACCTCAAAATTCCCAAGTAACATCTTAAAAACTACATTAAAAAAACTAGACACGTGATCTGGCATTAATAACACTTACAACTAAGAATCATAAGTAGTACTCTAGAAGAGAAGGTTAATGCAGTTTGATTATCAATACTAGTGAACTGTCAGAAATTACCCATCAGACAGAGAATCTACATGTACATGTTGCTTGTTTTTTCCTTATATTGTTCCGATGGTTGTTTTTTCAACAAAATTAAATTGCATATTTTGGAAATTTCTTTCTGTGATGCATTGCAAGTATACTGTATCCTTAGTCTAAAGTCAGAACAAAATCATATTAATTTTACTGTATTGCTGTACAGTTAGACTTACTTACAAATGTGATTTTTCGCTTTCCTTTATGCCAAAAATATTTGGCACGTTAACTAGACTTGGGTCATCAATGATTTTGATTCCATGCTGATTAGAGAAACTTAGAATCAATGTTTACAATTTAGTGATATTACGGGGGCGGTTGTATTAAAATGTGTCAAATATAAATTATCATTACATTGATTAATATATATTTTTTAGGATTGATAATTTCACTAAAAATCTGAGACCTGTACAAGACAAAAATACCCCTACACTATTCTTACATTTACAATAATCGTTCTCCCTGTGTTCCATTCCATCCACGTACACAAAAAGAATCTCATTATTTAATTTTAAATTGCGATTTTACTTTTTGAAATAATAATTTTGTAGTTGGCAGTAATTATTTCATTAAATAGAAATAAATAAATTCACATTAATTTTAGATTTTTTTATAAAGAATTAAATGGCACTATTTTATGTCATTTTAATTTTTGAATTGCAAAGTAAAATTATTTTAGCAAGCAAGTTTTTCATTAATTTATGATATTAATTATAATGAAATAAATTATAAATTTTATAATTTTATAAAATAATTAAAAAGAAAATTAAATGACAATATTCTATAGAATATTATTGGGTTGGGCATATTGAATACTAGTAGTATTTTGTCCGTGCGTGCTTGCTATGCCTATGAAGAACAAATTTCAATTAATTGTTTTGATTGGCAACCTAATCTTTGTTGGTCCAACAACATCCGGCCAGTGCAGTTCCTTGCATTTAACAGGCATCATAAAAAATTAATTAATACCAGTAGTAGTAGTAGTAAAATCAAATGTAACATTTGACAGTGTTTTCATGTCTTGTCATTTTTAGTAAAGTTTTGTCTGTTTAATGATGCTCTATATTCACACTTCATCTATGATTCTATATATATATATGTATATAGCAAGGGGCAGGGGGCAGGTCACATGGCCCGGCTTCAGTAAATGAGAGGCGTGGTGGTCATTTTCATAGAGCTGTAGCACGTTGGGGCCTCGGAGAATATATGTTACAAATATATAGTTTTGCCTTCTAAAATTAATTTTAGATAAATATTTAAACCATTTTTAACTATAATTAATATTATTTATTTTAAATATTATTAATTTCAAAGATATATTTATGACGAAGTTGTTAGGCGGATAGAGTCATTAATTATATACATCAATCATGTGCATACATAAGATAAATAAAAAATATGAAATGTCTCGGTTTAATTTATTTTATTTTATCGCATACACTCTTACGTTGGTCTCAATTTAATTTTATCAAATATTTATAGACATGTATATTATTCTCTATTAGTATAGATATATCTTGGAGCTTAGTCTTCCAAAAGTGCATAAAAATTAGGAAGGTTGAGAAACCAAACCGATGCCTACTCACGTAAGGATAGCTTTCGTCCATACTAGTCCGAGGACCAGAACTGAAAGGTTTTCTTAAGGCCAAGACAAAAATGAGCCATGGGTGAAACTTCTATAAACTGACACAATATGTGTAAACATGTCCGTATCCGTGCGTTAATATAAGTCGTATCAGTTCGTTAATATAAGTCGTTTTAAAATTATGTACAAGTATCAAAAAAATAATTGTATAGCATTAAATATAATATTAATTGTTTATATTGACCTTGAATTAGAAAAAGAGAGAATTATTTATTAGGCAAAAAAATAGTGACAGAACCAAAGTTATATTTATTATTCCACTTGGGGTAATATTGAAAACTAAAAAATTAATGCTTATTTAAAATTCTCAAACCATTTATATTAAGAAACAATATAATTAAAACTAAGAAATTAATGCTTACTTAAAATTCTCAAACGATTTATATTAAGAAACAAAATAATTATTTAAAACGACATATATTAAATAACGGGAGAGTATATATTTTCTGTCAAATACCAAAAAATAGGATCCGGTTAACATGAAATTTATTTTTTAATAAGTTGGTTAATTAGTCAATAGAATACTAACACACATAAAACCTTGCCTGCGTATCAATACTTTATTGATAAATTAATCAACTTATTCAAAAATAAATTTCATGATAAGCACCTCCCAAAAGATGGTTAATGGGACTTATGACTCATCCCCAAGTTAGGTTGTGTTTGATAAATCTGGGAATTAAGATCTGAATGATTATGATGTCTTAATAAATTAGATCATCTGAATGGCTATGAGGTCTGAATCTAAAAAGTTATTTGATAACAAAAAAGTAAGTTGTCTCTTAATGACACTATTTTACCATTTTAAAGGGTAAAATTTTATTTAATAATTTTAAATATTCAATTTAATAAAAATGAGTGCATAATATTGTTGAATATTTTTATATAAAAAAAAATTATCAAAAAAATTTCATTAAGAGGTACCTCTTAATTATGAAGATTTCATTTTCTGTTTTACCGATTAAGAGGCATTCAGAGGTTACAAAAAACAAAACAAACAGCATCATGCCTCTTAACGAATAAGAGACAGTCCATTAAGAGACAATCAGATATAAACAAACAGCACCTTAGAGTCGTACTTTATATGTGAAGTGGAGGTCCAAATCCTTGGGAGGTTGACACGTCACCACAAGGGACAAGTCTCAAAGACGTAAAAACTACTAACCGAATCCCTATAAATACCTAAGCAAGCTTAGAAATAAAGGTTAATCTCTTATACTCTATCTTGAGTACTGAAATCTCCTTAACCTCTATTGTTGACATGGATATTTTTTAAGATTCAATACTTACTTTCACACCGAAATTATCCCCAGCAGTAAAAGTCATCAAGGATATTTCAATAATTTTCTCTCTACAGGTCGAATCTCTCTCAATAGCCTGTGATCAGGACCTCTAAAAGTTTACATCCTCAATAATAATAATAATAATAATACTTAATTTACGTGACATGCATATATTAAAATTTTAATATGATTTTACAAATTAAAAATAAATACTTATCCCTAATTTGAGACGTACTAAATCAATAAATATGAATAGTATATGCATGTTGGTCGGTGAAAGAAAAAGAATCTTCAAAATCAAATAATCAAATAATTAGTCTTCATGATCCTAGAAAGCTACTTCAGTTGATAATTTCTGATTAGAATAATACAGATTGACCGCTGCTCTGGTGTTAGTATAGTAAATTAGTGGCTTAGTCGTGATTAATTTCTTAAGAGAAAACGAACAAAGTCGTTGTACATTCATTCAATACCCCATGTGAGAAGCCATTGATAGTGCAACTAAATTAAATCCATGCAGCATGTCAATGAAGATACAATAAATTCCTCCACAACCTTTTATTTATTAATGTAACAATTACTCAGATTGATAAAATTACTTCAAACTTTTGGTGGGGTTGTTCGGCAGTTATCTCTACAGGTAATTCCGTTAAGGAGTTTTTTTTTTAAACAGTCCCAAAGGACATGAAATTTTATTAAGTAGAAACATCAAAAGCAACAAGATGGCTAATACAGGTGGGCACCTCTGGATCAAATACTGAGTTTGAAATAAATTTCGAGTCAAATTCAAAATTACTGATCCAATAGTATCTTGTTGGGTTATCTTAGTCCACCACATGTTTACTCAAAAGGTCATGACGAATGTACTATAATTAATAAATTAATAATTCGTTATCCACACAAATTTTTCCCATATTTTTAATTGTGGGACTGGAATGTTCCACCTCCTCCCTCCAATACGAAGGAATCGAAACATCCTTAGAGTGTGCCAAATAAGCTAAAACACAATCGAGAATTGCCTCCTTCAATATAAAGATTAATCTCTCTGTTTTATAAAATGAGTCACATTTATGAATTTATAACTTTAAAAATATGTTTTTATTATATTTATTTCTCTATATATGGGTGTATAGTTTTGTAGTGATGACATAGTAGTATAATTGTGTTGTAAATATTATGACATTTTATACCATCATTAATATATATATATAAAAAATTACTCTTCTTAACAAATAATTTTTTTAATAAGATATATTGTTTATGAAACGGAGGGCTCATTGAATACTAAAATATGTCCACAGCCATTCACACGTCCTAAGCCGAAGACAATTAATGGACAATTTTTTAAAAACAATTTAAAAATACTCCATTATTTTCACCATTCTTTACGCTCTGTTTCGTATTATAATGGACAGAAAAAAAAAAAGAAAAAAAAATAGACGGAAAATTTAGGTTTTCTTTCTAATTCTTATGTTTATGAGTTTTTTAATAAATGGAAAAAAAAGAAATGGATAGAAAACTTGGCTGCCAAAGTTTTCCGTCCAAAATTGGCCTGATTTGGACGGAAAAGAAATTGGAATAAGTAATATTTTTATAATTCCCATATTATTCTCAACTTTTAATATAATAAATTTTAAATTACAACTCATGTCCTAAATTTTAAATTTTCTATTAAAAACTCAGAAACAACACAATGAAAAACTTTAACTTTTCTATTCTTTTTTTTTGTTCTAATTTAAATTTTCTATTCTTTTCTTTTCTGTTCTAATTTAAATTTTCTAGAATAATTTTCTTTCGTAGTAGTAGTATATGTAAACATTTTAAACAATCTCTTAAATGGAGTATCTTTATTTGTGTCCGTATGTGTGCTAGATGCTCATTTATGAATTTTCTGAGCCCAGTGCTTTCTCTAATTAATTAATGGGGTATTTAACGCGTATTGGTTATAGTGCATGGAAGTTTGAATCCATACACTATATTTTTCATTGATTTCCTCTCTTATCACCTCTGAAAGTTGCCATAAATTTTACTCCTGTTCTAATCCCTCCCACAAAGGAAATAGATTTTCAAAAATGGCTAATTTTTTCAAAACAGAAGTATAATGCATAATGTATGGAAAGATGGAGACTTTCCTTGATCATTCCCCAACTCTTGCAAAGGGTTCAAATATCACTACAAAAAGATGAATCTTTACTAGTCTTTTTGAAGTTTCTAGATCCAAAAGAAGACGAAACAGAGGAATCAAGATGCCTGCAGTTTGGTTTGCCTTAAAGAGATCATTGCAGTGCAAATCAGAGCCATCAGTCGATGTTCATGATCCGAGAAATAATCAGAGCAACATATTGACTAAGAAATCAAGCAGCAGCAGGTCTGGTTGTTCAAGGTCAATTGCAAATCTCAAAGATGTCATAAATGGAAGTAGCAAAAGGCACATGGAAAAGCCACCAGAGGCAGCAGTTTGTAGCCCAAGGTCTATTGGGAGTAGTGAACTTCTTAATCCAATTATGCATGAAGTGGTACTCAATAACTCAACTTGTGAGCTTAAGATCACTGGTGCCAATAATTTTGGGACTTTTATGGGTACCCTAAAACCAGGGACACCTGGTCCTGGAGGGTACCTAGTGGCTTCTCCTACGAGTAAAGGCAGAAACATATCATCCATCCCTCTGAGAAAGAATCATAGTAGCCTTTCCAGGAGAAGTTTAGGGTCTGGATTTGGTGGAGTTCCTATAAAGCCTAGGGTTTCTTTTGGAGCAGATTCTCATGGTAATTCTTCAGCTTTGACTTGCCATAAATGTGGTGAGCAATTGGTGAGGTGGGAAGGTGTTGAAGCACATCATCTCTCCAAACATGCTGGTAATGGAAACCACTTTTATTTCTTTTACCTTACTCATTCTGTTAAAACAAAGTGCATTAAGAATTGTTGTGGTTTATTTTATTTTTTCTTCCAGGTTTATCGGATCCAAAATCATTACATATATTGATATATATACCTCATAATCCATTTCTCCGGAAGAATGAATTAAAATTATACTGCAAAGAAAATTTGGAGCACGTTTATCATATATACTTTTCCATCCCAAATTAACTGATTAATTTGACAGGTAGACAGTTTAAGGAAGAAGGTAATGATTACTTACTTTTGGACATCCTAAAATAGGTTGATGGTTTTGGCCTCAATTCTAATGTATCTGTAAAAAAGTTTTAATGATCATGTTAATCTTCTTGTCTTGTTAATGACCACCAATTTTTTGCCTTCTAACTATTTGATGACACTTTCAAATTCTAAAGCTTTTAAACATGTTCCAAATTAGGCAGCCTCACATTATGCTATTTTTCTTATGTAGTTACTGAACTAGTTGAAGGAGATTCATCTAGGAAGATTGTGGAGTTAATCTACCGGTCCAGCTGGTTAAAATCCAACAGCAATTGTGGTGGGATTGAGAGGATTTTGAAGGTCCACAATATGCAAAAAACACTAGCTCAATTTGAAGAATATAGAGAAATGGTGAAAATCAAAGCTAGCAAATTGCCTAAGAAACATCCGCGTTGCCTAGCAGATGGCAATGAACTGTTAAGGTTTTATGGAACAACTATTGAATGTTCTCTTGGCATCAATGGATCCTCTAGCCTGTGCTCATCGGATAAATGCTTCATTTGTCGAATTCTAAGACATGGTTTCATCTCCACTAAGAAGGAACTCAATGGCGGCGTGGTCTTCACAACTTCAACAAGTGAAAGAGCATTTGAATCAATTCAAGTGTTTGATAGTGGTCACACCATTTTGAGGAAGGCTTTAATGGTATGCAGAGTGATTGCAGGCAGGGTTCATCGGCCTTTGGAGAATGTTCAAGAACTGACTGGTCAATCAGGTTTCGATTCGTTGGCTGGAAAAGTAGGAATCTACTCAAATATTGAAGAACTCTATTTACTGAATTCCAGAGCTCTTCTTCCTTGCTTCGTGATAATCTGCAAGCCATGAAGGATATAAGTTAGTGTTAATATTTTTCCAATCATTTAGTAGGGGTATTATTTTTGAACTTTCAATAGTACTTGCTAGAGTTCCTTCTAGTTTTATTAGTGAGTGTACTATAGTTTTGGCCTTATATATGAATCTATATCCTGTCATGCGTGATATTATTTATTTAAAAAAATTGTTATATTTTTTGACATGAGGATTCTTTTTTCATCTTTTTTATACTTTCAAAAGTGGCTTAAGCTATTAGTATCTATTTTTGTATTTGATAATGTCTCAAATTACTTCAGAAAGTCAAAATGGCTCTTATGTTTAGGAGATATTTATTATGTACTGTCATCAATTTAATTCAAAATATGTGCTTTTTAGTATTTTGTTCAAGTTACTGTTATGTAATTTTTGTTAGAATCATGTTATGTATTGTGACAAATTTAAAATTAATTATAATTGTGAAATATATCAATACATAAGATTAAATAAAATTATAAGAAACCCAACTTATTAAAAATATCTCTAGAAAAAGGCTTACTACTAATACTAATAGACATCATTCACAGTCAAAACAATCACCGTAAACATTCACAATTAATGTGTTTCTTTTTTGTTATACAAAGGATTTAAACTTTAAATTAAGTATAGCTTTGGGCCCCAATTGTCCAAATATTAAAGTGGAGAGTATCTTCATCTGCCCAACTGTTGTTCGGGCCGCATGCACTTGTATTATTAGTATTGGCCGTTTTACCAGAAGCAAAGAGGTTGAACAATTGTCCACCGCGTACGCTCAAGACATAATTACTCATAATTTTCACTGGGTCTCTCTTAAAAATTTGTCTACCCCTACGACCAAGAAGGAGAAGCAAAATGATATGAAGTCTTGTGTATTTATTTAACAAAATGAAAGAAAAATAAGAATGTTCCAATTAGTAGAAATATCATAACGTTATTATATATTGAGATTCTATATTTAATATATAGTCAGGATTAATTACTCGATCGTCACCAATGGTCCCAAAATCATGTTCCTATTTCAGCTAAGGTTTTGAATTAATGACCTAACAAGGTCCCCATTACAGATGCATGTTCCTAACAAGGTCCCAATTAATTTAATTTGAAGCGACACTCCAAGGTAAGCTGCACATACGGTTGACTTTTGAAGTGTTGCATGTGCATGTAATTAGGCTCACATTTTTTTCTTTCTTTATTCACTCACACACACACACACACACTTTTACCACGATGGATGGCAAAAATGCAGCCCATCTGATCATCAGATATATAGTACCCTGCAGGCTGCAGCCTCATATGACTAATGTTCAAGCCGTTAGTTCGATAGATCAAAGTCGGCGAACGGCTAACTACATGCCAAATATTTGGCAATAAGATCAGCTAGATGCGCTTTCATTTCAACCGACTACACTGTCAGATTTATATATTTCCACTTGCTGCTATTTCAAGTTATATATATATGGAGTTAATGGAGCTGCACAGTTGTGCAGATTCCCAAATGTACACAGTAAACGATCGTAGAGTTAAGTCAACCTATAATTTGAGGATTCACTCTACATTTTTAGAGTGACTACTCTACTATCAGTCAGTGAATATTCTACGAGTGTAGGGTGACTTAACTCTACGATCTGTGTACATTTGGAATTTGTACAACTATTTTTTCATATATATATATATATATTTGTTTTTTGGTTGACAATACCACGCTTACAAATTATAAAGTTTGTTCCGGGACATCCTTAAATTATTGAGTATTGTTTCCTTTAGTAGTGATAACATGAAACTATATTAATTATGATGCATCAAATAAAATTGTGATAGTAAACTTATGAATATTGAGTTATTTAATATTATTATAAAAGATGAATTTTTCTTAAATTTTTTTTTTAGCAATTGGAACTCATTTCATAGAGCTAAGGTACAGTTTTTATGTTATATATTCTGCATGAGCAGAAATATAAAAAGACGCGCCGAGAAGCTAATAGAGGAAATTAAAGGCATATGTCTTTTTGGTACGGTGGACATGTTGTCTAAGTTAGAGCTTATTGACAACATTGAAAAACTAGGGTTGGCCAACCTTTTTGAGCAAGACATTAAGGAAGGAAGCTATTGTAGCATCTGACCGAAACCGTAGTATGAAGAAGGATCTCTATATATGCTACTGCCCTAAGCTTTATACTCCTTAGGCAACATGGTTCCTGTTAACGGTAATATTACTAAGGTTCCGATCTCTCTCGGGTTGAATCCAAGGAAACTTGACTGCAAAAGGAGGAAGATCAAAAATATTCTTGATGACCGAAGTGGTCGTGAAATACCTCAATGAGAAAGAAGATAAGAATAGTACCTTTAGAGATTGAGTGCCTCCTATTTATGTGTTTGGTGATGACGTGGTTTCACCCCATGCATGCCATTGCTTTGGGAGGAGATGGAGAGTTCACATGTATTTGAGGAATTAAGAGGTAAGCAACTACCCTCTGTCAGGCCGATAGGGGTACGTGTGATGCATTCTTTCCATGTTACTTTTAGGGGACAGGACAACATCTAAAAGTCGGTACAAGAGGCATATATAGCCTTTGACCCGTGGAAGAGTCGTCGGTCCTTCAACAAGACCGTTATCGGGGCGAACCTAATCCGTTGTTGTGATAGTCCAGAGGTATCTTCCTAGCTAGGTACTTATATCCTAACAATTACATTAATGTTTCTCCAAGTAACTGCACAAAATTTGATACTTGGTCGATTCCAAAAAAGAAAGAAGATTATCTTCTTTTTGTACTCAATGCTCAAGCTGCTTTTTGAAGCCTTGCACCGAGCTATCCAAGGTGAATACACATATATTAGACGAGGCTAAAGTTATCACAAGAGCAAATCTTAATTAAGAGTATGATATGATGATACTAACGTGTACCTTGACGGATTCATATGGACATAAACTCGTCTTTTGTCAGGTCCAATGTACCATTCACCAACGTGCTTTGTGAATAGTTTTTGGTATGTTTTTTCCTGAACCATGCACATATGTAAGTGACATATCTAAGCAGTTGGAAATTAATTGAACATTTGAACTTGATTAATGAATAGATTTATGTTACGTTTGGATTAAAGGAATGGAATGATTCATTCCATTGTAGTTGGAATGAGTTATTCCATATGTTATCACTCCCCCAACGAACCAAACACAATTTTTTTCATTCCAATCGTAATCAAACATAATTTTTTTCATTTCATATGAATGAGTCGTTCCATTCCCACATTCATTACTCCAATCCAAACGTAGCATTAGATTATTGATCCCAAAGGTGAAAAAATCCAAAATTGAAATATGAGGACTTCAAGTATAATTAAAATATAACTTTAGAGGATGAAAACGCAATTACGCCTTGATACGACGTTGTTTTAACTGGTGGTATTCGCAAAATAAAACACGCAATCTGAGAATAGATTTGGAAGCGCACTCGTGAGTAAAACGCAGACCTGCCCTTCTTCTTCGTTTCTCTCCGGTTCCCCATTTTCTGTAATTTTTAGAGAGAGGAAGAGAATCTGTTTCCCCCAATTTCTTTAATTTTAGAGAGAGAAAGAGAAAAACCTATTTGGAAGAGGGAGTTGCAGGGAGAGAAAATGTCGAAGAAGAAAGCAACAATGACTCTCAAAGATTTTCATGGCGGTTCAATCCCATCTGATCTCCCCCTTCCTTCTGCTCCTGGTGTGTAAGTTCCTTTTTAACTCACCTTTTTGAAATTCTCCTTTTTCCTCGACTTGTAATTTTTTTTATAATCAGATATTAATTTCACTTTATGCCTTGAATTAATCGTATTCTTAGATCTGATTCATATTTATATGTTTTAGTATTGATTTTGGTTGTATTTGCTTTGATAAGTAGATCTATAGTGAAAACCCTATTTATTTTTGGTTATTAATAGAATTGTGAGGCCTTCGGATCGGGTTGGTTTTGATCGGCCGACAGCATGGGGAAGCCCTATTGGAAGGGCGGATCACCGATTGAGGCCAGGTTCAGCCGGTGGAGTTAGGAATTTTGATGATAAGACTCCTTTTCTCCCCCATACTACACACATTGGGCGTAATTTTGATGAGGATGAGCGGACTCCATTGGATGGAGTATCCGGCCCACGTCGAACGGTCAGTGATGAGAGTATTCGTGCTCTGGGGGTTCGATCAGAGCCAAAATTGGATCATATGGAACCAAATAATAGGCCGGTTTCGAATCCAAGTTCTTATGCTGCTAGGTTTGCTGAAGGAGTGAATACTCCAAATTTTAGTGGCAGTAGGATGAATGATCAGAATGTGAATGGCAATATTGGGCAGGCTGTTGTTGGGTCATCTCCAAATGCATGGGGTTTGAAGAAAGATGTGGTGGTTCAAGAGCAGGTTCCTGTACCCTGGTCAGCTCCGGATGCGGCGACGAAATTAGCCCATGCAAGTGCACTTGAGAAGGTCTCTTCTGGAAGGTGGCATTCTAAACAACTATCCAATCATCAGATTGATGTTGAGGTTATTAGGCATCCTGAAACAGAGAGTGAAACCCACTTTCAGGGTTATGGTATGTACATTAGGAATATCAACGAGAATATGGATGTGCAGGTTGGGAGGGAATCTCATGAAGCAGCGTTGGTGAGGCACGCTGAAAGGAGTTTGACTGTTGATGATGGGATCCAGGTTGGTGGCAAGGATATACCGGTCTATGAGAGGGCTAGGTCTCCTATGTATTCAGAAATGAAGGAGAGGAACCATCCAATATATGCTGATGGGCTTCAACCACCTCCTAATGTTGGCAAATTTGGTGGATCCGTATTGCAACCAGCAGAAACATTGGAAAGGCCCAAGTTGAAACTACTTCCGAGATCCAGACCATTGGAAAATGTGGAGCCTCCTCCTATTGATTATAAGCAGGTAGACCATTTCTTATATTTACTATTTGATGCTTCTTTTCAAGTATTCCTTCTGTTAGTTTTTGCACATTCTCAACTAATCCCTCTCATGCAACACCAAAAGTCAAGTGAGCCTGGTCATGAGGAATATGTTCGTGAAACATACGGAAAAGGAAATGTTTTTAAAACTGGGTTAGCAGGGTCTGAAAGTGGAAGTCAGGTGATAGATCGTCCAAAATTGAGCTTAAAGCCCCGATTGCAGCCTCTTGAGCAATTGGAAAGAAATACCGAAACAAAAAGGTTTGTTTTAATCCTTGGAACTTATTGCATTTTATAAAGACTTTTACACTTTTAAGTAATTGCTGAATGATACATAGTGGTTGAGAGTAAGAGCAGACATCTCGATCATGAATTTATGATACAAAAGAGAAATCTTATCTTCCATTAAAATAAGTTGTCTTTATTTGTTCTTCCTTGTAACAAAAAATTGTAAAGATAATGCAAAACAGACTGTAATTTATTTCTCACTCCCTAATGAGGGGTATGTAGTACGAAGTGTCATTTTCACTTGATTTTCTGCTAAGTACTTGTCCAATATCATTCTTTTTTGGAGATTCTTGACGACCTTAAAAATTCTCCTTTATTTATTTTTAGCACAATATTTATGATGTTTTGCCACATCTTAAAATCTCGGTTTGGGGGCTGAGGGTAGATAAGTTAGAAGGGGCGTTATTGTATTTTGTTGAAGCATGAAGATGGAATTCCTCCCTTCCTTTTGTTTCTCTATTCTAATAAATTTCTTCATTTATTTATATTATATGTTGAGAGAAATTCAATTTTCTTGAAGATTTTTTGGAAGTTGGGCAATCATGAAGGATTGGTTGATTGGTCCAAACAAGTGTATCAGGAATTCATATTATATTAATTACTGGGAATCTACTTCGACAGTCCTGGGTTTTATAGATCCAAAAATGTAAGGGACAGGCTGTTGAGACTTGAGAATGATGTTACGAAAGTTAGAGTTGGGTTTGTGATAACATTGGAATAGTTCGCCTTTGTAGTACAGAGTGTCATTTTCACTTGATTTTCTGCTATGTACTTGCTCCATATCATTCTTTTTTAGAGATTCTTGATGACCTTTAAAAATTCTCCTTTAATTATTTTTAGCACTGAATATTTATCATGTTTTGCCACATCTTAAAATCTCGGTTTGAGGGCTGAGGGGACGTTATTTTGTTGAAGCATGAAGATGGAATTCCTCCCTTCCTTTTGTTTCTCTGTTCTAATAAATTTCTTCATTTATTTATATTATATGTTGAGAGAGAAATTAAATTTTCTTAAAGATTTTTTGGAAGTTGGTCAATCATGAAGGATTGGTTGATTGGTCCAAACAAGTGTATCAGGAATTCATATTATAATAATAACTGGGAATCCACTTCGACAGTCCTGGGTTTTATAGATCTGAAAATTTAAGGGACAGGCTGTTGAGACTTGAGAAGGATGTTACGAAAGTTAGAGTTGGGTTTGTGAGAACACTGTAATTGAGTTGGCCTTTTTAAGTGAGAATATAAAGACATTTGAGGTGCATATGTGCCACGTAGCAGGCAAACAAATACGTTGCATTTCAACAAGGCTTTGGATGTCACCCAAACCTAGTTATAAAGCATTGCCCCTGAGGAAAGCACATGACATTTTATTTTTCTCTCTCTCAATTCTTTTTTTTTTCAACTTACCTCCTTTGAAGTTCTTTTACCTTTTCTTTTGCTGAAATTTATCTGACTGATTGTAAATGACTCTCTACATATCCACCACGGTGCAGGAACACATTGTTTGGTGGTGCTCGGCCAAGAGAATTGGTGAGTGGTCCATTCAAGTTATGCATATTTATGTGATGATGTCAGTTCAGAAAAATCATTAATTGGGTGGCATTAGCAAACTCTTCATGATTTTGTATCAAATAATTACCAATTTGTCTTTAATGCTTTCACATATGATTTTCAAAATTGTAAACTATCAGAAGAAGTTTGGTTTTCACTTGCCCAAAAAGAAAAGAAAATAACTGAAATTTCAAAATAGCTTCATCAAATGATCACTTTAGCTAATGTGCTAGTGTTACTTCACGCCGGTTGTTACTCTTAATATCATGTTTTCTTTATTTTTTAAATGGACATGAAATCTTACCTTGTTGAGTTGCTGATCCTGCTCCCAGGTTCTGAAGGAGCGAGGCATTGATGATGTTGCTATGAACAATCATGACCGGGGCCATCCTTCAAATAGGTAGGCTACTAGTTCAGTTATTAATAGTCAGAGTTAAATGCTGTAAACCTCTATAGTCTAGATTTTTAGTTTAATCAGTTTTTTTTTTTTTGAAGAGTGAAACAAGATGTAACCAGAGCTGAGACAACACCAGTGCATGCAATTCCTTATCGTTACAATGAAAAAGCGGAGATTGCTCCCTTCAACCATAAGACTGGAAAAATTATTGATAGGCGAGATCACCGAGCAGATGCTGAGAAATCAGATATGCAGAGGAGGAATTGGCGAAGTGATAATCGAAGAAGCAGCAGGGACCTTGAGAAGCAGCAGCCACCACTGGAGCGACCACCATCACCAGAGACCTGGCGAAAGCCAGTGGAGCAGCCAGCGTCCCCTACTGGACCGCGGTACGGGAAAACAGCTTCTGCAGTTGAGATTGTCCAAAACTATTCGAAATTAGTCTCTGATCCAAAGACAGCAGATCGGTTGTCTGGCCATAGAGGCATTCCCAACAGAGGCCAAGTTCCTTTTTCTCGACTGACGGGTCCTCACCCAAGGCCTCAGATAAATGGTTACTGAATATCGATAAACTTCATTCATGAGAAGACTGTAGCTAGAGATTGTGGTCCAGCTAGTGAAGCTTGTTGGGGCTTCCGGGACAGTAATCGACTTTTGTAGGAGAGAGACACCTGATCATTTGCAATCTTCCCTGCTGGATGCTGTGCAGCATTGTGGTCTTCCACTGTGGATGTTGCCATCTCAAAGTGAAGTCCTTTCCCACAAGATTGGAGAAGAAAAAGGAAGAAACAGTAAACTTTTTTTTTCCCCATCAATTTTATGTTGACAATTGCCATAAATGTATCTCGGCTTTTTCAAGGGATAGAAACCAAATTGATATTGCTCATTGGATTTCGGAACAAAGCCGTTATGGTGAAATTTATATGGTGAAATTTATGTTGCTGATTCATAAATGGTGCTATTATGTGGTTGCTCTGGCATTGTTATAATGTTGTGTTGGATGTGATTCCGTTGTGCTATGTGGATCACTGAAGAAGTTTTGATGGAATAGTTTGTTTGTGTTCCTGGTCATCTTGTTTGTTTTTACTTGTCACAAATCTGACGTTGCATTAACAATATTTCTACTAGTGTGATACAAATACGTCTCCTGAGGAAATCTTTGTACGCTTCCCGTAGCTAATTGTTCACCCTTTCCACGTGTAATCGTGCAGAAACCTTTGCACGCCTCCGGTAGCTAATTGTTACACGTGTAATGTATGGCCGTGCCTTTAATTTATCATTTGATTTATTTTTTCTTTATATAATCCTTTGATTTCCTATTGAGTAGTACTATTTTCCCATCACAAAAACTAGTACCCATCATTAATCAAACACCAAACAAAATTAATTCAGTGAAGTTTATTGTGTTTGTTTTTTCAAAATTTAGTCAAGCTAATTATACTTTTATTGGACCGTACACTAAATATATATTCATACAATGACAACCAACATACAATGAAACCCGACATACATAAGCAACACACTTGGAGGAACCCATTAAAAGAAGAATGTTGATGGGAAAAGTGTTGGAATGCTTGTCTGAAAGGAAGCTTCTTGTCTGAAATAAGAAAATAAACATGCATATTTTAGGAATCTTATCATTTAACAAAACATCACATAACAAAAATGACTTGATATATAAGCTCTAGAAATGAACCTTAGAGAAGTCTTGTATCTACACACTTGAGAGCTTCCCGTTGATTCAATACGTTTAGTCTGTTTGTTCCAAGGTCTGACAGTGTTTACTGTTTTCTCTACATTGACAGCATCATCCTCAGTAATTGTGAAGAGCGATGGCTGCCACTGTGCTGGTGGTGCCGCCTTTCTACCACCAACCTTCCCCGACCCTTGGTAACATTTCTTCCCATTGCAAGACATTTGCTCAAGGCTGCTAAACTCTCCAGCAGTCCAAGTAGTAGGTGTTGTCACCACAGGCGCAACAGGGCCAAAGCAAGATACAAGATTCAATAATAACCTCATATCGGTACAAGGCTGCTTCTTAGGTTTGCTTTAGAATTTATATCTACATTTTGCCTTTGTTTATACAGAGATTTAATCTATATGCCTAACACGAATGGAATAGCTTTTTCTTTAGTGTAGTATAAAGAACGGAAAAAAACCTTTAACTACGTGGATCATTTATTTGGACTTGGCTTTATCGATAAAGATAGCAGTTTGTTAAATCTGAGTGCGTTGGAATCATTGGTAAAATTCATAGGTCACTAGTTATGATAGCGAAATTTCCCATTTTATAATTCTTAACACAAAATTATAGCAGTAAAAAGAAGATATGGTGAATCATAGTTAATGATAATTATTCTGATTAGCCATACATGCAAAAAGACATGCCTTTTGCATTCTTAGCGAAAACCACTTTCTGATATTTTACTTATTGCTAATCTATGGCATTATCATGGTTGGAGTGTGCCTTTAACTTGCCACCAATTAACTTCCAGGGTAATAGAACATTTTAGTCATCTTCCATGACTTTAAACTAGTTTTTAGAGGAAAAAAAATTTAAAAGTGAAACAAGAATTAGAAGAGCAAGAAGGAGATTATTAATCATGATAATCAGTCTGTACCTAGCATGTGAATTTGAGTTTTCTGACTAACATAACAAATTCTAGAAATATTCAGAACTTGTTAATAAGAATATGTTTATACTCTGATACCATGTTTTGACAATGTATGTCATTCTTTAACAATACATTCCAGTTCCATAGACAAAACTGAATCCCCACCAAACTTTTCCTCCAACATTATATCGCGCTAAATAACTAGTTGAAGCAAGAAAATTGAGCTAATCAAACTGCATTCAACAGTGTAAACTTGAAATACTCTTGAGAACTAAATGTATTTTGTTTGAGGCTCCTGATCATATTTTTAATAATTTAATTATTAAGTTCAATGATTGTAAGGGGTCAGACCTTTGGCCTGTTTCTTCTATGTACGCTACATTATTGAATTACTCCTTCACAGCCCTCAATGTAAAAGTACTGATACTTTTACATTGTGTCTCCATTTCCTGAGCAGAAGGTGAATAATTAGAATCCATGAGTGATGATGTTGGATTGACTGCCAAACAAGTTGTACTTTCCTGTGGGAGTGGGATCCTTTTATATAGCTTCTACTTTCTAGTAAAAGGAGATACTATCATATATAGTCAACTACGTAACTAACCCCACTACCAAAATTTGCGCCAAAAAGTAGAGAATTATTATCACACACAATTTACTAGCATGTTTTAGTAGTGGAGACCCTTGTATAGTTTTTCTTTAATACAAGGCAATAAATAATAATGTTTCTTATGCTTCTTATTCCTTGAGTTGTCCCCATACAAAAAAGCATTTTCTCTGCTTCCTTTGACTAATCAGCATAGCATGCCGATAAACCAGATACCTAATTAATCCCACCCTTCATAGCTCTGCTGCTTCAAGTATTCCCGCTGTATATTTGCATTTACCACCAACAATATTTGTCAGTCCATTAACCGGACAAGATTTTTCTCTTTGTTCTGGTTTTTGCAGAAAGTTTCGAGCCGAGTCTTTAACAATGGTAGTAGCATCCAGTAATATTGAAGTAGATGTCAATGGCGAAGAAATTTTCTTGGTAGACAAGGTGATTTTATTATGTCAATGACAGTTTTTAGTTTAGTCTTGTTTCTCTATCAAAAGGGTCAAAACTTGTGAAAAAGTATACTCTTGTTCAGTTTCCTAGTTTTGTCTTCTACTATCTGTTATTATCTCACTAGGTACATATGCAATATATTTTCACAAAGTTTGTTTTAACTCTATTGGGGAAGTTTTATTCAGAAATTTGGTAAAGAAACTTTATGTGACGATTTCTAATCTAATTAAATTTATATTTTTGGCAGAAGTTAATTTCATCTTTCTCTAGTCGCTTACACAAATTATTTGGCAAGTCTATTGGAACTCTGAAGAATTTGAAAGTGATATTCCACGACTTCCCAGGTGGGGCAGAGTGTTTTGAGCTCATTGCAAGATTTTGTTACAGCCACGGCAGAATTGAAATTACTCCTTCTAATGTATTTTCACTTCATTGTGCTGCCATTTACATGGAAATGAAAACAGACAGCTATGGGATGCCTAATTTGATTGACCAAACGGAGGCATACATGGAAAAGATCCATTTTTGGGCCTTGTCTGAACTCATAGTAGCCTTAAAACAGTGCCAAAATTTATTTAAGTCTATTAATTCTACACGTATTCGGGAACTCTTGAATTCTCTTGTAGGAAAACTTACTTTGCCTTGTATTGATAGCCCTTTAACTTCTTCCTCAGAAAGTTCTAGTTGCCAGTTTTCCGGTGAAATAAGTAGTGAGAATTCGAGGAACTCCAACTTTCAAACCACTTCGTGGTTCGAAGATCTTGTCTTTTTAAACATCGACTTGTTTGAGAGATTAATAAACATAATGTTGTCGCATAATTTTGATCATTTCGCGATATGTTCTTTCCTGTTTTATTATCAAAAGTCAAGATTTCATGCTGCCTCACCAGCTGATAAATGTAAAATTACTGAGACTGTAATCAATATGCTTTGTCTGCTTGATGGGACCTATATTGCTTGTAAACGTTTACTTGGTACATTTGGAATGGCTTTCAGTTTGAAACTGAGCAAAAGTTGTAAGGTTAAACTAGAGAGTTTGGTTGGTGCTTGGCTTAATCAGGCTACAATAGACGATTTGCTTGTCCGTTCTCCACGCGGAAAGAAGTATGCATATGATGTGAATTTGATTATACGGCTCGTGAAGTATTTTCTCTATGAAAGCTCCAAGCGTTTTTCTCTAGACAAACTGAAAAAGGTTGCTGGCTTGATAGACTCTTACTTGGCAGAGGTGGCTCCTGATCCTTACCTCAGACCATCAAAGTTTGTGGCTTTAGCTTCAGCCTTGCCAGATTTTGCAAGAGAGTCATATGACAGAATTTACCAAGCTATGGACATGTACCTTGAGGTACGTACTTATTAGAAACTCTAGTTTCCTATGGTTATGAAAGTATATATATGTTAAAATACTTGCAGCAATTTTGTTGTTTAGGTATAAATTTCACATATTGGTTGCAGTTGGGCAATATTGATCAGTTGGTTAAGAAAGTTTTGCTATAATTTAAGGGGTATTTTTTTTTCTTTCTAACTTTTGATTATTTGTTGGAGAAATAGGTATTCTTATCAGGAATCAGGAATTACGTTGTCTAAATATTACACATTTGAGCTATATCCTAATGTTCATAATTATGTTGTCTGAATATAATTTTTTTTGTCAGGTCCATTGCGGTCTGTGTGAAGAAGAGAAGATGAGAATATATTCTACAATGAATTACAACACGATCTCACCATTAACTCTAAATCACCTGACTCAAAATGTAAAATTTCCATCAGGCTTCACTGTATTTGTTTCTCAGCACAAAAGCCAGCCACCTTAAGGAGGTGGACACTCGCAAGACATTTGGTGGTGCTACATCATTTTATCACACTAGAAAATGTGAGTTCCGAGCAATGCCAGATCTCTAATGATACTCTTTTAATGATGGGAAGTTTTCTAGTATTACTTTTGAGGAATGGGATAATATATATAGTTATATCCGAAAATGTACTTTCTTTTGGCAACGTAGATGCATCTTTTTCAGAAAATGGCATCAAGTTTATTCATCTTAAATGATTCTACTGTACCTTTGCTAAAGATTTGAGAACTGGTTGTAATTTATAAGTCAAATAACTGTTCAAGTTACAAATAATGGGATATTTCCTAAAGCCATAATTGGATACACGGTTTTCTTTTACTAGGACAAATGCTTCATTGGTAGGAGTTAAGTTCTTAACATGGATGGAAAAAGAAATGCTTTTGCATAACAAAACAGAGTTTAAAAAGAGGCGCTAAACACATGCTTAAACAGGGGTAGCGAGTGCAGCTCTCCCGTGCCTGCTGATTCACCTCCTGCATTGGATAAGAAAACATTGAAAAATACGGAGCTGAACACAACACTAACGGTTCTTTAATCAATCTCCTAGCCCTTGCTTAACTCCTTATTCCGTAAACCGGTCTGATCGGACCCCGACATGCAAGAGCACAGCCCGGAAAGAATGCATGGTTCCCTGGAGCTTCAATAAAAGATGATTATACCAAGTTTCTCGTGACTCAATTGTAAAAAAAACTACTCGAAAATTTAAATATAAAATTAAGAAATTGGAATTTTACTTATAGATATATTAAATTTGGAATTGTATTAATTTGAATAAATTTGTCTAAATTTTAATTTGTTATTAAGTTTAAATATTCTGAAATAATTACACTTGTACCCACATATTAGAAATATAGTCACACAATTCGATTAGAAAAATATTTTTCAAAAAATAGACGATATTATGTATTGTCATAAATTTATATGGAGTTACAAAAAGTCAATGTCAACCTATATCAATTTTTAAAAGAATAATACTAGAGACACAAATTATTTTATAAATATTTTACAAACTGTTGATGTGATATACTCCATCTCAGCATATTATGTGGGACCGAAAATTACATTGAAACAATTTGTTGATCAATACGCTGAAGTAGAGTATGTCACATCAACAATTTATAAAATATTTATAAAATAATTTATGTCTGTAGCACAACTCTTTTCAAAATATATTAAGGCTGGAACTGGATGCTGGAATAAATATTTATATCACTTATTGCTTATGAGGAAATTTTCCATTTTTGCCTTTTCTTGGTCACCGAAATGACGTCGTATCACCCCGCAATAAATTTGCTTCGATGTCCATCTTCTCTCTGAAAAAAACAAAGCAAAAAGTCCTAACAAACGAAAGTTCAGAGAAGACCCCTTTTATCCTCTAAGAAATCCCCTTTAGATATTTTTCCTTATTATATCGCTTTTGATTTCGATTGTCTGTCTTGTAAACACCAAGATGTTAGAGAAGATCGGGTTGCCTCCAAAACCATCACTGAAAGGGAATAATTGGGTGGTTGACGCCACACATTGCCAAGGATGTTCTTCACAGTTCACTTTTATCCATCGCAAGGTGGGTTAGTTTTAGTTCCCCTATTTTCCATTTCCACCCTTTGATCTATTCACCCATTTAGTATCGTTTAATTTTTTTTCACCCATGTTTTAAAATTGCTTCTTTTGAGTTCTTTTCGTGGAATTGTGATCATGATTAGCTCAATTATATAGTGCTGATTTTATTTTTAAGGTTATTTTTGGTATTCTTTCTTATTGGAGGATCAACGTTGTTTCTTTTGCTTGTGTACCATTGGGTTTGTTATTGTTGGGGCATGGATTGGTTCTTGATCGTGAGTCCATTTCTGCAAGATATTGCAGCAAAAATTATTGGTGTAGACTGTCGAGTTTTTTAAGTTTTTGAAGATTTTTGTCGTTCCTTGTTGGGTATTTAGTGCAGTATGTAAGTTTGTAAGTAAAATTGGTTCAGGAGTAACTGGATGAAGATCAGCTGGTAATGAATTTTCAGGTTTGGATCAAATTCAACAATTTCTTGATATGATTACAGAAACAACCAGAAATAATTGTATCTCTATATTAAGCCAAATCCTTGATGAGCTATCAGAAACTGTGGAAATGACTAGTTTCTCTTTGCTTTTCGATCGTTAAAAGTTGTTCTAACGGGAATGTAATCCTAAGTTAGGGAAAAATGAAATGGAAACAAAATAAAAGCAAAATGCCAACAATTTAGCACCGTAGCTGAAAGTTAAGCTGTCGACGCGTTGCTGCTACATAGTGGTATCAGAAATCCAGGTTAGAAGCGTTTCCGTTAAAACATTAAATGAGTTGCATTACAAAGCTAAATGGTTTTGCTTTTTGGATATATGTGATTAAATTTTAGGTGATTTTGGATTATTGTAGCAATCATCATGGGAATTTCCCTTGACCGCCAGAACCTTCTTAACTTAACTTAATCATTACATGTTGAGTACCACAGTTGAGTTCTAATAGCAGGTTTGGGATGCTATGATTGAAACAATCGTTGATCAATTTTCCTTCAAAGTCCCTGAAATAGCTGGAATCTAACATAGTGAAAGAGTAAAGTTAAATCATATTATTTTTGTCTTTGTTCATTGAGATTGCTGATATTGCTTATTTGAGCTCATGTTTATGTTCATATAAGTAATTTTTTTAGCCTGTAATCTCTTATGATTGCATGTGGATTTCAGCATCACTGTCGCAGGTGCGGGGGAATTTTTTGCAGCAGCTGTACTCAGCTTAGAATGGTCTTACGTGGACAAGGTGACTCACCGGTGCGTATTTGTGAGCCCTGTAAGAAACTAGAAGAGGCGGCACGCTTTGAAATGCGACATGGACACAAGAATAGAGCAGGAAGAGGTACACTAATAATATTCGCGTATTTTTTTCTAAACGAGTTCACAAGTTAAACAATATCCATTATTAAGAAAAAACTGGGTCTTGGAAACAACGGTGGTTTGTCCCATTTCACAAAAAGAGTAACTCCAGTCCCTTTCCGTATAATGTTTAATGTGAAATCAGGATGCTAAAATCTTGCTTGGCTGTTTCACAATCTCTCAATATTTCTCTTGTTAGATCAGCTGCTCTTTCCTTTTTTCATTATGATTTTGCAGATCACTATGCCATTTTTTGGTTGTCCACTAAAACTGATTTGCTGCAAATTTCCATTGATGCATGCTTTTCATGAGCTTAGTTACACAGTTTGTCAGTCATCTTTGTCATTTGTATAAGAATACTTTCGAATTGTAAATACAGCCGGGAAATAAGATTTCGAGAGAGCTATGTATTCTCGTGCTCCATTGTTAGACCTTGCATTACAGGTTTACGTTTTGTGGATAGTCTGTAGAAATCGCCTGCAGTTTGGCCACATTCACCCACTGTGCATGACACCCAATTTAGCAATCTCATAAACCTGTAGCTAGTCTGAAATGGAGACACCTAAGGCTTCTTCAATAAGCTGTTTGTTTTTATTAAATTAGAAAAGGAATTTCGAAAGCCCAATAACATCTTTCTTTCATTCGTCCAACCTAGGGTTCTTTTCCCTTTCCTTTTATTTCTCCAAAACTTTATGATTTTTCAAACTATTCTTTTACTTTTAATTATATAATGCTGTAAAGTTTCATTGATAGAGTGGATATAATTTAATACTTTATAGTTTATATATTCAGCATGACTCTGTATGTGTTTGATAATGTTATGCATGGGGTCACCAAGTATATGAATGGATTATAATATTAGGGTGGCGTTGAGCCTTTTTAAAGACGGAGGGCAATGAGATGAGTTGGTCCAGTGTATCAGATCAGTATTGAGTGATTCACAAAAGTACACAAACTATTCCCCCCCCCCCCCCTCATAAATAATAAGTAAATAAAAGAGATCAATCGCTTGAAAAAAAATATAACATGTATTCCCTCCGTCTCTTAAGGAGTGTGACTTTGGCTACTTACATGGGTTTTGAGATAACCATTTGTTGCTTTTGACAGTTCAAAACTTTTTGGATTTATTTCCCATAACTCTCAGGCTATTTTGTCTTAGTGATTTAATTGTAAACTAATCATTTATTCAATTATACTAAAAATTATAAATACTGTTCACACTGATTATAGTACTATTGTCGTTGGCCATCATCTTATTTCTAGTGGATGAGGGCATCTCTCATTTTCGGAGGCAACAATTTGACATATTGGAATTTGATAGATAGAGTGCCTATTAATTGTTTGGAAATGGTTTATCTTGGGGCTAGATAGACATAAATAGAAGATAGGATAATCTTTCTTACGTTAGCAACACAAAAGTTTCTAGCTTAATATTGGTAGCTTTCCTTGCAGGTGGTCCGAAACTTACACCCCAGTATGAGGATGGAGTCTTAAACAAGATTATGGGTAATGATGAACAGGAATTGGCATCTTTTGGTCATGAGTCCAACATCAAATTGGTTTCAAGCAGTGCATCATGTTCCAATATTCAAGAAGCTATTTCCCATGATGAAGGGGGAGAAATGCTAAGAAGTCTTTCTGTTGGTGTGACTGAGATAGGATCCACTGCCCTGTCTACCCCTGATGAATTGCGACAACAAGCTCTGGATGAAAAAAAGAAGTTCAAAACCCTAAAAGCCGAAGGAAAATCTGAAGAAGCTTTAAGAGCCTTTAAAAGGGGAAAAGAGCTGGAGAGGCAAGCCGGAGCATTGGACTTACAGTTGAGAAAAAGTAGAAGAATGGCTTCATCTTCCATGAACATGAATGAGATCTCAAAAACTAAGGATGGAACTGGAGAATCGCGCAAGATAAATAAGCATTCTCCAGAAATAACTGAAGACAAGGATGACCTTGCTGCTGAACTAAAAAATTTGGGATGGTCTGATTTGGAACTTCGTGATGCAGATAAAAAGCCAGTAAGCATGAGTTTGGAGGGAGAACTTTCTAGTCTTCTTGGAGAAGTTTCTCAGAAAACTAACACCAAGAAGGTTGCTCATGGCTCTGACAAGTCTCAGGTCATTGCTCTTAAGAAAAATGCTCTTGCATTAAAACGCGAAGGAAAACTTCCTGAGGCCAAGGAAGAACTGAAGAGAGCTAAAATTCTTGAAAAGCAAATTGAAGAACAGGAATTCCTGGTTGATGCAGATGATTCTGCTGATTCTGATGAAGAGCTTTCTTCTTTGATTCGTAGCATGGATAGTCATAAACAAAATGATTTCTCATTTGGGGACGTTCCAGATACTAATTTTAACTTTGATAATCTTGTGGACATTGCTGATGGTCTAGTTGATAATTTTGAAGTGACTGATGAGGATATGGACGACCCAGAAATGACCGCTGCTTTGGAATCATTAGGTTGGACTGAAGATACTAAGGACACTGCTGACAATGAGTCTCAGTCTGTGCCTGTTAATAGAGAAATATTACTAGCTGAAATTGAGTCTCTAAAAAGAGAAGCTCTTAATCAGAAAAGAGCAGGTAATACAGCAGAGGCATTGACACTGCTAAAGAAGGCAAAAGTAATTGAAGGGGAACTTGGAAGCTACGATTCTCTGGGTACTAACTTGAATGCACATGGTTCGACGATAGTTCAAAGGGATTCATTGTTGCAACCTGCTGGAATATTGAAGCCAAATCTTGTGGATGCCGGGAAACCTGATGAAAGGAAAGATGCCAACCCTATATTGACACCAAAGAGTAAATTTATGATTCAGAGAGAGCTTCTAGCCCTGAAGAAGAGGGCACTTGCTTTGAGAAGGGAAGGTAAATTAGACGAGGCTGACGAAGAATTGAAGAAAGGCAAAGCTCTTGAGCAGCAGCTTGAAGAGATGGATCAAACTTCAAAAGTGAAGGTCACACAAGTGAATAATAGTTTTAAGGATGCTACTACTTCTGCAGTTTTGGATGTTGGATATGAAGAGGAGGATGTGACAGAGCAAGACATGCATGATCCATCATATACTTCGCTTCTAAGGAATTTGGGATGGAAGGATGAAGAGAATGGAAATGTTCAATCCCCACCTAAAGAAAATGTTAATACACCCATCATAACCAGTGATTCCTCTGTTACTTATGTTCATACCGGTATCCAACTTGGGGTATCTAGAAGAAGTAAAGGTGAAATACAAAGGGAACTTTTGGGGTTAAAAAGAAAGTCTCTTGCACTGAGACGTCAAGGGGAAGCTGAGGAGGCGGAGGAAGTGCTGAAAATGGCAAAAGTATTAGAGGCTCAATTATCAGAGATGGAATCACCAGAGCAGGAAGTTCCAGCTGAAGTTAACAAACTCCAGAAAGATGAAAGCAGTCAATTTTCTGTAAAAATTGATGCTGATGATGAAGGAGCCGCAGGGTTTTCATTAGAAGAGAATACTCCAAGGCCGTCCCAGAAGAGGAGTTCTACGGAAGAGTTGAGAAGGGTTGACAAGGTTACATCTGAGAAACGGGACAAAATAGATCGTGAAAATGTGAACAATAGCATTGATGAATCAAGCTCAACTCAGGTGATGGTTTCACAGAACAATCAAAGCTCACCTCAACAAGAACTACTTGCTCATAAGAGGAGGGCTGTTAATCTGAAGAGAGAAGGGAAATTAGTAGAAGCTAAGGAGGAGCTTCGGCAGGCAAAGCTTTTAGAGAAGAGTCTCGAGGACAACAATCCCAAGCCAAGTAGTAGTTCCAGTGACATATCAAGTTGTAATAATGCTTCTATTCGACAAAAAGAGCACAGTTCTATTTCGGCTCCCAAACTCTCTAGTCGTGATCGTTTCAAGTTGCAACAGGAGTCCCTAAGCCACAAACGTCAGGCACTTAAGCTACGAAGGGAAGGTAGAACAGCAGAAGCAGAAGCTGAGTTTGAATTGGCGAAGGCTCTAGAGACTCAGTTGGAAGAGCTGACTGCCAATGATCCAAATAAACTGTCTGGAAATTCAGCTGAACCTGTAGATGATGTAGGCGTTGAGGACTTTCTCGATCCTCAACTTTTGTCTGCTCTTAAAGCAATCGGAATAGATGATTCCCCCAATGTCTCTGGAGGGCCCAAAAGACCAGAGCCAGTGAAATCCATTGCTGGTAAGATTGACAACTCCGGCGAAGACAGAACTCAGCTGGAAGACCGGGTCAAGGCAGAAAAGGTTAAGGCAGTGAACTTGAAGCGTTTAGGAAAGCAAACTGAGGCCATGGATGCTCTACGACGAGCCAAAATGTTTGAAAAGAAGCTGAATTCTTTAGCTTCACAGCGATAAGTTGGACTCTTCTTTCATAGACGAGCATTTTTGAAAGCACAGTTGTTTATTTAAACTGGTGGTTTGGTCACCCTGGAAGAATATCTGGGGGCTAAAATATAACTGGGAAAGTGTATGAATTATATTTGTTTTGCAAGAAAAAACAAATTAGTAATTCTTTTCCTGGAAATTGTTTTTTTTCTTTTTGTCATCAGTAACATGTGGGGTTTTTGTAAGATAATGAAAATATTGAATTGTGTGTGTATCTTTTTCAGTTGTTAATTATGAATCTTGGAAGAGCATGGTGCAAAATTGTACAATTAATTAGAAGGAGACCGTTGGATAATTCTTGGCACAAAAAGTAGAGAAGAGCTCATCAGTCATCACCATGTATGTTTGTCCAGGAAGAGTACTTGGGGAGGGTTGACAAGGTTAATCCGATCGAGATGAGATGAGATGAGACGAAATAGTTGGTGAAAATGAGAACTATAGCATTGATGAGTCAAACTCAGCTCAGGTGATGGTATGGTTTCACAGAACCAACCTCCCCTCAACAAGAAGTACGTACAAGAGGAGCTAGGCCAGGCTGTACGTACTTTGCACTGAAGAGAGAATTAATTAAAGGAATTAAATTAGTGGAAGCTACTTAATTAAGGAGGAGCTTAGCTTTTAGAGAGGAGTGAGCAAAGAACCAAATTGCCACCCAAACCGCACAAACCTTAGCAATTAAAACGCACCAACGGTTTCGGCGTATGTGGTGTGTTGAAAAATCGAATTTACAATTTAGATTTAGTTACCGGCTAAAACCACATGCATAAAACCGAAACCACACCATACTTCTAAGTTTGGCAGTTCCAATGATTTTATTTTTTATTAATAGTATGTAAGCACCTTGCATATCTCCTAATACTATATCTCCTAAGCTTGACACTTCTAATGATTTTATTTTTTATCTAGCAAGTTTGATATAGCTCATGCTTGATCTGTTTAATTTGGTATGATTAGATTTGGTAAGAAGGCCTTGAAATTTCTCATATATCAAGGCTTAATTTTCCCCAGCATCTTGGTCCGCTACTTAGCTGCATATGAATCGTAACTAATAACTACCAAGTGCTATAAATGGTACCACTAGAAACTGAATATATAGGTTTATTGGATCAATGCATATCCATTCAAATTCATGGAGCTTGAAGTGTTCCTTGTGATTGATTACATAACTGTCCTCTCTGAGAATTTAATTTTGTAGCCTGTGAACCATACGCATGATGTTAACATGCAAGGTACCACAAATCTACAAACTTACTAGATAAAAAATAAAATATTAGAAGTGCCAAGATTATGTATATAATAATGTAAACTGCACCTTGTATAAAATTTTGTTGTTTTCAATTAGTTTTCGAACCCGAAACCGCACCGCATCGCACCAATCACAAGCGATTTCATATGCGATTTTAGATTTGTCAAATCGCACCTAAACACTTTTGTATGCGATTTGAATTTCAAAACACACAATGCTCACCCCTAGTTTGGAGGACAACAATCCCAATTCCCAAGCCAAGTTGTATATATTTTGACTCCAAAACTCTCTAGTTGTGATTGTTTTAAAGTTGCAACAAGATCAGTCCCTATTAGGGAGTGGGTCTGGGCTGAAGGTCCAGGGCGAATGTCCCAAAAGGACAATGCAAGGAGGGCCAAGGAACCATGGGTTGAGGAAGTGTAAGAGCCCATAGACAATATTCCGAGAGGCGCGATCGATTGAAACCCAAGTACCCTGAGACTGAGATGGTTCGGTCCCCTCATTAGCGCACACGCACACGCACACGCACACGCAATTGATATTCTATTTTTTCCCTTTCACCATTTATTATACACTCTTCAGACGGAAGAACAATCCCTTAGGCCACCGTGAAAATGTGATTTACAGGGTCGAAGTTCAACTCCCTAAACAAACGTCAGACACTTAAACTACGAATGGAAGGTAGAACAACAGAAGCAGCCGAGTTCTAACTGCTAATTAACGATCCAAATGAATTCATTGAATCCGGATCCTAATCCTAGTTATAAATTGTTGAAAATTCCTTTCTTTTGGGAAAATTCACTTATTTATGATATATTACTTAAACATTCAAGGGATTCTTTCCATTGCAATATATATAAAAACTTATATCAACTAGCTTCCTTACAGAGGGATAGGCTGAACAAGCAAAGAATAAAATCTATCCTTTGTCACACCATCTTCAACACCAAACCCATCTGATCCACAATTATAAAAGCAGTGGGCTGTTTTACACAGATTTATCATCGTCTCGATATAAGATTTAGGCAAAGGAATATCTGAATCTTGGCTTAATTTATTCACTCCTTTCCATTTTTTCCTCATCAAATCCTTCATCTGTTCACGGGCAACTTCTTCGCTAGCACCGGTATCAGACATGTAGCACTGGATTGATTTTGAAACATCTCCTCTCTCTAACTCATCCTGCATGCATGCATCCAACCAAATAATTGTTACGTACAAACCTCGTTGAAAAATATCAACAATATTTTATAATTGAAAATATGTCATACCGAGGATGTTCCGTAATCATCAGCTAGCCTAAAAATTAGTGATGACAAGTGTAATATATCTGGCTTGCTCTCCAAAAACTTTATTGCTTCCACTTTGATTGGATTTGTGGTGAAAATATAAGATAGAAGCGTCATAAGAGGGCCTGATATCGACACCCAAGCATTGTTCAAGTACTCCTCCAATGTTGGCTTGTGTCCACTAGCATACCACTGCGCCTCTACCACGTAAGCTTCGAGTAAATTAAGCCACTACAACATAATATTAAGAAAAAAAACATTTGTAAATGAAGATCATGAAGAAATGAAAAAAAAGAAGAAGTTTTAATTCAACCAAAAGCTATGAAATTAATTAGTAAAGGGTGGAAGAATATATAGTACTGCTTTTTTGAGGTGTGGTAAAACATTGATGTTCTGTTCCTTAAGGATGTCGTAAACTATTTCATTCACAAAATTGTAAAGCGCAAGGAAGCATATCTTCATGTACTCTGGAAGTTGGTTTATTTCATTAAAATCCCACCTGATCAAATGACAAAAATTATGTACCTTAATTAATGTTAAAATTATGTTCATAGGGAATGCAAATTCATCAAGCAGTATAATTAAGAGAAAACCTCTCAACGGCGTCAGTGAAGAGCTCAATTTCATCTAATGTACCATACACGTCATAAATATCATCTATTACGGTAGCCAACTGTATTGCTTTAGCTAACATTACTCTGCAGTATTCAAATCGAGGCTCAAAAGTAATTCCCATTGCCCATAAGAATGATGGCACCAACCTATCCCTAGCAAAGCTCAAATTCTCTACCAGCCCTGTTCTGTTCCACCACCTACAAACCAATCCAAAGCCAGTGATAAAAAGAAAAAGAAAAAAAGAGAGGCCAATTGTAAGAATGAATTAGTAACTCCAGCAGTTCCACAAACATATATATATATATATATATATATATATATGCGTAATATTAGTTAGGAATGCACTAGTGGTGACATTTTACAAACTTCATGTCATTTTATAATATTCTAAAACAAAAATATATCTCTAATTTTGAAACAAATAAAAATATGAATCTCTAATTTAAAAAGGAAGATATCTACTACGTATGTACATACATACCCTGACAAAATTTTGAGTTCTTCTTGGTTGAATCCTTGCACAAGGTTGAAGTTCAATTTAGCAAGTTGTAGTAATACAGGGATCATGTCATCGCTTCTTTCATACACATCGATGTACCACCTTGCTTCTAACCATGGCATCCTCCAACGCAATGGAAGCTCCATGGCATGTTTCACATGCATAGCAAGATTCGGATCAACTATATTTCCATGGAGTTCTTTAAGGTTTATATTTGTGAAGCACCATCCCTCCTCCATTAGACACTCTCCTTCAAAAGAATAGTAGGAAGCTTCATACAAACTCAACATCCCCTTCACATCTTTGCGAAGACATTCTTTGAAGCTCCCGTTATCAGTAAAACTCTTGAAAACAGCTGCATTATTATGGAGTAAGTATATGTATACCGCAATTAATATATTATCCACGTATAGGATTTATCAATTACTGTCTTGCATGCATGGTTAATTAGCGGAGCGCCAACGAGAAAAATGGGTTGAGGCCGTAATATTGAATAACCGTAGGTAGCTAGATAAAAACTATCTACTTCACCTTAACAAAAAATATGTATATATATATATATATATATATATATATATATATATATATTGATAGATTTTACAGTAAATTAAACACATCAATGTTTTATCTATCCATATACACAGATAGTTTTTATCTAGTTATCTATTATAGTATAGACATGAAAATACTTTCCCTAGAGTAGACAATGATAGGAATAAGGACAAACGACAAATACATAACTAAGAACCAAAAAAAAAAAGAGATTAATTACCTTCGGGGATATGATATCCGTGTTGTCTAAGGAGTCTAAATTCAAGCGCAGTAGAATGCAAGTCCTCCTTTAATCTCCACTTATTATTACTATGATCATTATATATGTTCTTCAATGTACGCTCTATTTCTTCATCAAATAGATAAGCCAATCCAAGTCTTTGCAAGTGATTGATCAGCTCAAGTTGATCTAATGGCTTAATTGCATCATTAAACATCTTCACCACATCTCCCTTCATCTTTTCAGCTCGTCCAGTCAAGCTTTCAGGCTTTTAAATATAGAACAATGTTTTCATTAGTGAAATGCAATAAACCAATTAAAAACTCAACTAACAAATGGCACCAAGAACATAATAAATTAAGTTAGGTACAGTGTAATCGCTTCTTAAAGACTGCAGATAATTGTTGTCCCAGATGCAAGGTTGGTAATTTCCTGATCTCCTAACTATAGGCAGTGGGTTAGAATTTGTGCTGGAACAACGAACAGATTGGACAGGCTTAACGGCAGTAGTAACACGTTTCGCTTTTGGAGATACTATTTTCCCGAAATTGCAATTAAGGATTGAAATATGCATAGTAGCAGCCATCATATATTATAACATGCATGCATGCGCTAAAGAACTTGTGGTGATAATGCAAGGGTTGCCAATGATATATATATATATATATATATATATATATATATATATATATATATATATATATATATATATATATATATAAAATGAAGGAGGCTCACGGATATAGGGCAAGTTTCCACAATTACCAACGGTGCATTAGTAAAGATATATAAAATTAATAGGGCAATTATATGCATGGGATTAATTTTAATTAATTAGTACATTCAACACCTATATAAGTACATCCAAAATTCAAACTTGGTGGGTGGCCGGAAGAATTTTTTTTCCCATTATTTTCTTAATTTGGGAGTCATCATCTCATCATGTACAAATTTATATATTTATATACAACTTTTTTGTCAACATGTGCGAACAAAATATAGTACGAATTTGTGGAAATTTGGGAGCGAAAAACTTGTACAATGATTAATACTCCTACTGTTGTGTCTCCCTGTGAAGTTGTAAATCATTGGAATTAGCAAGGAAAAAACTTGTGAATGATGGAGACTGTACTCTGAAGCCGCCATATATTGTAGCTGTTGTGTCTGACAAAACCATTCAAATAGAACGTGCTAACCCTAACCCTAGTCATGTTACATGCAAAACATTAAATAGTTACTTTTTCAAAAGTAAATTGCCTATCTAGGTTTAGCCTATTAGTCATGTACTATGTATATTACTTAAACGTCTGTTTCGATAGATACTCTCTTGTCTACAATATCATGTTATAAATCATATATTTTTTCGACTCGAATTAAATATTTTAATTCTATTTTTAGATAATGTTTAAAATAAATATCTTTTTTTTATATTAATAATTATTTTTATCATATTCTTTCTTTTATACCTTCGTAATCTTTTTATTCAATTTTTATTGAAAATTGAATAAATGTGAAAATATTTACCTTGGAAACTGGTGTATACTATACCATTTTCACTATAATATCTATTTCTATTTAATGTATTTATTGGGAATATCAAAATTAAAAAATATCTAGAGAATTAAATAATGTGAGAAATTAAAAATAATTATTGAGATCATAAAAAAATAAAAAATAATTTAATTAATAAATAATCAAAAGGATAATTTAGGTTAAAAAAAATTATTAATCAACTTGCGGAAAGAATTAAGACGTTTATTTGAGAAGGGAGGCAGTACATGACTTAGAACTTAGAAGTACGAAATGAGTCAAACAAATATAGTACTATCAGTCGAACATTTTGATTGGTTCAAGATCACACCGAGAACTTTCTTTCTTGTCTCCACTATGAAAGGAGTAATGTCATTCATTTTCCGATCTAGTTATGATAAAGTTGTGTAATCAGTTTTATATTTTTATTACGTTAGTTATAACAAATTCAATAATGTTATTGTCATATAAAATAGTCACATCCTACTTGCATACAATTGACGACGTGACATTTGTAAATTTATTGTTAAGTTAAGTGGATCATGTCAACAATAAATCTATGGGTGTCACGTCAGCGATATATAAGCAGGGTGTGATTATTTTATGTGATAATAGTATTATTAATCATACTAATTATCTATGGTGAAATTGGAGACAACTCTATACTAACCGGGTCATTCATTCTCGGTATAGATTCTTGGTTATCTAAAAAAATTTGATTAAAATACAATTTAAATCCCAAATTTAATAGTAAAATTGAAGTTTACACCCAATAGAGAATGAAATTTTATTTCGAACTTTCATTAATTGCTTAACTATTTGTAATAAATATGCAAACAAACACATGCAAATCACCCCGTACGACGATCAACATTTTATCAAAAATGTCTTGTACTAAAAACTTAACTTGAGTACTTTCCAAGACTGTCTTTCAGTGTTTTACAGCATGCCATAATTATATAGGGTCCACTTAAAAAACACCCTTTAATTTATATTGAAAATAGTACTGTTTCATCAGCATAGAGGGAATATGTTAAATACTTAAATTGTTAATACTTAATAGTTATTTTATACTACAATATCCAAGAGCTGTATATGAACACAATTTCATGTAACAATTTATCCAAATTAAATGTATTCATGACTAAGAAACCTTGCAATTCAATTTTTAAATTCAATAATCAATCAATTAACAATACCAAGCAAAACTCAAATTAATCCAAACTAAACTTGCATATAATCAAAGATCAAACCTATGAAATTAAAAAAAGACTAATATATTTAAATTCATTCAAATTAAACCAAATTAAAAGTTGTAATTACCCATTTTCGAGGAGAAGGACTCCAATCCATTCCCAAAGGCAAATGCGAAGTTTCATCGTGTTTGTGCTTTGGCGAACTCCGTTCCTGTATCCAAGAGTTGTATATGAGCACAATTTCATCTAACAATGTATCCAAATTAAATGCATTCATGACTAAGAAACCTTGCAATTCAATTTTTAAATTCAAAAATCAAACAATTAACAATACCAAACAAAACTCAAATTAATCCAAGCTAAATTAAACTTGCATATAACTAAAGATCAAACCTATGAAATAAAAAAAGACCGATATACTCAAATTAAACAAAATTAAAAGCTGTAATTACCCATTTTTAAGGCGAAGGACTCCAATCTATTCCCAAAGACAAAGGCGAAGTTCCATCGTGTCTGTTTTTTGGTGGACTCCGTTCCGTATCATTCAATTTGAATTGTAATTCCACTTTTCTAAAAGTTTAAAAAAAATTAAAGGGCCGGGGTTTTGGTGATCAGATTTGTTATGAGAGAGGAGAAATAGCGGCAAAGACAAGAAGAAGATGAAGACATGAGTATGAGGAAAAATTTGGGCGAAAACATCACTCTGGGCCTATGATTTGAAGAAGATAAAAAATGAAGAAACTGAATTTAAACGAGAAGGGAAACAGAAAAGGAAAGGAAGAGTCGAACGATTGATATCAGACTAATTCCTAAACTCGTGTGAGAGAGAAGAAAGTAATGGAGTTAACTCTTAATTATTAATTAAGGGTTGAGTTAGTGGGTTTTCCAATTAAAATGATCTTAAAAATCCATTGATGGACCGTTTGGACTATAAATTCTGTACCATATATGAAAGCAAACAGTTGCACATATGTCATGTCTTCCATCGCAGTCTACGATACCATATCATAAGGAAACTGATATTTTCACATAAAAATTTGATATTTTCACATAATCACTTATACATGAATAGTGAGTGTGTCACATCTCTATGCGAGAGAAACTCATGTGGAAATATAAGTTTCCTGTCATAATAATAAGTCAATGACATATCAACTAGTTAGGATAAAATCTATAAATGAATATTCATCAGAATTTTTGTAATTTTACGTATGGTCCCCTTTTTTATCCTTGCCCGAATCAAATTCAAATTTTGATTAATTGGTTTTAATTGAGAAAATGACTAAATTCAAATTTTGATTGATTGGTTTTAATTGAGAAAATGGGGAGCCAATACTTTTTTGTTGTTGTTAATTTCTACACACACTCAAAAATAACTCATACACCCAAGAATCGAACTCTTGACGTCATGAAACCATAACATAAGAATTACGGCTGACCAAGAATCATAAGCAGAGCCAGTACTTTTATATATAGGTATTGATTAGGGGAGGGGGTTGAAAAATTGTTGAAGGGATTGAGGATGTGGGGTCTAGATTGGACGAAGGTGAGCAAGTGGTGTTCAAGGCTGGTGTTGTTGTTGCATGCTTGGGCCGGTCACGGCGGCGGCCGACGGGTGTATAGCTTAGTTTATATGTTACTATATCTTAATTTTTATTACATACTCTATTTATACTCGAGTCAAATGCTTTCTAAGTCACTGTACTATACGTCAACTTACAACTAGGTCACTGAACTTGTTAGTTCCCAGTAGGCACAATATAGATCTATAAGGGGGGTTGAATAGATCCTTTTTATTTTCAAATACTTTTCTCGTTTATTTTGTATTGCTATTAAATTAGCATATGACAAACATAAGAATCTTTTCAAGCACAGCGGAATAAGTAAAAGATTCCCTTCATTGATATAATCATAAACACACATACATTATTCGTAGAGTTAGTTCAGTTGTAAGCAGTTAAAACATACATAGCAGCTACAGCAGTTAGTGTATATAATGTAAATGATATAAAGTAAAAGACGCAGGGGGGTTTTAAGTGGTTCAGAGACTCAAGCTCCTAATCCACTCTTCTGCTTTCAACTAGCTGAATTTTCACTAAGGAAGGTCAGCACCCTGAATCACTTAGATTCCTTCAAGGCCAGCAGCCTTGGGACTTCAGTTCACTAAGAACTCTTTAAGGCCAGCAGCCTTGGGACTCCTTTAGTTCCCCAGGAACTCTTCAAGCCCAGCAGGCTTGGAACTTCATTTAGTCCCTCCGGACAAGGACCCCTCAGGCATTGGCTTCATTTAGTCCCTTAGGACAAGGACCCCTCAGGCCCTGGCTTCTTGTTGAGTTGTTTGTTGGAGTTGGTGCTGAGATGCTAAGATGTCTTCATGCTCTGAACATCTTATGTACTTAGCAGCTTGTCTTGATCACCCTTGAAGTGTAGTTGAGTGTTGCATGATGCTCAGCTTCTTAAGTTACTCAACCACTTCAAATGATCCCTTGATGACTACTTTGAAAATCATTCTCCTTGATACTTGATGGCTGCACATGATGGGTTTCTAAGATGACTGTAAGCTCTTCTGTTAGGTACTTAGAAACTTTCTCATGCTTGCCACCATGATGGCATCTGTGATTTCCCTTCTTGATACTTGATTCCTTCTCATGATGGACTTGCTAAGATGACTGTGAGCTATTCTCTATGGTACTTAGAGTCTCCCCATGATAGACATCAAGATGTCATTGATGCTCTTCTTTCTCTCTGCAGTTCAGAACACTCTTCAAGTAGTAGAACTCTCACTTCTACTTCTTTCTTTGTATGTCTCTGAGTGTTCTTGGTGGATCGTAGAGGGAGCCTTCGGACTCACTATCTCACATGGTTTAGATCCGTCCACCGTTACTCCAAACTCAGCAACTCCAGCCACCTTTGATCTTTGAAGCTCTATCTGATTTATACTCCTTCCCAATACTCCCGTTGGAAAGTAGTCGTTGAGAGCTATTCAAATTTCTTCACAGATTTTGAGTTGCTTGAGGTAGACAGTAGATGTGATATGACATCCCTTTTCTGACTTTCTGACACTGCGGTCTATTGTTTCATCTACCTCGTCAGAGATGTCATTCTGATGTCTTGGGCAGGGCGAAGACTTTATTTCCTCCCTCTGATTTCTCGATCAGAGGTTGTCCTTTTGCATCGATGCTCTCAATAAGCTCTTGTCCGAATATCAACCTTCAGATTGAACCATTGCCAATGCTTCAATCTTCAGATGTTTCAAACTCTATGATTCTGATGCACGTCTTCATGGACCTGATCGTAATGTCTTGTTGAATGTTGCTCATAGACTGGTAGAGTCAACACTACGATCTTGAAGAGTGTTGATTGGATCTTCAATGTAGAACACCTCTTCCTTCTCGCTGTGCAGTGCTTCAACACTTCTGTTTGCTTTGACTGTTCTCAGATACTGATGGCTAGACTTATTACTCTGGCCCCTTCTGAATAGCAAGACACTTTAGATTTGTGGCACGTCCAGCTCGCTTTCTCCTTGTGATCTCCCGTTCACTTATCATCAACGGACTGACCCAATGCTTAATCACTTTAGTCTTGATCTTCAGAGGCTGACTAGTATCACTGTGTACACTCCATCAGTTCTTTTCTTTGTTTGGCAAATACTACGATCTTGAATATTTCCAAGATCATTGTCTTCTGTTCACTTGACAGCTACTGCACTTGCTGACTTTCTTTAGTCAGCTACTGAAGTATTCTTGGATCAACTTATGGAAGACTTCATCTCGAATGGCTTCTCAACTCAATCTTGATGCTGATTGGTTTGGTGCTTCTGTTAGCTTGCATGTCATTCGTTGAGTGCTCTCTGATTTCTTTCAGGTGGGATGTATCTATACAGTGCCAACTAGAGGCTTTATTCCTTTGGATTTTCTGGGAGTGCTCATTTGTTGAGAATCGTATTAGCTCTACGATTCTACCTTGGCATTGTGAGCACATCTGTTGAGGTCATAGTTTTGCACTCTACGATTCAGCTTCGGCTGTGCAGATACTACGACTCCGAGATCAGATCCTGACACTCTACGATTTCTGCCTCGTGCTCGATGTCTTCATCTGATCTTGCTCGACTACGATCTCTGCCTTTGATATGATCAGTAGACTCTACAAACTTAGAGTGTAGTCTACGATCTCTGACTTGGCTTTGGCAGATGCTCAGTCAGCTCGTAGACAGGCTGTCCCTACGATTCTGAACATGACTTCCTCAGCAGACTATGGCTTCGAGGAAGTTCTTCTCGACACACTACGATTCTTCCTCGTCTCTCCTGACAGTCTACGAACTCTGAGATCTACTATCTTGCACACTACGATTCTGCCTCGACAGCTCTCGAGTTTTTCTTGACTCTCCTGGTAGACTACGATTTCTGGTGCAGTGATTGACGACCAGACAAGCCCATTTATTACATCATAAGATCAACCTAACATGCTTGATCTTTCTATTTTTATAGTCCTTGTACATCATTTCTTTTTAAGGACTTTACAAAGCTATTTTGCTTATATAGGATCAACCTAACACATTTGATCAATTCATTCTAAGTCCTTGTACATATATTTCTATTATCTATCAAAGGGCTTTACAACTTTTCTTGATGCAAGCATACTTGCATATTTATTCATATATATCATAATCAAATCATATGTAAATAGGAATAACATTCACATGCTTATTCCTGACAATCTCCCCCTATTTAATTATGACAAAAATAATAAGTGCATGTTATGAATGAATCTTATATATTGTGAGCAGCTGTATTTCTAAAACAGATAATTATGAATGTCATTTATAATGATACGGAATTAATACACTAAGACCTTTTACATCCTGGATCCAGAACATACCTAACTAGTTAGAAATGTACCTCTTTGGCTTCATGTATGTTTTCAAGATGTCTGTTGATCAACTATTCATCTGTTTGTTCTTCTTGTTCCTGCTCCCCTTGAGATGATGACTTTCCTGCTTTGCTTTGCTCCCCCTCAGATGTATGCTTCTCTTCTCCTTCTGGCTCCCCCTTAGCTTTGGCATACATAGGTTCATCATTCTTCGGCTCGCCCTCAGAAGATGACTCTTCTTCTTTTTCTTCTATCTTCTTCTTTGACTTCTTATCTCTTTTCCTTATGCTCTTCTTTGAATGCCTCTTGCTCTGCCTTTCTATGCCTTTTTTTCTCCCCCTTTTTGTCATTAATCATTTGGGAGAGCTGCTCCATGTTGGACATAAGCTGCTCCATCAGGTAGGAGGAGTTAGCAACTTCAAACTTGAGTTCCTGTTGGCCTAGCTCAAGTTGCTCTGAGAAAGACTGCTTCATGTTGTCAATCTTGTCAGAGAGGGCTTGGATCTGCTCTTCACTGGCCTTCTTCGCTTGTAGTGCATATGCCTTCTGATCATTTATGACCTTCAGATAGATGTTATCTCTCTCTTTGAGTTTGAGAGATACATCAACCATAGTAGCTTGAAGTCTGTTCTGGAATGAATTATCTCCTGTTGCTGTCAGCTTCGTAGACTCTTCAGTGAATAGAGATATTTTCTCAACCAGTTCATCAGATTTTTTCATCATCTCCTTCTCCACAGATATTTGATCATCTGGTTGAGTAGTCTCCTGTCCAGCATCAGATTGAACTCTACGATTTGCATCCTTGGACAGATTTTCGAAGGTGTTGAGAATCTGAAGAATCGTTGAGTTCCAATCATTGGTTGAGGATGAAGGAATGTCTGTTAATAGTGCTTGAGCAGATGGAGGCTTCTGGTATTTATCTTGAACACCATCAGTAGTAGAGTGAACATGCTTTACGATCATCTCCATTGTCATAATCCTTCTTCCTTGAGAGTCCACTCTACGATCGTAGGGGATGTAGTGGTTGCCGGCATGTCTGTAGACTTTGTAATGGGGCTGTTCTTTGATCATCATTGTTGTAAAATTCTTCACCCTTGGAAAGTTCTGAGACACTATCTCCAAGCTTGGAAATTTAGAGTAGCACCAGCTGAAGTAACTTCTATCTCTTTCAGTATGTGCCTTTAGCCAAGGCATCCATTGGAAAAACCATCTCATCAACAGATCATCAGGGTTGTAGAGGATAGTAGTGCAGTTCATCTCCATGTTGTTCTAGTTTTTAAACACTTCAAATGTAGTCATCCTCACAACCTTGAGATGTTCATCTCCATAATTTACCCACCTTTCTGGAGGTGCTTCTGGAGGTTCATCAAAGACTTCCACCACTATTCTCCTGGTGATTTTTGCTGGAGAGAGGACATGATAGAATTCTAGTTCCTCTGATTCCTGATTTTCAGAATTGGAACCATTCTTCATTTCTTCTCTTTCAGAGCCTGAACCATCTTGATCATTTCTAACAGTGAATTCTTCTTCTAATTTATATTCTTCGCCACTGGTTCTATCTTCAGCATTTTCATCCTTCGATTCAAACTCATCATCACTTAGTTCAATGATAGCATTGGAGTGATCGCTTTTCTTTTTAGAGGCAAATTTGACTTACAGTCTGTAGCTCTTCCTTCTTATTGGAAGTTCAACTATAGGAGTTTCAGACTCTTCTTCCTCTTCAGACTCTAGAGCCTTTAGATCATCAGACGAACTTCCTTGAGGTTCAGTACTGATAGGGGCAGTCCCTTCTTCTTTGGACTCATCACCCTTCGAGCTGTCATGGGGGCTTTCAGGATTGGGATGGGCACGTTCTTCTTCTTTAGAAACAACATCATTTGACCCATCATCTGGGCTTGTTGGGGCATTTACATTTGGGGATGGAGTCGGGTCATCTTGATTCTCTTCTTCATCAGCAGATGTTGCATTTTCATCCATTAATCCATCTTCACCTTCATTGCTGGATTTGGTCTGTGAGGACTCAGCCTTGACATCATCCGTTCCTTTTTCTTCTGCTGACTCTACGTCCTTCTCTTCATCAGATGTACTTTCTTGAGAAGCTGGGGATGACCTATTTTCCACCTTAGCTTTCTTTCTTAATGGCTCTTGAAGCAACCTGTTGCTTCTTCACTTTGTGGTTTCAGCAGTCAGGACTCTTTCTTTTTCAGCCTTGTCTTTGGTGGAGAGACTTCTTGGTGAGGCCTTGGTTTTCTTCACACCTCTGGATGTCTTCCTGGCTAGTGTGGTTGCTGCTAGTTCAGAGTCATCAGACTCAGAGCTTTCTACCTCTTTTGCCTTCCTTTTCTTTGTAGAGGCCTTGTTACTGCTCCCAGTTGTCAACCTTCTATTCTCCTTTGGGTTTTTCTTCCAATTTACAAACAATTATAGAGACATAACTTTGTGAACATTAAGAGGTTCTCCCTCGTAATCCTTGATTATTCCTCATAGCTTCTTCTTTATTACAATACTCAGCAGTCTTCCATGAAAGACCTTTGTCAGAGGTTTTTCTGTAGACTTCTTTAGCTCAGCCTTTTCTACCCACTTGGAGATTTGATCAAACAGGATAACTCCAAAGTTAATTTGTTTCTTCAAAACTATTGCTGACATTATCTTCAACTGCTGATCAAGCACAGTATCATGTGCAGTATCCTTGCATAATATACATTTGCCCACTATCTCTGCAAGGAACTCAAACTCTTCTGAAAACTCCTTCTTCATGTCCTTCAGACTAGGGTTTCTTTGGTACCCCATAATCTCCTTTACTTGTTCCGTATCGACATCATCAAGGCTCTTCAGTCCTTGGTTAGGAAAACCTAGGCATTGATTGAGGTAAGAAGATTTCAGCTTTAGAGACTGACCTTTAACCTTGGTAGAAAGGGTTCCGGAGTTTATGGAGGCATTTGAGTAGAACTCTTTAACTAGGTCAACATATACTTGAGTGTTAGCCTCAAGGCATTCTGAGAATCCAGCTTTCTTTACAAGCTCGAGAATATCTCTGAACTTCTTCTTGAATTTCTCAAATGACTTGGTTCCGAGCTGAATGCCGGTGATTACTCGCCAATCTGCCATTTGAATAGTTCGAAGAATATGGGTATATGATTTAGAGGAGTCTATGAGAGATGGCTGATTGTGATTTGGTAAGGCTCTGGAGGGTTAATCTATTTTGGCACTTGAGAGGATTTTAGGGTTTGAAAATGGGAGGGAGAAAGGTTCGATAGCTTCTGATAACTGTTTGCATATTTGAATTTGTCTTTATGGTAGTTCCTTCTAACTCTGCATAACCAGTGATGTGTCAACCAACCATTGGTTGCACGATGCCCTGTAATGAGCTGTAACTCCCCATAACTTTTCAGTTAGATATTTCCTTTTAGAAGAGTAGACGTTTAATCGACGTGGCTTTGACCGTTGACCTCTTAATCCGTAGAGTAGCATGGTAAAGCAGCTACGGACTCTACGTTTTCCTTTGATGTCCCAACGATCAACTTTTGAAAGATGTTGTAGTGGGTGGTTTAGGCATCAGTCCTTATCTAGACACTGCACAGCTTGACCACTGATGTTCTTTATGAAGGTTTGAGGGCTCCATTTCTGAGATGAATCTACATGACTTCTTTCAAGCTGATGTTTGAACTTATCTCCCCATACTCTAAATGGTTGAGCAATTGTTCAGTTCTTCAACGCTCCTCATGAGTTGGATTATCCTTTGGTAGAACTGTGATCGTCGAGTCTTCTTCTACGATCGCTGAGATTGCACTACGATCGTGGAGTTCTCTTCAACTTTGATTCTACGATCGTTGATTGACTTGGTTCTTGAGATGAACTTTACTTAGCATTCCTTTTGGGTCAAGGTAGCTCAGGAAGGGTCAACCTCTTAGAGTGAGCTAAGGGTCATGTTTGTCCCTGAGGCGCTTTCCTGATGAAATACTTTGGAAGTGATTTGCAATGATATCTCATTTGACCTTTTCTGGTGGGGAGGTCCTCTACCAACTTTAGGCAATTGTATTTGCTGTAATCGTGGTGTCCTCCTGCTCTTACACTATGATCGGATGTTTGATCGCAGGCACTCTACGATTTTGGGTTGGGTGGCTGAAAGGTTATCAATAGTACATTTTGAGACGTTCCTACTGACTATGGATCTTCATTTGGTTCATCAACCACAAAGTTTTGGGACTCCGTAGCTGGTACATTTCTTCATAGTGTATCTCAGTGCTGTTGTTCCTCAACAGATCACTGCTCCCTCATGGTTGATGTTGTCTTCTCAGATAGATGTGATTCCCTTTTCTTTAAGTTCATTTGAAGGCAGCCTTGCATATCTCCTTCTAACTGGAATCACCATTATCACTTGAATCTTCTTGTATCGTAGGCATTGATATTTTCAGTATTGATCACTCTACGATCTTTTGATAGCACTAAGAACGTAGTCTTCTTTGACAGTATTGTGCTTGCTGAATTTTGCTTCCACGATGAGTTCCTCTAGACTGATGCTCGATGATCCTCTGTTGTGAGCTTCCTTGAGGATTTATCTTATATAGCATTCTTTGCTTGCTTTTGAGCACATAAGACCCTTTTTATCTTTGATTGAATGGTCTGCTTCCATATACAGATTAGCAGCCATATGAGCTCCATTTTGTTTAGCTCAGTGGGTCTTCAATAACAGGCTTGGACAGATAGGAATTTTATCAGAATCATTTCTGAGTGGTCCTTCCTTAGCCTTCTGCTGGTTGAGTCTTCTTGACTGAAGTCTTCTGCTTTTGCATTCCTTAGTGTGGCCAGATAGACTAGGTACCTGCAAGTTAGATATATTTCTATTTTTGGTACCCACAATTAAGTGAGTCCTGCTAGGTTAGTTTTCTAAACCCCTGTTCCTCATATATTTAGAATTAACAACATAGTGATCACCAATAATCATATTCATGCAAGCAATTAGTTTAGATAATACATTTTGAGATGCATGATGGTGAGTGTGTGTGTAAGGTTTGACATTTTAATGAACCACTCTTTCTCTTTGATGGTTTCATCATTTATTTGGTTATGTTTATAGAGTTTAAATGTTCACAGAGTGAGAATCAACTCTACGATTTATTTGTATCAGGTCGATTCATGGAGGTGATCAGTTTCTACGAATCTTCAAGATGCACTTGAAGAACTGATCATACTCTGTGGGTTATCAAATACTTAGAACATAGGTTTGTACATACATACTAACCCATCAACAAAGATTACTTCTCATAGAATAAATTTAACCAGTGATGCTCTTATAACCCATTTCAGATTTCCTTCAAGATGTCATCTTCAACCTAAAACTTGGATGGAGAGAAAGTTTATAGGCATTTGAGTTTCCAACTCAGTGAACTTTCTCTCTTCACCTTTTTAGGTAGATTATGACCCCTTGAAAGAATACTGTTATAGTTCATAAGGAGGTGCAACTATGATGTACACATTTATATTAGAGAGGAATCGTACCTTTATGCTATCAGTTTCTTTAACAGTCATTTATCTTTAATATACTGAGTTTAGGCATTAATGTGCATAGCTTTACATTTGCTCCTGACGGCTTGTTGCTCCAGTTGGCCTTTGATCAATTAGTTGTGGTCTTGAAGATGCAGGCTAGGAAAATCTTAGCATCTTTAGTTCTTTTACATCCTTTAGTTCACAAAGTTTGCACCCAGCTACTAGTTGGCCAGACACATGTTTGAGAAGATCTTATTTCTTCTCTGGATAAGCATTTCTTAGCATGTATGGCCTTTTCATCTTTCAGGCTGGTGGATGCTTGACTCTTTGTTGTTGATGTCTCTTGTACTATCTCGTCTGGTCTTCAGACTACAAGATTGACTGTAGGCAAGGATTAGTCTTGTTGATATAACAATCGAGAACATGGACCAATCTGAGCAGCTTCAGGTGTATATACATATTTACCTGTACACAGTATTTCTAACTTGTGAGCTCATCTGCATATAATAAGTTACTTACTACTAAACTAAGTTTAGAACAATGTTTGTGCCTAGGATCAGACTCAAAGCGATTAGCTTTTCAATATAGCATGAGAACCTGCTCTGATACCAATTGCTAGTTTCCAGTAGGCATAATATAGATCTAGAAGGGGGGGTTGAATAGATCCTCTTTATTTTCAAATACTTTTCTCGTTTATTTTGTATTGCTATTAAATTAGCATATGACAAACATAAGAATCTTTTCAAGCACAGCGGAATAAGTAAAAGACCCCCTTCATTGATATAATCATAAACACACATACATTGTTCGTAGAGTTAGTTCAGTTGTAAGCAGTTAAAACATGCATAGCAGTTATAGCAGTTAGTGTACATAATGTAAATGACATAAAGTAAAAGACACAGGGGGTTTTAAGTGGTTCAGAGACTCAAGCTCTTAATCCACTCTTCTGCTTTCAACTAGCAGGATTTTCACTAAGGAAGGGCAGCACCCTGAATCACTTAGATTCCTTCAAGGCCAGCAGCCTTGGGACTTCAGTTCACTAAGAACTCTTCAAGGCCAGTAGCCTTGGGACTCCTCTAGTTCCCTAGGAACTCTTCAAGCCCAGCAGGCTTGGAACTTCATTTAGTCCCTCTGGACAAGGACCCCTCAGGCCCTGGCTTCATGTAGTCCCTTAGGACAAGGACCCCTCAGGCCCTGGATTCTTGTTGAGTTGTTTGTTGGAGTTGGTGCTGAGATGCTGAGATGCTAAGATGTCTTCATGCTCTGAACATCTTCTGTACTTAGCAGCTTGTCTTGATCACTGTGACGCCCCCAAAATAGGTCCAATCCATCCAACCCATTTTGAGTCGCCAAATACATGGTACAGAAAATAACTACAACTTTATTATTACAATTCTCGTGCAAAATACGACAACACATATACTGTGAGTTTAAATACAAATATTGTCATCTAGACAGTATTCATACTCAATTAAGTCCTCATTATACTTATTGATACACTATTTTATAAAATAGTGAGAACTACTAAAATAACTGTCTTGAACCATCATTCCATACCCCGACTAGTACTCGCTACATTCTCGCCTCCTGAGAAGAAAAATGGAACAACAAGGAAAAGGGTGAGCTCAACTAGCCCAGTAAAGAATATTATGACTAAGATAATATACAACAAATTATCGTTAGTCTTCAACAGGAAAAAATCTGATAGAATATAATCGACAACAAGTTTTAGATCAACAACTGCAGCGGAAACAGCAAACCATTAGAAGAGTCAAGTAGAGAAAGAATTCTACTATCTCCTAAGATTTAAAAGTCCATCATCAATATTTTATCCCTGTAACAACAATCAATAACCATCTTTAATCAAATATTCATCTTTGCACTACAGGCCAAAGATATTCATTTGTATCACCAATCGGTCATGTTCATCTCAACACCTGTTCATCTTTGCACTACGGGCCAAAGATATTCATCAGTTAATCATTCATCTTTGCACTACAGGCCAAAGATATTCAGTAATATCATAATTTAAGACTGAGGATGATGAAAAATATTTTAAAGAAAACGAATCCAGTGAAACAAAATAATAAATATTAGGGATTCGTATTACAGCTATTCCATGTCCAAAAATACCTCATAAATAATCATAGTGGAGTAAAATTCAAGAATGATCAAAACATGGATACAATCAAAGCTAGTATCCAGAATAGATATTTTGGACGAAAAGAAGAAAATTTTATTTTTCGGTGAATAGTAACTCGTGAATAGTAACTCATGAATAGTAACCCCGACATGAAAAGTTCCAAATTTGATAAAAAGTTCAGATCAATACTTCGGCATAATGATATTGAAGAAAATAATATCATTTAAGAAGAAATAACATCCCTTACCTCGGAAAGACGGTACTTCTGACTAGAATACTAGATATAGTGCTGAAGAAAATTTGCACCGTATAGCAACACTCAAAGTATCAAATACTCACAAGAATACGCTCGATATAGAGAGATAAATAGAGAGAAACTTGTGTTTCTGGTGTGATTTTCAATTCTAACCTAAGCACCATATTTATAGGAAAATGCTTAGAACACCAAAGCAGAAAATTTAATATAATATTAATATATTTATCAAATTTTCCTTAGCCCACCTCTAGACATCTGATCTCGGCCCATTTATATCACATGTTAGCCCACTTAAATGTCAAAAAACGTTTTTCTTCAAAATAATAAATAAAACTTTCAAAAATCAATTATTTCGGAACTTCAGAACTTTAATAATTCATAATAAATAGCCCTTTTATCAGAAAATTCGAATCTTACTAGTTTTTATAGGAAATTCAATTCTATACAACTTTGCAGAAGAAAATTTTTCCAAATTCCAAACAGAAATTGACCGAAATCCACAAACGGGCGATTTTACAGTCAATAATAAATTTTCGATCAAGAATTGTGTCCACCAACACACAAAACATGTGTTAATCATTTAATGCCACAAAAATACTCTTCCTCCTCATATACTCATATATCTCACATTCATTGTAAAAATATCACCATCAATATATTATTAATATAATATATTTAAATAAATTATTTTATCAGAAAAGATAAAATATTAATTTTCAACAATTGTCACATTAAAAATTTTCTCCATCTATATCCACATAAAATCACTATTTTCCTCATCATATAAATCAATAATTAATTATACACAAATAATATTACAGAACCACAGTACTGGCAACCAGGCCGTTCCTAGGAAAGAGGGGGCTTTCCAATAAGGATTTCTCCTTACTGGCGCGCAATTAGATGACCAAATCTCTCCTTAGACAGAACTTTCTAGACATTGCCAATAATGTTATCTAATAATATTATTCAGATAATATGAATTATTGCTCCGATAATGGAAAATACTGCGTAGTACCAATTATAAAATATCAACGTAGCAATTATTTAATCAATAAAATAAAATATTGAACAGTAATTACTGTAATCATTATTGAGTAGTGCCTTCTTACGTAAGAATCAATAATTGGTGCAATACCGTGTGCTATTACCGTGCTTTAACCACCGGGTATTCCAACAGTATTAACGGTAACAACTACGCCGTTATTTATAAACAACTTATTTTTGTCATTTTCTTCATCCAATCGCTTTCCGTTATGGGGCCCACAAAAGACCGCGCCGTCGTACGAATATTCTCCGACAGTAAGAATATTCCACGACCAAGCGAATATTCCCCGACAACAATGAATATTTTATAACCACTTGTGTATTTCAAAAAAAAAATTCATATATCACCCTTAACTTTAACATTTATCAATTTAACCATTTACTGAATAGTAATTATAAGAAAAATTGAATACTTTTATTTCATAAAATTCGGGGTCTTACACTTACAGTCATTTTAGAAACCCATCATGTGCAGCCATCAAGTATCAAGGAGAATGATCTTCAAGGCAGTCATCAAGGGATCATTCGAAGTGGTTGAGTAACTTAAGAAGCTGAGTATCATGCAACACTCAACTACACTTCAAGGGTGATTGTAAGACTCCAAATTATTAATAAATAAAATTTAATTTCCTCTATTTATTATTCTGAAATAGTAAGGGTTGATTTGATTAATGTGGTTAGTTATGGGTAAAATGCGCAAATATTTTAAATAAGCAAGTGGTTATAAAATATTCATTGTTGTCGGGGAATATTCGCTTGGTCGTGGAATATTCTTACTGTCGGAGAATATTCGTACGACGGCGCAGTCTTTTGTGGGCCCCATAACGAAAAGCGATTGGATGAAAAAAAAACGACAAGAGTAAGTTGTTTATAAATAACGGCGTAGTTGTTACCGTTAACACTGTTGGAATACCCGGTGGTTAAAACACAGTAATACGCGTTGTTGCACAGTAGCACACGGTATTGCACCAATTATTGATTTTTACGTAAAAAGATATTACTCAATAATTGTTACAGTAATTATTATTCAGTATTTTATTTTATTGATTCAATAATTGCTGCGTTGATATTTTATATTACTGTTGTTTTAATAATTGTCACTACACAGTATTTTCTATTATCGGAGCAATAATTCATATTATCTTAATAATATTATTAGATAACATTATTGGTAATGTCTATAAAGTTCTGTCTAAGGAGAGGTTTGGTCATCTAATTGCGCGCCAGTAAGGAGAGATCCTTATTGGAAAGCCCCCTCTTTCATGGGAACTACCTGGCTGTCAGTAATGTGATTCTGTAATATTATTTGTGAATAATTAATTATTGATTTATATGATAAGGAAAATATTGATTTTATGTGGATATAGATGGAGAAAATTTTTAATGTGACAATTGTTGTAAATTAATATTTTATCTTTTTCTGATAAAATAAATCAATTAAATATATTATTTTAATAATATATTAATGGTGATATTTTTACAATGAATGTGGGATATATGAATAAATGAGGAGGAAGAGTATTTTTGTGGCATTAAATGATTAACACATGTTTTGTGTGTTGGTGGACACAATTCTTGACCGAAAATTTATTATTGACTGTAAAATCGCCCGTTTGTGGATTTCGGTCAATTTCTGTTTAGAATTTAGAAAAACTTTCTTCTGTAAAGTTGTAGAGAATTGAAATTCCTATAAAAACTCGCGAGATTCGAATTTTCTGATAAAAGGGCTATTTATTATGAATTATTGAAGTTCCGAAGTTCCGAAATAATTGATTTTTGAAAGTTTTAGTTATTTTTATTAACAAAAACGTTTTTTACACTTTGGTGGGCCCCACTTGCACATGTTGATGGCTGAATCCAGATTTTCAAAGGTGGGCTAAGAAAAATTTATAATTATATTATTATTTTATTAAATTTTCTGCTTTGATGTTCTAAGCATTTTCCTAGGGTGCTTAGGTTAGAATTGAAAATCACACCAGAAACTGAAGTTTTCTCTCTATTTCTCTCTATATTGTCGAGTGTATTCTTGTGAGTATTTTGATATCTTGAGTGTTGCTATACGGTGCAAGTTCGTTTAGCGTTATTCCAGTTAGGAGTACTGCTATTTTGAGGTAAGAGATAGTAAGTAATAGTAAGGGATATTGTCGTAAGGGATGTTATTGTTTTATCAATGATATTATTTCATTCAATATCATTATACCAGAATATTGGTAGGATTTTTCTTGTAAAATTCTTATCTTTTCATGTCGGGGTTACTATTCACGAGTTACTATTCACGAGTTAGTATTCATGAGTTACTATTTATGAGTTACTATTTACGAGTTACTATTCACGAGTTACTATTCACGGGTTACTATTCACGAGTTACTATTCATGACAAAATTAGTTTCTTTTTCTAACCAAATTATAGTTGATTTATAAATATTATTCTTGAGATTAAAACTATATGTTGATCATATTATTTTTTTTTATCATATATAACATTTTTATAACCCTAATGATGATATTTCTCTTTGACTTGAGTGTAAAGATGGGTAGATTTTTGGTACGATCATGACTATGGGTTCTCTTTGGCCAGTAGTGCAAAGTTGAATTGTTGACTGGTATGATCATGACCATTGAATTTATAATTAAATATCTTTAGCTTAAGTGCAAAGGTAAAATGATCAACGTGGTTATAATTATTGGTTATATAAATTCTGAAATGATTATATATTTCTTTGAGATAATAATATATTTGGCTTGTAGTGCAAATATGAGCTGTTGAGGAATATCTTTGGCCTGTAGTGCAAAGATGAGTTGTTGATGAATATCTTTGGCCCGTAGTGCAAAGATGAAATTATTAGTATGATTATGAACAGGAACTGTGATTTGGTATAACCATGATCTTTGATGTTTCAGGTAAAGACAAGTGATGAAAATTATCTTTGTTTTGGATGAGAAGAGGAATTTAGAACTACAATTATGATTATGAGTTATACATGTGATTGTGGACAGGAATTGTTAATTGATGTTACAGGGATAAAATATTGTTGATGGATTTTTAATATGGAGAAGATAATAGACTTTATAGTCTATTTGACTCTTCTAATGGATTGCTCGTTCCGCTGCAACTATGGTTGAAATTTTTTATCATCTACCATGCATATGTTCTAAATCTCTGATTTAATTCTGTTGAAGGCTATTGATAATTTATTTATCTTTAGTCATGATATTCTTTACTGGGCTAGTTGTGCTCACCCTTCTGTTTCACAATTCCTTTCAAGTAATAAGAGTGTAGCTGGGTCGAGCGGGGGTAACAGGGAAATAGAACGGTGCTCACCCTTCTGACCAGTATTATAAGACCCCGAATTTTATGAAATAAAAGTATTCAATTTTTCTTATGATTACTATTCAGTAAATGGTTAAATTGATAAAAGTTTAAAGTTATGGGTGAAATGTGAAAATTTTTCAAAATAAGCAAGTGGTTATAAAATAATCATTGTTGTCGGGGAATATTCGTTTGGTCGTGGAATATTCGTACGACGGCGCAGCTATTTGTGGGTCCCATAACTGAAAACGGTCGGATTAAGATAACGACAAAAAATTGAGTTTTTACAAATAACGACGTAGTTGTTACCGTTAATACTGTTGGAATACCCGGTGGGTAAAGTAAAGTAATACGCGTTGTTGCACAGTATCACACGGTATTGCACATCATTTTTGAATTATTGATTCTTACGTAAGAAGACACTACTCAAAAATTGTTACAGTAATTACTTTGTTGATTCAATAATTGCTGCGTTGATATTTTATATTACTGTTGTTTTAATAATTGTCACTACACAGTATTTTCCATTGTCGGAGCAATAATTCATATTATCTGAATACTATTATTAGATAGCATTATTGGCAATGTCTAGAAAGTTCTGTCTAAGGAGAGGTTTGGTCATCTAATTGCGCGCCACTAAGGAGAAATCCTTATTGGAAAGCCCCCTCTTTACTGAGAACTGTCTGGTTGTCATTATTGTGATTCTGTAATATTATTTGTGAACAATTAATTATTGATTTATATGATGAGAAAAATATTTATTTTATGTGGATATAGATGAAGAAATTTTTTAAAGTGGCAATTGTTAAAAATTGATATTTTATCTTTTCTAATAAAATAATATTTTATTATATTATTATAATATAATAATGGTGATATTTTTTTTACAATGAATGTGGGATATATGAATAGATGAGGTGGAAGAGAGAAGATAAAATTTGAATTATTTAATAATTGTATATATTTTAATATATATATATATATATGATTATATATATATATATGTGTGTGTATGTGTGTGTGTGTATGTGGAAGAAGTGGTAGGGGAAAGAGAAGAAAAGTGGGGGAAGAGAGAGAGTTAGTGGAGAATTATGGGAAAGGAAGAAAGAGAAAGTGAAGAGAAAGAAAATTTAAAAAATCATCCGTATGTGAATTTCGGTCATTTTTCGTTTGGAATTTGGAAAAACTTTCTTCTACAAAGTTGTAGAGAATTAAATTCCTATGAAATGGACATAAGATTCGTATTTTTCTGATAAATGTGCTATTTATTATGAATTATTGAAATTTTTGAATATTGTTTAAACTTAAATTAAATTTGGTGGAGGGTTTCTAGAATGGAGTGGGATCCACTGTCCTTTTTACTTGTGGTAAATCTGATTTTTTGGGTTTGGCAAAGTTTGTGTGCGTAAATTATAAATATTAATATTTTATTAAATTTTCTGTTTTGGTGTTCTAAGCAATTTCCTATAAATAGGTGCTTAGGTTAGAATTGAAAAACACACCAGAAACTGAAGTTTTCTCTCTATTTCTCTCTCTATATTATCGAGTGTATTCTTGTGAGTATTTTGATATCTTGAATGTTGCTATACGGTGCAAGTTCGTTCAGCGTTATTCTAGTCATGAGTACTGCTCTTTTGAGGTAAGGGATATTGTTGTAAGGGATTGTAAGAGATATTATCGTAAGGGATGTTATTTTTTATCAATGATATTATTTCTTTCAATATCATTATACCAGAATATTGGTAGGATTTTTCTTATAAAATTCTTATCTTTTCATGTCGGGGTTACTATTCACGAGTTACTATTCACGAGTTATTATTCATGAGTTAGTATTTACGAGTTACTATTCACGAGTTACTATTCATGAGTTACTATTCACGAGTTACTATTCATGGGTTACTATTCATGAGTTACTATTCATGACAAAATTGGTTTCTTTTTCTAACCAAATTATAGTTGATTTATGAATATTACTCTTGAGATTAAATTTATATGTTGATTATATTGATTTTATTATCAAATATAACATTTTTATAACCCTAATGATGATATTTCTCTTTGACTTGAGTGTAAAGATGGGTAGATTTTTGGTACGATCATGACTATGGGTTTTCTTTGGCCAGTAGTGTAAAGTTGAATTTTTGACTGGTATGATCATAACCATTGAATTTATAATTGAATATCTTTAGCTTGAGTGCAAAGGTGAAATGATCAACATAGTTATAATTATTGGTTATATAAATTCTGAAATGATTATATATTTTTTTGAGATAATAATATATTTGGCCTGTAGTGCAAATATGAACTATTGAGGAATATCTTTGGCCTGTAGTGCAAAGATGAGTTGTTGATGAATATCTTTGGCCCGTAGTGCAAAAATTTCTTGTTGTTGAATATCTTTGGCATGTAGTGTAATGATGAACTGTTGATGAATATCTTTGGCCCGTGGTGCAAAGATGAATTTATTAGTATGATTATGAACAGGAACTGTGATTTGGTATAACCATGATCTTTGATGTTTCAGGTAAAGACAGGTGATGAAAATTATCTTTGTCTTGAATGCGAAATTTAGAATCACAATTATGATTATGAATTATTCATATGATTGTGGAAAGGAACTGTTGATTGATGTTACAGAGATAAAACATTATTGGTGGACTTTTAACATGGAGAAGATAATAGACTTTATGGTCTATTTGACTCTTCTAATGGATTGCTCGTTCCGCTGCAACTATGGTTGAAATTTTTATCATTTACCATATGTTCTAAATCTCTGATTTATTATTGATGAAGGCTATTGATAATTTAATTATCTTTAGTCAAGATATTCTTTACTGAGCTAGTTGTGCTCACCCTTTTGCTTCACAATTCCTTTCAGGTAATAAGAGTATAGCTGGGTCGAGCGAGGGTAACGGGGAAATAGAACGGTGGTCTCTAGCTGTGGATGTTCTCCCGAAGCAGTATAGAAAAGTTCATTTAGTAATTTTATTTGGTGAATTCAATAGGGTAAGGTGTACCCAACGTTGGAAGGGTGATTTGGCACTATCATACAAGATGTCTAACGACATACAACCTCGTGTCATCATAAGACAGGGATGTGCTCATCCACTTACTGAGTATATATACGAGCACTACCTATATAATCTTGGTGTTTGTTTGAAGTATAATTCTCAATTAGAGACAGTAGAGATAATGATTTATCAAGAGAAGACTCACCATTGGGAAGAATATGATAGTAATCTTCTCGTTTTTCTTTGGGGTATATTGGGTCAACCAAGGATAATTCTGTGGCCATATGATATCTATCACAACCTAGAAGCATGGCCTCCCATGTACAAAGGTTTCCTTGAGCACTTCCCAAAGATTCTAATTTTTAAAACAGTTTTTGACAATACCTTTATGTAAGGTGTCATTGTGACGTGCTATCCAAGGTTGGTGTCCAGAGTCACAGTTGGTATATTTTAGTATCAAAACTCACAACATATGTGTTGTTGTATTTTGCACAACAATTGCTGTAATAAAGTTGTAGTTATTTTTTGTACCATGTATTTGGCGACTCAGAATAGGTTGGATGGAATGGACCTATTTTGGGGGCGTTACAAGTATCACTGTGTACACTCCATCAGTTCTTTTCCTTGTTTGGCAAACACTACGATCTTGAATGTTTCCAAGATCATTGTCTTCTGTTCACTTGACAGCTACTGCACTTGCTGACTTTCTTTAGTCAGCTACTGAAGTCTTCTTGGACCAACTTGTGGAAGACTTCATCTCGAATGGCTTCTCAACTCAATCTTGATGCTGATTGGTTTGGTGCTTCTGTTAGCTTGCATGCCATTTATTGAGTACTCTCTGGTTTCCTTCAGGTGGGATGTATCTATACAGTGCCAACCAGAGGCTTTATTCCTTTGGATATTCTGGGAGTGCTCATTTGTTGAGAATCTTATTAGCTCTACGATTCTGCCTTGGCATTGTGAGCACATCTGTTGAGGTCGTAGTTCTGCACTCTACGATTCAGCTTCGACTGTGCAGACATTACGACTTCGAGATCAGATCTTGAGACTCTACGATTTCTGTCTTGTGCTCGATGTCTTCATCTGATCTTGCTCGACTACGATCTCTGCCTTTGATATGATTAGTAGACTCTTTGAACTTAGAGTGTAGTCTACGATCTCTGACTTGGCTTTGGCAGATGCTCGGTCGGCTCGTAGGCATGCTGTCTCTACGATTCTGAATATGACTTCCTCAGCAGACTACGACTTCGAGGAAGTTCTTCTCGACACACTACGATCCTTCCTCGTCTCTCATGGCAGTCTACGAACTCCGAGATCTACTATCTTGCAGACTACGATTCTGCCTCGACAGCTCTCGAGTTTTTCTTGACTCTCCTGGTAGACTACGATTTCTGGTGCAGTGCTCGACGATCAGACAAGCCTATCTATTACATCATAAGTTAAACCTAACATGCTTGATCTTTCTATTTTTATAGTCCTTGTACATCATTTCTTTTTAAGGACTTTACAAAGCTGTTTTGCTTATGTAGGATCAACCTAACACATTTGATCAATTCATTCTAAGTCCTTGTACATATGTTTCTATTATCTATCAAAGGGCTTTACAGCTTTTCTTGATGCAAGCATACTTGCATATTCATTCATAAATATCATAATCAAATCATATGTAAATAGGAATAACATTCAGATGCTTATTCCTGACTGAACTTTTTTTTCTTACAGTTAACTCACTGAACTACATTTTACTAACAAAAATATAAATTTTTGTAACAGACGTTAATTAATTGGACGGGCAACTGACGTGTAAAATGAAGGGTCCCATTTAATCCTAGCTAGAGCTGCCCTGTAATTTATTTTAACACCTAAGCTATTGCCCACCCATGGAAAACTAAGATCCGACCCACCCAATGTAGATCCGATCCATCCCAACAAATGATTTCTAATAAAAGAGAAGAAAAATCCCTCAACTCACTCAAATTCCATCAGCTCATGCGAATCGAAGCACAAAAGAGAAGAAAAATCGAAAATAACAACAATTAAATTGAACAACAACAGCAAATCCAAGTCTTGCTGATGGATTTCCTTTCCAATGGCGTCAATCTCAGGCCTCTGTTAATCTCCATTGAAGAACAGAGAACAGAGCATATTGCTTTGAGTGACAACGGCAGCAGCTGAGAACAGAGCAGAGTGGTGGCGGTAAAAATGCCTTTGACCGCCGATCAATCGACCGGCAAGAGGTGCAACGCGTGAGGCTGAAGTGCGAAGAATGCCATTGAGAGCCATTTTTGAATTTAGCAGAGTGAATGTCTAGGGTTTTAGCGAAGCTTCAATTAAGGGGAATATGAAATACATTTAGGGGAAAATTAAGGGTTTTTAATTTATACTATTACCTCAGACAAATTGCTTTTCTCGAAAAAGAGGGGAAGGATTCCAAAGTTGATGGCAGATTCCATTACGGCTCGTGTATCCAGAGGAATTAGTGGATACGAACAAGGGATTGGAGCTCTTGAACAAGAAGCTTTTATTAATGGCTCTTCTGAGTTTCATCCCAATTTTGCAGCTGCTGGACTAGAATGCGCTCTCAATCATCTGGTTGAAATTATGTGAATTTGGAAAATTAAGGGTTTTTAATTTATATTATTATATTGGTAAAGAATTAAATAAAAATTCATTTGATATTTATTAAAAAAATTAAATATATTTTTCATTTATTTTTTTTGACCAACTTTTCTAATTTATATTATTATATTTATAAATAATTAAACAAAAATTAATTTGATATTAATTACAAAAAAATTAAATATATTTTTCATTTATTTTCTTATTTTTGGTAAAGTTTTCTAATTTATATTATTATATTTGTAAATAATTAAACAAAAAATAATTTGATATTAATTACAAAAATAACTAAATATATTTTTCATTTAATTTCTTATTTTTTGGCAAGCTTTTCTAATTTATATTATTATATTTGTAAATAATTAAACAAAAATTAATTTGATATTAATTACAAAAATAATTAAAGATATTTTTCATGTATTTTCTTGTTTTTTTGGCTAACTTTTCTAATTTATATTATTATATTTGTAAAGAATTAAATAAAAAAATCATTTGATATTAATTACAAAATTAATTAAATATATTATTTATTTATTTTCTAATTTTTTGGCCAACTTTTCTAATTTATATTTTACTTTAAAATAATTCTTTTATTTTCTCCATAATTTTTTTCCTCTAAATTCACATAATCAAGGTCACATAGGATAATTCTCGACACATAAGCTTTTTTTTCACAAGTCAGCTGCTTACGTGGCAAACCGTTTAAAGTCAAACTGACTTAACGGATTTTCTAACGGTTTGTTAGAAAAGTCGAGTACAATGAGTTGACTGTAAGAAAAAAAAAGTTCAGTGACTCATTTGTAAGTTGACGTAAAGTACAGCGACTTAAAAAACATTTAACCCATTTATATTCCTAATTAGTAGTCTGTGTACAGTGATGAATTTTTATGAATCTAAATGCAGGTTTCAGTTTGCAACATTCACATTAATGAACCATTGCAGTTATTCGGAATGGCCAGGTTCTGAACTCCTCAACTTTCCGCCTCCCGTTCAGTTTCCTTTTTGTCGCTCCATTTTTGTCTACCATGCATGATTTGCTTCCAATTTGATTTTGTTGTTTAAGATATTGACTTACTGTCAAATTAGGGCTTTAAAATCATTGCAGACGCATGAAGAAGACGAAGAGGTTAAAAGACAAAGCTATCCCAATAAAAATCACGTGTGTTGTTCTCGGTCATTTTTGACCGGTTAACAATTTATTTTGCCGTATGAAACTGGAGGATGTAAGAAGGTACATGGAGTACATTTTAAAAATTCAATTTTTTTATATATAAAATTTGAGATGCAAACTGTATTTTAAATTTTAATTAAAATAAATCGTAAAACTTAAATAATGACAAAAAATAACAAGTTATAAGTTTCAATTTTTTGTTGATGGTGGCAAAGAAAGAAAACTTAAACTAAATATTAAGATTACTAATTTGCCCTTCTATTAAATTTTGTTATGTTTTGTAAATAAGTGCGTAATAATGACTAACTTATGCTATTCCATTCATTCATTTTTATCTGATTTTTAGATTGAAAATTTTGTTGATACTTTTTACATGTTTGTAAATTTCAATGAAGAAATACTTCGTGCACAAACAGTTACGCATACATAAACAAAAAGAAATAGTAGTATGATTATGAGAAAATAATTAGTTTAATTTTATATAAGTTTGTAATGAAATTTTATATTAGCGTAATCTAAATACTCAAGTTTAAATAAATTTTAATTTAATTATGACAATTAGTTGGAAATGAATTCACTAAAATCCTGAAAGCTACCAACATTTCGATAAAAGAAAAGAAGATGCACCACTAATACACCTGAATCACTAATACAGCTGAATAAAACCAAAGCTTCAAAATATAACAAATAGCAATAGAAACCCAACCAAGCGATGTGCAGCTTATTTAATCCTAAACATATACATCGTCCAAGGGCTAGTTTGGGATAAAAGGTGTATTTGATTCAAGGCGAGTTCATGAGTAATATGTACACTATTCAAGGACGGCCTAGATTCCATAGATGAATCCTGCGGAGATAATTTTGTAGCTGCCACCATGATTGGACAAATAGAAGAAAAGCATATATTGTGCTTGATAACAAGCTTCCTTCTTGACGGGTTAAAAGTATTTAAACTTAATTAGTTACACGAACTGAATTTTATCCGCATTTGCATTTTCTAATAAAGCACATGGTACCCTGGTCAATACTTGATATGACCAGTCGCTGACCCACAAAGCATGAACACTAAGTCTGTAAAAATCAATGGCTTTGTCAATTAGGCTAATCTCATAATAAGCACACAAAAAAAGGAAGATAACACTGCAGCCAGTACATTTGGCTAACCTTTCAAAATTGGTAGTAATAAATTCATTTCATTACTCACTTGATTAAAAGAAATTTCAAAAATCACATTTAATGCCAATTTTAAAATGGGCTACATGCCTACATCCATGATCCTAACAATGAAAAAAACCAAACAAAACATTCAACTCATATAAGATAAAAACAATAGATAAGATAGAAAACGGTTGCACTACTTATGTTGGAAGCTTCAGCTTATGTTGGAAGCTTCAGCTTATAGTGAAAGTAATTATTCAAGTTCACCAAATTCACAAGCTCCTGTGCTTCTCCAACATTCAGCTCCTTAACCAATCCATCCACCACACGCTGCATTGCTGTAATACTAACACGGTGCTTCAAATTGATGACTTCCTTGCACAGCTCAAAACCATAATCAAAGGCAGCCATATCACAGACAAACGGGAGAATTATGTCGAATGTCACTCGATCCGGGACAAGATCACTTTTTGCTATTTCCCCATACCACCTCTTAGCTTCTTCCAAATTCTTGTCATCACAAAATCCTTTAATCAATGCATTAAAACTATATGTATCAGGCCTCACTCCCTTAGTCCTCATTTCTTCAATCAAATCAACAGCTTCAGAAATCCGATTATCCGCGACCAGTTGTCGCAACTTTGGGTTATAACTCCTCACATCGGGAACCAAATTCTTGTTTTCCATTAATGTCCACAACTTCTCAGCCTCGGACAGCTTATTATCCCGATAAAATGCATCAAGAAGGGTATTAAAAGTAATCAAGTTCGGTTCCAATCCATTAGTCTCCATTAGCTCAATCACTTGTGAAGCTGAATCCAGTGAACCCATCTGGCAGAACGATTTGATAACCGTATTATATGACACAATGTCGGGCTCAATGGCCAACTTCTCTGGTAACTCACGAAATAACTCTTCAATTTTGTAAAATTTCTTCGAGTTTACACAAGCAGCAAGGAGGACATTGAAGGAAAGAACGGTTCGCTCGCAGTTTAACTCAGGCATTTTGTCGAACAACTTGTTGGCATGATCGAACATGCCGGATTTGCCATATAGCGAGATGAGACGGACAACGAAACGTTCATTGGTGATGTCTTTGAACTTCTTTTGGTGTTCTAGGATTTCTTCGATGAGAGAAAACTGATTGGCGGCTGCGAGGCGGCGTACCACGGATTCGTAGTGGGGGATGCGGAGGCGAAAGCCGTCGAATCTGGAATCTTTCTTGAATTTTTTGACTATGAATTTAAGTTTTTGGACTTGTGAGGTGGGCTTTCTTCTCTTGGAGGCGGGCTTGGCCGACTCGGAGACCAGCTTGGCTGGCTCGGAGATGGGTATTGTTGCCTTGGAGACAGGCTTGGCTGTCTTGGAGGCTGGCTTGACTGTCTTGGAGGCTGGCTTGGCTGTCTTGAATGCGGCGGCCGTGGTGGTAAAAAGGCCATGGAGACGGCGGTACAAGGAAGAAGACATCTTGGCCTTTTTTGGTGGTTCAGAGAGAAATGGAAAAGGGGTGGTTCTATCTATGATAGGGTTTTATCAGGGTTTGAAGTTTTTACTCTGTCGGGGGTAAAATAAACAAACCAGGTAGTTTTTAAGTTGGTCAATTTTAAAAGAACCGAGGGACTCCGGACTAGTAATATTTTTTTACTGACTTGTGTTTTGGACCTTTAGTAGTACAGTCATTTCCCAAGTAGTGTTTGTTTAATCCTCTTCTCCATTTCTCTGTTGATAGTTTTTCTTCTCTTTTTATTTTTTATTTTTTTATTTGGACATGTTTGATTCTTACTATCACCTATTCACCTTTGTGTTGCCTACAATGAAATGAAATATTATTCACTAAATTCATGCTTGGATATTTTAGAGGTGAACTATTATAAAGGAAAAGACATATTTTTGGTTGTCAAAATTAATTACCCGTGTGGCCCAAAATAATGTAACTTTAATTAATAAAATCATAAATGGTAAAATTGTTAAATAACGCAATTAAGTTTTCAAAATTGGACTACGATCCTAACATGACAAGTTTTTAATAAATTGATGAAATATATTCAAATTATTTTCTAACCCAAAATCAACTATATTACTTATCTATATCTGTGTAGTACACATTCGATTATGACGACGATTTTTTGGATTATAGTAATAGTTTCACCCGTCGCAATAATTATTCTCAAAATATATATATATATATATATATATATATATATATATATATATCATAATTCAATTAAATTTTTTGAAAAAGATAGCATCTGAGAAGGATCAGGTTACGAAACCCGATCCTAACCCGCTCTATTGCCATTCCACTGCCATTCCGTAATTTGTGTGGCTTTGAAAATAGTAGTAAAATAAGTACATAGATAAAATATAAATTAACAGTTTGTGTACACATGCCTGATTGCTACCCGAGTGACATTTGATCCAACTATAGACAGACACATGATGCAAAAATAAAATTTGGAAAAAACGTATTGATTCTCTCTCTGGCTGAGGCTTCGGATCAGCATTCTCCACAACAATGTCCTCCTCTTTCCTCCCAATTGAAGGTAAAACTTTTCGGATCAGCATCCTCCCAATTGCCGTCACAGTTTCCGAGAAATTGAAAATGGGAAACAAAATAAAACTGGTTCATTCTTGATCCCATTTGGTTTGGTTTGATTTGTTCGAATGGCATGTATGTTCTAATGTATGAAAGATGATGATGATGATGATGATGATGATATCTTGTTCTGTTCCTGAATTCCTAATTATTCTCTCATGCATCTACAATTTTGTATCGGTATATGCATATACATTTTGTTTGTGTGTATATAATGTTTTGATATGTGGGCTCCACACATGAAACGCTTCTTCATGGACTGATGTTTTGAGAAATTATGGCGAATGGTTTTTTTTTTTGATATCCCGGTATGATAGTAGTGAAATCATGTTGAATATCAATCTTCTATAGTATATTAGTTCTACATATATCACCCAAATGGTCAAATCTAAGGTGCTTATGCATTTTTGTATTGGAAATTTGTTGCCTAGTTGAGTTCAGTTTTTGTTAACAAAACAATCTATTAAATTGCAAGCACGGAGTAAAGTCAAGGTTGTACGTTTCCAAATCCCTAGTTGTATGGTTAGAGTGTTTTTTGGGCATGACATCTACATCAATATCTACGAGAGCATTTGTTGGTGGAGTTGGTTTAGGGCCTTTAGGCTATCATCAACTTTGCATACAAAAGTGTAGGCATATTTTAAAATATGCTTCAAAATTTAAATTTGAATCTTATGTCATTTCTCAGATATTGAGTTTGTTGCTTAAGCTAGAGTGCCTTGAGGAATAGGGATGGCTAACCTTCGGTGGAAGGATTCAATGAAGTTCTTTCGGAGTCATATGGATCCTGAAAGAGAGGAACATCTGAGACAGATAACAATAGGTAACTCTTTGTCTCCAAAACATCCTCAATCCTTACAATATAATTGGAGGTTGTCTCAAAACAATATAGAGTCCAAAAGAATGCAATTTAAAGCTACCGGCATCTTATCCAGAATTTGGATCCTTGTGGCATGCAGAACCTCAGCGGCTTCCCCGTAAGTTGCTCGTCCTCGAAAAATGTTAATGTTGGGGTGGTTGCATGATATAACTAGTGACACCCTTCATTTAGTTCAAAAGAATGTTTGATACTCCCTTCATTCCGAAAGAAGGGATACATTTCCTATTTGGTCATTCCCAATACGTAAAACACATTTCTATTGTTAGACTATAAAATGGTGTTTCCCCGTTCACATTTACTAATCCACCATCATGCCGCAACTACTTTAATTCTTAGCCTATACTTGACGGTATACCTGGAACTATAAAATTGTCCATAATAGTCGTCATTTAAGAAATGTAACTATTTTCTTAGAACGGAGGGAGTGCAAAATAAATTACTCCCTCCATCCCATTTTAATGCCCTAGTTTGACTTTTATGGTCAAATTGATCATTATTTGAATCAATATATCAAACTCTTTTTCTAGAATATAGGTGGAGGGATGTATTTCCCGCTTCTCTGTTTATTTATTCATGTCATTTGTTAAGTTTGTTATTTTCTTGGAATTGTAGAGTTTGCCTGGGATGTTTTGGATTTGAGTATTTGAGATATTTACCAATTGCACATTGTTTGATGGTAATAATCGAGTTTACAAATTTCGTATTTATTGCAGAGACGGACAATAATGTGAGAAAGATCTTGGAGCTTGCCAAGAGTATAAACCATGACAACAAAGAAGCAGACCTAAAGAAACAATCCGAACTTGTTGAACTTGTTGAGGAGTTTCACAAGCAGTACCAATCACTTTACTCTCTTTATGGTGACTTGAAGGAAGGGGTAAAGAAAAATGTCAATGTCAAAGAAGAGGACGATTCTTCTTCTTCATCATCATCTTCAGCCAGTGTAGAATCAGACTCGTATTATTCCCCAGATGAGACGAGTATCAGAAGTCATTCTCCGAGGTTGAGAGATTCTGGTACCCCTAGAGCCGGAACTTCACATATAGACGACACAACAAATGAAGTTGTAAAAGAAGCTTTAAATGTTGAACCAGTTCCATTCTCTAGCAAGGTTGAAGACATGGATGGACAAAAGCTAATGAGCGACTCGAGCTTATTAAGTGAGAAACTAGCTGTAAGAGAGAAGGAATTGTCCTCTATCGCTGAAGCACATCAAATTCTTGAGACTGAGACATCAGCAAAGATTAAGGAGCTAGATGGGCTGGTAAGTACCTTGAAGATTGAGCTTGAAAATTTGATTATTCAGAACAGAGAACTCGTAGGAAAAACTGAGGTTAGAGAAAATGAACTTAAGAAAATGGGCGAGGAAAATTTAATACTACTGTCTAAAATCTCAGAACTTGAATCTATGGTTAAAGAGAAAGGAGATGAAATTTGTGCTGTTTTAAAGAAATTCGATGACAATGACAAGCTTTTGATGGGTAAAGTTGATGACTTGATGGGAGAGGTCAAGAATTTGGAAAATGAGGCAGATTCTTTACGTTTTCAGAAAGGAAAATTAGAACAGTTGTTATCTGAAACCAATAAAGGATTGGAGCAGATACATTTTCTGCAACAAGAACTTGAGAAAAAATCTGAGGAAATGTCAGATTGCCTTGTTCTGGTAGAAAGTTTGAAAGAGAAATTAGAGTGTAAAACCGCAGATGAAAAGGGTGTAGTGGAAGAGAGGAAGAGTTTGAAAATGCAGATAAAGGATTTGGAAATGGAGATGAATTCTTTACTAGGACAGAAAAGTATAAACCATGAAGCCAAACAGAGCAAATTAGACAATGAAAAGCTGGATAAGAGGATTTTACAATTGGAAGGGAAACTTGAGGAGAAGGAAAACGAGCTTTCCACCCTCAAAAAGAAGATTGAAATTATTGAGAATGAAAAGTCTAATGAGATTATGACTTTGCAGCAAAAGTGTGATTCTTTACAGACTGAGAAGGAAAAGATGAAAGAAAATTACAGCATCTTGCCGGACAAAATTTCAGAACAGGAAAAAGCATTTGTAGAAAGGGAGGATGAAATGAGCAAGTTAAACCAAGAACTACCCAGACAAGCCAAAGTGAGATTTACAGATCCCAAATCAAGTAATCGAATTGCAGAGAGGAAAATGGAAGAGCTGGCCGAGGAATTTCGCAAAAAATTTGAAGATAGTATCCGACTATTGAGCAGAAGGGTTCGCGTTGCTGAACTACTACACGCTGAGAACAAAGAATGGTACAAGAACACAAAAGATAAGTTTGAGCAAGTGCAGAGAGAAAATGAAGCTGCATTTCAGAAGGCAAAAATTATGACGGTCATCGTAAGCGAAACTTTGGCCGAGTTAGAGACAATGGGATTGAGATTTGCTGAATGCTGTGAACATTTTATGAATAGAATCTCAAAAGCTGCTTGTGAGCTTAACTTCGCTAAAGATTGGGTTAAAAGGAAGAATGCAGCAATACAACAGGTTAAGGAAGATTTTGACAATCTTCTCGCACAGTTGGATGACAAGGAAGAAGAAGTATTGGGGTCTAGGCAAAAAGTTTGGAAATTGGAGAACAAAGTGAGAGAGTTAGAGAAAATGGTGAAAGAAAATGAAGAGGGAATGATGGTTTTAAAAGAGGAAAAAAGGGAGGCAATAAGGCAGTTGTGTGTGTGGATAGATTATCATAGAGGCCGCAATGATTTTCTGAAGAAAGCATTCTCCGAGTTGACTGCTAGAAATCAGGTCAGGCCAACTTAGAACAATATTCTAGTCCTATTTTTGTTCCATTCCAATTTTGTTGTCATTTGTAAGGTCATATTTTAATTTTTTTTCTTAAACATTTTTTTCATTCTTTCTAGCTAGAATGGTGGTGAATCTGGTGCCCTTATTGAATAAGAATTTATGGACAACTTATCAGAATAGTTTACCAAATTGTGTAGTATGTTTCATGAAATTTACTAATAGAGTTGAGTGCGTTTACTTTTATATATATATATATATACTAATAGACCCTATTAATTGACATAATTATTTATGTACCTTGGGCCATTCTTTTTTGGACAAAAAAATTATATCCTAAACAATCCTTTTTGAGGATGGAAGGAGTAACTAGTAGTGAATTCTAAGTATATGTCAACTGAAAATTAAGCATTGAATGTAATTAAGTTGTCTAATGATTTGTCATATAAGCTATGCATATTGCTAAGATGGTTTTTTTTTTTTAAATTTTTGTTACAAAATTTTATAATGACAGAACTGTTTAGGAACCAAAAACCCGCTCTCTTCTCCCTCCCCCCCCTTATTTTTTTTTAGAAAATTGATATTTTCACAAGTAAATTTGATAGTTGACATGAATAGCAAGTGGGGTTCATCCTCGCGAAAGAGAGTAACTTGGGAAACTAACACTTTCACTAGCACGTAGAAATATCAATTCCCTTTTTTTATCCCTTTCTTACGAGGTTGTGTAAAACAACCTTAACTGCTGGACTCGATAGAAATGCAGCTAGTATATTAACCAACAGTTCATGTTTGAGCTTGCACATAAGGATCATCCTCATTTGAAATTTTTTTTGCAAGAAGAAATTTCTGCATAAACAATCATATGATATTTCTCTTTCTCCACACAAAAATCAGATAACATTATCGTTTTAGTACTTGGGAAACGAGGATCCCAAAACCACTTTCAATCAAATTGCTTAATTCTACATGTAAAACAATTTTAGAAGACCACCTCTTTTGGAAATGGGACAATCAAACACTTCAACAGCATTGCACAAGTAATAATTATATCTTAAAAGAATTATATTATCCTTTTCAAATTTATTGAAAAGACGATGGATAAATAAATTACTAGTATTTACTTAAAATAGAGGATATGAAAAAATATATATTTAATAATCAATTCTTTCTTAAAATGTACAGATAAATACTAGTAATGATCGTGTAAACATAAATAACATAAATCTTATTTAAATACTACTAGGTTTTATTATAAAACTTTTTTTGTGTGTGAGGGGATACTATTAAGATTGCATTTTATTGGGGACGTGAAAATAAGGAAATTAATCAATTTGGTGCTTTTGCTTATTAAAAAATAATAATCTAATTTTGAAAGTTAATTTCAAATATTTTCAAACTCAAAATTGATAATAATCCATTTATTTTATGTCAATAAAATTACTATTATCATAAACTATCTAAAAAACACTACTAATTACAAAATTTATTATTTTTAAAACTTAAATAAATTAAACCAATTTTAAATTTGAAATAACTTTTAAAAAGTCAATAGTGATATAGTAATCTTATAATTCACAAGGGAGAGAGTATTTGTTTGGCAACTTTTCTCAGAAACAAGTGATGATCAGTTTATTTGATATCAAGCATTTTATGCTTCTTTACTGCATTAAGTGATTTTTCATTACAAAACACAAACAACTTTTTCAACCCTGCTTATAAGTAAGCAAAAGCAATAAACATTTTAATCAGCAATCACAACACCATCTAAACTTCAATTATCATCGTCAGAAAGGAAATGCATAACAATAACATACCACCAGGGGCTTTCAACCTAAAAATCAACCCAGAAAAACCATTGCCAAGAAAATTGCCTCAAACAAGTAATAATAGGCTATCAAGTAATTGCGCAGAAAAAGCACAGTTAATAACCATAAGCAATTCACAAAAATAAGTCCAAATCATAAACACTTGAAATATACTTTACAATGAATCATGAGTAATGAGCAAATACCACCTATCAAGTAAGATGAACAGAAAAAGGATAGATAGGGGATTTGACATAGCAAGTGAAATAGTGGACTACTCAATTCAAAGATGATTCAATTTAAAATTTCACACAAAAAAGGGGAAAAATAATAGAAAAAACAAAGAAAACCAACATCTTAGACAATTTAGCTCATGTTGAACATGATAAATAACACGTTACTGGAATTTAGAGATGCTTACAAAGGGATCACATTGGTAACATAGTTCCAGCTCAGTGGAGTGTAAGCCACCCATCATACGCTCATGGTCCTCTCCCCACTATGTAAATATATACTAATATTTAATGATAACAACCCCCTCCCCCCCTCCCCCCCTCCACTGCAGGAAAAAAAGAAGTAAAGTTGCATACAGTGCAGATGAAGTAAGCAAAAGAAAACAATTTCTACAATAAAACAACTGCTCAACCAACATTGATTTGACATTCCGTCTCACAAGGCATGCTCCCTAACACGATTTCTTAAATTAATATTGGAGTTGCAACAAAATTAGCTTACATTTTGAACTAACTAAACTCCATTTCCAATTTTATAGCGTGAATTCTCTGATCAGTAACACTAAGAAGCATTTTACTTTTAATATCAAAACTCCGCTACGACGGTATTATCCCTTAGCTCTATTTCCAGTTTTAAAGCTTTTCTGAAAACAAACACTAGGATAAGCATTTCACCTTTAATTTTGAAAAACACCACTATAGTAGTATACTGAAACACAGATATTCACATAGGCTGCTTGTATATGTTCTAAATTTTTTAGTTTGATGAATGAAGGCATCTACCAAAAGCACCAAAATACAATGGTGAAAACAACACAATTCTAAAAACAGTTGCATATCATGACTATGCAACAGTATTACCGTGATTAATTCTGAAAAAAGCTAGCTAGATAAAGAAATAATGGTGATGATCACAGCAGCCAATTAGGAAAACAAGAAGGCAACAATTTACATTTCATACTCCGAATAAAAGTACAAGATCAGCATGGAAAGCAATATAACAACAATTAACTTCAGTGACACAAAAGCCATAAAAGAAAGAATCATGAAAATCACAACATTATAAGGGGAGCAAGTAGCCAAAAACTTACTTCAACTTCTTTGCCTTTGAACTTAAACCTATAGCTTGTAAAAAGTAACATTATAAGCTTCATAAGAACTTGGCATGTTCACAAGCTATGTGAGAATTAGGAAACCAGGAGGGAAGCATTCAGCGTAAAACCTATTAGAAACTTATCAATACTGGGAAAGAAGGTTAAAATATTAATCAATTTAATTGACTTTTAAAAAAGGTTAAAATCTTAATTTAATTGATACAAGAGTTGTAACCTCAAAAAATAATGCAATAGGAAGGGAAATCATGTGAAAATCATCACATTGATGGAGAGGACACAAATTCTACTTTAAGGTGGCAGAAAACAGCCTTCTTTAGCATAAAATGGAAATAGAAATTTAACAAACGTTCCAGGAATCCCATATGTCTAAAAGCCGAAAAATAAGAATCATGACTACAAAGTGCCAAAGTAAACCTCTGCAAGGAGCCACAGACAATATATACAGGTTAAAATAGACCAGATAACACGGAGGTCCAGTACTGGTACTCAAAATGTAAATCTACCTGATTGTGACAAACTTATTGGTACCATGTTTTGCCCAGTGAGACCTCAAGTCAATAGCGTTAGCAAAGTTGTAACCTTCAGAGGCAAGTTTCTCCAACACCTTCTTGAATGCACCCTGACTCATCTTCCGTCCAGCAATCCTTGATCCACGACGTTTGGTGCTCATAGGCAGCGGGTACATTGAAATGGTTGTGGTGCAACAAGCCGATTGCCAACCTCCACAGCCCCATCGATAACACTGCTGAGGAGTTCCTGTGCAAGAGCAAACAGGTATAGGGATACCCGAAATGTCCATATCAATCCCATTTATTACAACATCCATATTCTTCTTTGATGGTCTCGAGCGCTGAACAGAGGAATTCCCATTTTCCTTTGGTAAAGATGGACTCTTCTTTGGCTTCTTTACTCTCGGGGCTTTCAGGGTAACAGGGCCTGATCGTTTCTTGGTAGGGCCCCCACCACCTCCCTTTCGAACACCTGGACTATTATCTTCCACATTCATCCCTTGATCCTTTGAGGACGAATCGAGTGGCTGTATAATTTGCATTGGATGATGAGTTGCTGGAGCCTCGGGAAGAACACCAAAATTAGGGTTTCCTGGAAGCATGTGGAGGAGTCTTTCTCTTTGAATCCAGCTATCCCTCATATAGTTCATGGGTACAGGGGTCTCAGAAACCACACAGTTGCGAGGGTGGTAAGCCCCATTAGTGTTTACCATGACCGGATTCTCCCGCGAAGATAGAAAAGGTTTTGTGTCTCTGTGGTCTCCCATTGGTGACATTAGCTGAAGACCAAGATGTTCCTTGAAGGAAGGCTCATAATAACCCCAATTTCGCATATTCAACCCGTCGTCGTCCATCAAAACTACAGAGGACGACAAGCAATGACATAAAAAAATTACATCTTTAGCATGTTCCAAGATCATCCAACAATAATTTCATTTTACTCTTAAACACTTCACTATTAAACCACACAAAACAAACATGCTCTAAAAGAAAGGGGGAATAATCCTTGAAAAACTGAAACCAATTGCCCAAAGTATTAACAAAGAAATCCAATGTACATAGATCCACTATTGACATAAAAACTGAATCCATGAAAACCAAATGAAAAAAGAGTCCCAAATTAATAAAACACGATAGCTGAAAATCCAATAATCAGAATGTCTAAAATTAGATCAAATGCCTAGAGACTTTAGCATTACATCAATCTCGAGAAAAAGTTGAAATTTTTAGAGTTTCCGCTACAGATATCATACAAAGATATCATACAAAGGATAAGCAAATATCAGATCCTGATAAAAAGAACAATCAAACGCATTTATATAGAAAATTGTTTGTCAATAATGTAATCAAAATGCAGACGATTGATGCATCGAATTAATCTGATTTCGACCAGATCGAGAAAAAGTTGCAGAAAATCAGATCGGTGATGAAATATCGTAGCATCGGCTGAAAATTAATGCATCAATTTGTAAACAGCATGCGACATAATGCAAGGAGACATATATTATTAGCTTTAAGAGAGAGAAAAATAACAGTTCATATAAATGTGAGAAAAAAGAGAGAAGGAGAGAGAGGGATGAACTTACTTGTGTGGGTAAACAGCTCTTTTTAGGGTTTTGCCCTTCTGCAGAGAGGAGAGAGGAGAGAGGAGAGAGGAGAGAGAGGAGAGAGAAACCAGAGAGAAAGAGAGAGGAGAGAGAAAAAGACCTTAAAATTGAGTTTTCCTCAAAAAACATTAAAAACAAATCCAACCGATATCTGTGGTACTTGCACACATAGCAGGTGACACCAAATCCAAACCCCAACTCCGACTCTCTTTTGCTCAATTTGGCCAACCCCAACCTCACAGGCTCACCTCTCCATTTTTTCTTCTTCTTTATTTATTCTTTCATCTATTCTCTTTTGCCCTTTTTGGTGATTTCTTTTTTTTCTTCAGTGAGTTATAAAATTCTTATACTACTACGGGGTTTAATTTCCAATTACTCAGAAGGCCGGATTTCCATCAATCCTACATTATTAGTTTAGGACTCATGCTCCCTCTTCTACCGTTAAACTAAATATAGTCTAAAAATTTTTTTGGTGGATCCAAAAGACTATATCAAAGAATCTGATTTTGATGAACTATAATTTTTAATATATTTTAATGAGAGTGTAGAAGAATGATTGATGACTTATAATTTATTAAATATAATATAATTTTTTAATATTATAATTCACGGATAATTCATCTGCCGGAAGGATTGCAAGATTATCCCATGAATTGATGTCATATGAACTAAATATAATTCATGGTATAGTCCATCTTATTGGATATACTCTTACTATTCATATATTATATATGTCTTTTTTTCATTTGGGCAGTCATGCTCATTTTTATATCAAATGACAAAAGAATGGAGAAAACATTATATAGCCAATCTTGTGCATAATTTATTTTATTTTATTACTCCCATTATATGATTTATCTCGTGCATTGCATACATTACTGCGAACGTTTAATATTGACTACTGAATAAAAATATTTGCTAAAGTATATACTTTTATTTTTTGGTGTCATATGTTGTAAATATAATTAATAGGTGACTTTTTGATTATACACTTGACTTGTATGCTAGGCTCTAAAGTGGATATCAGAAGCTTAAAATTGTCGAGTTCAATTTTCACCCATAAATGGAATTGATTTTTAAACCCCATATGTATTTCAGTATTTGGCACCTCCGATAAACTGTTTTTTGGTTGCTTGGTTTTACCAGTCTATGTATACGGCTGAGCCTTGGGCCATATGTGCTGGCCTTTCCATGACCTGGTAGATGGTTTTAAACGTATAATTCCTGATACCGTACGATAATCGATATGTTCTGTAAAAATAGTTTTATCAGTTCAATTTTTTAATTTCATGGAAAACCATTTTCTTATATATATATATATATATAATATGACATCCTAGTTATATTATCAATGCCACAACTACTAATATTCTTACCAGATGGCAGATGGCAGATGGCAGATGGCAGATGGATTATGGAATGAAAACAGCTATATATACAACTTCTTCTACAGGTAACCACAATGACAAAACCAGAAATAACATATATAGATATATCAAATACATATAAGGAAACAATAGTGGCTTGCAAGTGCCAAAAAATTTAGGATGAAAACATCAACTGAAGGTGAAACTACTAAAAACTTAACTGATGAGCTTCAGAAAAAAAGAGGCTTGAAAATGCAAAATAAAAATAAAATTGTCTTGATTAGCAAAATGTAAAAAACCCTTTTCCGGAAATCTGTCTCAAAATCAGAAAGAGAAATTACGGAACAAATGGAGTTGCTGCTGCTACCTATTAAAACTAAACTGGAAAAAAGGATGGTTTTCTATCTCTATGCGATCTACTTGTATTTAATGTTACACCAAATCATCCAAACCACTTCTCAAAGATGCTATTGTATCATTAAAACTCCCAAAAGAGAATAATAATAATAATAAAAAAAAGGATGCAGCAAAATTCATTTCCCCATTTTCCTAGGAATTAGGGTACACCCTTTTCTACTTCACAATAATTGTTGAGCCTTTGGGATAAGATTCACCACTGCGTTTGGTGAAAGTGGAGGAGCCATCACGAGCTTGACCAAGGTCATCATAGCTGCTGCCACGGCCTTCTCCATCACTGCCCCTAGCACTGTCATTGCGAAATCCACCCCTGCCGGATTTGGACCTACCTTGATTATTGCCAGCTGCAAGGGAAAATAATCAAGTCATCTTCTTGCACCAAGTTGATATACTAAACGAGTCAAGTTTCAAACTCATGAGAGAAAAATTTAATTCACCTCATCAGGCATTGTACAGAATTGGAATATAAATACCCCAAGGAAGAGAAAAATTGAATCTTTATATAGATGGAGATTTTTTTCCCAAGAAAATATTTGGGGTTTACAAGAAAAGGGTGGCAAGTTATGAAAAAGGGAAAAAAAATGAATAGTTAAGCTAGATTGTCATGTAATGGCACCATGATTTTACCAAGTTGGAGAATGCTTCAGTCTGTAAGGTAAAATTTACAAAGTACGTAAATAATTGGGAATATCCCGATTACCTTGAATGGAAGATCTCTTGTACTGAATCTCCAATTTTCTTTCACCAAATGAAATTTCACCAACCTTCAATATAAACAAATAAGAAAGTTTCAATCTTGTGAAAAAAGAGGAGAAAGGCAATAACAACTTGAATATTAGGATAAGAAAGCAAGAGAAAGAACCATAATCAAATCTCACACTACCATAACGCAGGTGTACAAGTGTAAAATAGATTTAAAAAAATGTCTCTATTAGTCAATTAATTAAGCTCTAAAATAACTAAAACTTTAAGCATAATACAGATCTCACAACTTTTGAAACAATTATGCTAAATGGTAGCCAATACCATACCATCATGATCAATTCATCTAAATGGAACATCTCAGCTATCAAACAGAAAACAGTATCCTGAGAATTATAAAAATAAAAAATAAAAAATGAGAAATTAAAATGGTAAGTTAAGCTAAATACCTCTACAGCACTGCGGGCAGAATTGGCAGATTCAAATTCTACAAATGCATAGCGATATCCGTCCTAAACAAAGTATTCAGGATCAAGCATGTTACTATGCATGAAGCAGTTATATTCCTTGAATAGAATAAAATAATAATACTGAAGCAGACCTCAGGATATTCTCTGATTTGGATACTATTTGGTTTTACAGCACCAAATTTCTTGACCTCCTTTAAAAATGCCTCATGAGTGAGGTCGGAAGGCAAGTCCTTAATATGTATGGCCTTGGGTGCTACAGATGCAAGAAAGATAGTTAAGGAACAAATCATACCAAAAAAATCACTTATTCTCATTAAAACTAAAAAGATTTAGTATTTTACCTATCACATAACCCACTGTATTAACAGAACTATTTTCCAAACCACCATTGTTAGGAGGTGCAGATGCTTTCGCGGGAAGGGCAGATGGTTTGGGGGGTGCTGGAGGGGCTGCTTTTGGATAAACTCTAACAAAAGGAGGTTCAGGTAAGGAACTCAATTTAGCCACCTATATATCCAAACAGAAAAATGATTACTAACATATCTGTTTTTTTTTTAAAGAACATAATCATTTATGATGTATACTTAATGGAGTTTTCAAAGAATGTACTCACAATTGATGCATAAGACAATTTCTTGGTATCTTCTTGAGCTTTAGTAACTGGGAGCACACTTTTCTCGTCTGGATTAGCAGGAACGTCTACTTTCTTAACAATCTCACTAGCCTCCTTTGGGGTTGGGTCTGATATTTTGTTTTGCTCATTATTGGGAACTTCAGCAGGCTCTGAAGAGAAAATGTATTGTTTGAGTTTCAAACAAATAAGAATACTGTAATAATTGAAACACATTAAATCACCATAAAAGAGAAAGATCAAAATGGACGACAATTAACCTACCAGGATCTTGGGGAAATGGAGCAGTTGGAGAATTAGCCACAACCTCAGGAACTGACAAAGGCGTTGAAGGTTTGTTTATTTCCATGAACTGAAGAATATCATTATGCACATAGAAACCACCACCGACTTGTGGTGCCAAAAAGACTGTCTGGGAAAAGTTCCTCATCACGCTATCCTTCCCTGTCAAGCTACCAGTTACTCCCACAATCACTGATCCCATTATCGAGTCTTGGGCGTGCACAGCTTCTATCTTGGGCTCCCAGTCCTTGTACTCTGAGGACAAAATCTCATCATTAATGCCCTGCAATAAGATGAATTACATGTAAAGTTATACACCTCACAGCTCATTTAAAGTAAGGATATTAGAAACTAAAAGTCGAACAATCAAAACAATCGAGTTAGACCATCAGCGTATTAAGCAAAAAATCTAACTCATAGCCAAGCACTCCAGTCTGTCCTTTACTCAAATTTTACCTAATATATTAAATGTATCACCATTCTCCATATAGAAAAGGTATATTTTCACACCCAAAGTACTTTTATTTTAAATTATTTCTTATTTTGAAGTACACCTAAGTACTAGTTCTCAACATTTACATTTCTCTGATAAAAGAGATCTATGTCTAGTTCTCAACAACTACATCTCTTCGAGAAAAGAAGAAGGCAGCTGACCTTAACAGATCTACGGCAAAAAGAGAATAATGAATTCTTAAGCATATAAAATTACATTCTCACAACTTATATATTCTAAAAAAAATTAAGTCGAGAGAGTGAAACAACAAATAAATAACTAAATAATCTTGACTTGTTCTTTTGTAATTTGATTGTTGTTGGTATAGTAGCTAAAAGGAAACAAGGAACTCGCCTTCATTGTTGTCACTGATGACAGTATACCCTCGGATACTGGACGGCCCAGGATGCTGTTATCCTTGTAATATCTGTGAACTTGATCGGGAGATTCACGAAGAATTTTGTAGTACTGTGCAACGAAGGCTTCTGCTATGGTTTGAGCAGACAATAGTGGGGATTGCGCAGCTGTATCCTGCGCCATCTCTGCAAAAATTAAATCAAGAGCCTCTTCTAAGAACATGACTTAGACTTTGGTTTTGTACCATTCTAAGACATCATTGCCACATTTTGTTTAGATTCTGTGACAAAGACAAAAATAGTGACAGGTGTTTTCTGTCAACTTTTCTTTATCATCCTTAGCGCAATCATGATAACAAGTTCCTCAAACATTAACTTTATTAGGCATCAAGAAAAGTAATGCAACTAAAATTCCATTCCTTTTTCTTGGCATTCGCAAAATACATGAAAAATATAGCATAACTTTATACTAAAAATGGACACAGAAAATAGTTTGAAACCAAAAGAAATGGATTAGAAGCACAAACAAAATATATACCACCGAGCTTCTGTACATATGTGGATTAAAAAGGAGATATGTTCATGTGTGTGTGGATTTTAAAGTCTTTTGGTACACAAGTTACACCCAACTGAGAGAGAATAAACTACTTTTTTCAACTTCACCTTGTTCTTCAAAGAAAAACGATCATCAGAGTTTGCTGGGAGAAACAAAAAGAAGTCGAAATCAAAGGGATCTCGATCCCCAAATGTTAAATCCAGAGAGCTATATATGTTTAATTTCAAAAGAATTGTGCTATTTACCAAGCTTATTTCCAACCTAAGATCCTTCTGTATGTATATGTGTGTAAATATGTAAAAAACAGAAAATATTAGCTGCAATGATTATACTACACCTTCTTTAACCTTTATATGAGGTTCCAGGTACTGTCTTTTGCTTATATGAGGCTCCTCTATTTCCCAAGCTCCCACATTTATCTCTATCAATTTTTCTATCCATATAAAGAGAGATAAAAATATATATCCAAGTATTTTGTTCAGTATAAATTTCAATTTGTGATATAAAGAAGGCAAAAAATCACAAAAGAAGAAAAAAACCAATATAACCCTAGCCTTCATAGGATTATTATCATAAACTACAACATAAATCTACACTTATAGAAAACCGATGTTTGTGTCTGTGTCTTTGTAAGTGCCTGCGCGCGCACATTCATATACAAAAATCAATCGCATCAAGATTTTTTTTTTAAAAACAAAATCAAAGATTAAAATCTGAAAACAAAAGAGAAAAGATTAACCAATAAGAAAATTCAGCAAACAGCAATCAACCAACTTATTAAAAAAATCCATTAATTTAACTGAGGAGATGAGTGAAACATGATGAATCTGGTATAATCAAACCATCAACCGAGAATTGAATTCTCTAAACTTTTTTTTCACAAACAAGATGCACAAGAACTTTGATCAACGCATCTACAGAGAACTGAATTCTCTTAAGCCAAGATTCACTCCAATAACAAAAAATATCCACAAGCCATAATCTAAAATGTGATCAATCTAGATACAAATTGTACGCCCACCCAAGATCAATCTGAAGCTAAAAATGTGATCTTTAGTCTAAAATCATCAAAACTTCAATGCCTGTAAACCCCATCAAAACATTTCAATAAAAGATCAATCTAGATACAAAAACATAATCTTTCAAACAAAATTCCAGGAAGGAAAAAAAAACAAAGAATCAGCTAAAACCCAGACCAAACATTTCCAAGTTTTCAATTAGCACAACTGATCGATACAAAAAGATGTGATTTTTGAAGAATTATAAGCAGAAATGTACCTTCAGTGATCAAGAAAAACAGTGATTGAGACAAACACCCGAGAAGATATAGGGAGAAAAAATCGATTTTTGCAAGAGAGTGGTGCGGCAGAAATAGGTTTTCTACTTGAATTTATAGCACTAGGGAAATAGATGCACGCAAAATCAATGCTGGGATTTATTTTCCTATTTCACTACTGTGACTTGCTTGGAGGGAATTTTTCATATTTGAGGGACATGTGGGCCGAAATATTACCGCAACGGTGGAGATTCATGGGGTGTAGTCACCTAATATTGCCTGCGGAGCAGGAGATTTCATCCTGGTTTCTTTGTAATGAGAGTATCCGAAATATCCAATAGGTTGATGCCACCTGTAGCAGACTCAATTTTGACTTAGCATTCACAGTGGTTTTTATAATCATGGCCGTTGACTATTGTATGGGGATTCTGAATAAGTTGATGTGACAGGAAAGATCCTCGTACATCATTGAGTAATACGAGGGACTAAATTGCCAGTATTATCCTTGTTATTTTTTAAAAAAAAAATAAAAAATTAATAAAGTTTTGATTATTTAGAATGTTCCCCATATTTGTTTAACTTCTTTTGTTTTTCATCACATGGTGAAGTAAAGCTTTTTTTTTTGTATTTGTTTATTTGGTGGCCCACGACGATCAACCCTCCCGTCCGTGCTCAGGAACGACCCTGATTAGGATTGATCAAGAAGTATAAAATATCTCTTAAATGAGTTTAATTATTAAAATCTGGATCAATTGATAATGTAATAGAATATTCAATACAATACATGCATTAGTTTAATTATAGAATATTCGATACGTTCATTAATTAGCAGAAGCACATGATGATATATATATAGGAAATTGATATTTCCACAACATTTTTAATATTTTAACATGAAAAGTGTCACTATAGCGACGGTTTTCATGTGAAAATATCGTTTTCTATCGTGTATTTATCAATTTCTAGTTTTGTAACTTTAGCAAATCGAATTTTATATACTTCCAAATTTTGATATAAACAATTTCTTGAGCGTTACGTATATATATAGTTAATTTTATATTTTATATATGTGATCCTACATGCTCAGTTTTCTCAATAAGAAAGAAAGAAGACATTTCTTTATTGGAAATTGATATTTTTACAACAATTTTTGATATTTTTACATGAAAAGTGCCGCTATAGATGTATAGCAACGGTGAAAACCGTCATTATATAATCTATAAAGACGATTTTTATGTGAAAATATTATTTTCTGTTGTGGATTTATCAGTTTCCTTCTTTATTTTGAAGTATATGGTTGGGAGTGGTGGTTTTTTAGTGAAGTCAGATGAAAAGTTAAAATTTTATAATAAATAAAAGTGGTAGGTTATAAAAAATGTATCATTATGAAGGTCTTTTAATAGAATTTTGTTGCTTCCTGTCCCAGATGCCATTTTAATTGTGTTTAGTGTGTTGTGATTCGACCTAAAAACATTTAAGATGTAATAAATTAAGTGATTTTTAAAAATTAAAAAGAGTTTTATTTATTTATTTATTTTATGATTTTGGAATCCGTTGTATTATTTTTGGGTATGCATTGGCTAAATTATTGACCAATTGAGCTAATTTCTAAAAAATTTGAAAGTAAAATTACACAGTTTCCTCTACCTGAAGATCATGGGAAAGGAGCCATTGTTTAACTTGTAAAAAGAAGTTAAAGTTTCCTTAATTTCAAGGTTGAAGCAAGTATATAAATGTGCTTGATTAGGTCAAATATGTTGGGAAATATGAACTTAAAATAATTTTAATCTCGGCAATTATTTTTTCCTCCTTGTGCAATTAAATAGAAAATAAAAAACCTCAATAATGAAGACAAAAATAATAAATAATCATTCACAAGCAAAACACAATATTTAACATGAAAAACACTTAAAACAAAAAATCACAGGTCGAACTATGAATCTCCACTTTATCGCTTACAATAATTCTACCAAGTTTTATATCTTAAAACGTACTTGAGGTTACTCAATAAACTTGAGAGAGTAAAATTTTATCTTTAATTAGGTTTAATTTCACCACCCGAAACACCTAAATCAATAAAATGTTCAAGCTTTCAACTGAACAGAGATGACAAACCATGAGCAACAAACTATAATTCTCTCAATTTATTTTTTCTACTGCCTTCTTATATATTACCCAGTTTCCCTCCTTATAATAAGACTAATTCCCTATTTATAATACTTTTCTTAATTCATTCTTCTTTTTGTTTGGGTCAGTTTTCTCAATTCATTCTTATTATGAATTGAAAACGACCCACTGCGTGTTTCGGCTAACAAATTATTATGGATCACGTTCAGGGCGGATTCAAATTTTTTTTTTATTTTGACTGTTTTTTTTTGTTGAAGTTTAATTAAAAAAATTTGAACTGTTAACGCCAAGTTTCGTCTGCGCGTCCAATCACAGAATCCACGCGCTGAAACCTGCACAATAACAGATCACACAGAAGCTTGACGGCCGTGCCGCCGGGGGATAGCTCCGGTGTGAGAATAAGTACAGGCCGTTTACAAGGTTTAACAATGGAGGTTATGTGCTTAGTGCTCAAAGTAGATATTACCTGTTAATTGTAACATTGGCCTTGTATTTATAGAGCTCCCACCACCTTGGTATCCTTCTCCGAATTAGAGTAGGACTCCTTGTAAGACCCCAACTTTTATAAATAAAGATGAATTTTCTATAAATATCATTTTTGAATATTATGGAGTTAATTTGATATAATGTTATAGTTGTGGGTAATATTTATAAATTTTGTAAAGTACGTAAGTTGTTATATAATATTCGATTGGTCGGAAAATATTCGTTTTAACAGGGAATATTCGTACAACGACACAATCATTGGTGGACCCCACAACGGAATTATTGTCGGATTGAGAAAACGACAAAAATATTTTATTAAAAATAACGGCAGAAATTTTACCATTGTTACTGTTGAACTACTCGGTAGTAAAAGTACAGTAATATGTGTGGTTGCATAGTAGCACACGGTATTGATTATTAATGCTTATGTGAGAAGTCACTCAGTTTGATTCAATTATTGTCAGTTAATAATATGAATTATTTAGCGATAATGACGTTTTGTTTTATTCGTATTATTAACGTAATAAAACAGAAACATCTTTTTATATAAAACAGAATACTTTATTAAAGTTATTCTATAAATAGAATATATTATATTTTATTTAAAAGATTTTTCTTTAGATATGGACCGTCAGATTAAAGTAATCAATCTGGACCGTTCATGGATTAGTTACTATGCATTCTATTTTTCTATAAATAGCAGCTCATTCCTTCATTATTTCTTACGAATTCACTGAACTCTAGAGAGAGAAACTATAGAGAGAAACTATAGAGAGAGAAGAAGAGTATTCTGCTACTTAACTACTTCCTTATTTCAGCTCGTCTTTAAAACGGTAAGGGGTGTTATTCTTTCTTATTCATGAAGAGAACTGTTGTTATTCCATTTCTTATTATTCTGTTGGAATAACCTGTATACGTGGTCTACCCTATACTTGGTGACATTCTTCTATTATTCTGTTGGAACATCCTGTCTGTGTGTTTTACACCAGACCTGGTTCCGTTTTTATTATTATTCTGTCGAAATATCCTGTCTGTGTGTTTTACACCGGACCTGGTTCCGTCTTGTTATTATTCTGTTGGAACATCCTGTCTGTGTGTTTACGCCGGACCTGGTTCCATTATTTATTATTCTGTCGGAATATCCTGTCTGTGCGTTTACGCCGGACCTGGTTCCATTATTTATTATTCTGTTGGAATAACCTGTCTGTGCGGTCTATCGCATGCATGGTGATTTCTTTTGTTATTCCATTCTTTATTGTACTCAGTTGGTTAAGTTTTGACTTCTATACTCCATGAAATTTGTGGAATATCCTTGATAATTGCGGTTCATCCAGTATCTTTTCATGAAAATATCTTCTAAGTATTCTTGAATTTTACTCCACAAAGCAATATCATGTTGACAATTTGGACGTTGTTAATTCTTGGATAAATTAATTCTTGAACTTGTTTTATTGAATTCTTATATCATTGTCATCATCCTCATGTTTATATTATGTTGAAAGTCATCTGTGGCCTGTAGTGCATAGATGGACTTGGTATGATTATGACTAGGGATTATTCGGTGTAATCATGACCGTAATGTTACAAATGATGTGGTAAAAGTCCTCATTGGCCCGTAGTGCATTGATGAACAGTTGTTGGCATGATCATGACCATTAATGAATTTACGAATATCCTTGGCCGTAGTGCAGGGGTGATTCGATGATGTGAATTATTTTATTAAGCTGAGTCTCAGCGATCGCAGTGTTGGAAAATCTTTTAAATCATAAAAGATAGTAGAGTTTATTTTCTACTTGACTCTTTTAATGGATTGCTTGTTCCGCTGCAGTTAAACTTGATGTCTATTATATTTTATCAGTTTAACATTGTTGAAGGCTAATGATAATTTATTCTGCATTATCTTAGTCATAATAATATTTCTTACTGGGCTAGTTGAGCTCACCCTTTCTTTCACTGTTCTCTTCAGGAAATGAGAACGTAGCTGGGGCAAGTCGGGGAACGGAGTGATGGTCCGAATGATAGTATTAGTTAGTAGTCCTCACTATTCTATGTAATGGTGTGTTAATAAATGTAATGAGGACTCCTTTTGAGTATGAATACTCTCTAGAAGATAATATTTGTATTCAAACTCACAGTTTATGTTTTGTCGTATTGTACACGACAGTTGTATTAGTAAGTTGTATTTGTATTTTGTACTATGTATCTGACGACCCAAGATGGGTGATGTATACCTAATTTTGGGGGCGTCACAGTTGGTATCAGAGCTTAGGGATATGATCCCTGGCTAAGATGTGAGAATAGAACTTGGAGGGGAGAGACGGGGAATTCCTTCGCTAGTATGACCTACCTAAGTTTATTTGCATGGTATTTAATTGGTCGGTCATAATATAAGGATAATATATGACATATCAATTAACTTTTATTTTGTGGCAGTATCTGAAAATGGCATCTGAGAATGTTGAGAATAGCAATGGAGCACAGACGATTATTGATTTACCACATATCAATAATCAGGATAATGTTCATCAGGAAGGTGACAATCCTCATGCAAACAACAACACTGACCAGATGATGAATGATAGAATGTTCAGAGGTTTTATGCAATTCATGCAACAACAGGTGAAAGCGGCTCCTGTCCACAACGTAGGTGGAAATACTGGAAACTCTCAGGCGGTCACCGCTAAACAGTTTAAGGAGCTGGGACCACCGGAGTTTAAGGGAGAACCCAAACCACTTGTAGCTGAAACATGGATAAAGCAGATCACCAAGATATTTGATGTCTTGGGTTGCTCCGAGGAGCAAAAGGTTCCCTTTGCCGCCTTTATGTTGCGAGGAGAGGCAGATTACTGGTGAGAATCGATAAAGCGTACTCAACCTGCCGCACTGAAGATGTCTTGGGAGAAGTTCCAAGAGCTGCTTAACGACAAATACTTTCCCGAGAGTATTCGTCACATGAAGGAGGTGGAGTTCATCAAATTGGAGCAGAATAATATGACCGTGTCGCAGTACGAGGCAAAATTTGCGGAGTTATCCCGGTTTGCGTCCCACCTGGTGGATAATGAAGAAAGAATGACGCGGATGTTTTTAAGAGGTTTGAAGCCGGAGATACGTCAATATCTTGTTTCTCATAAATTGTGTTTGTATTCAGATGTTGTAAATAGGGCTCAGTTGGTGGAGCGCGATAACGAGACAACGCAACCAAAAGAGAGCAGCCGACAAAATGATAATACCAGTGAGAGCAGTCATCGAAGCGGTGACAACAAGCGTGGAGGGAATCAACAGGCCAGAAATGGTAACCACTTCGGTGGTAATCAGGGCCAAAATAATAAGAATGGGCATTTCAAGAAGAGCAGATTCAACAATGATGGAAAGACGTCAGCACCAACACCTGTCGTTAAGGAAGGAGAACGACCACCTATCATATGTTTCAAATGCGGAGGGGAGGGGCACATCAGTCCAAACTGCGCGATGCCGTCCAAAGCATGTTATAATTGTGGAAGAGAAGGTCATTTAGCCCGATTTTGTCGTTTACAGAAGACAAATTCAGCTAGGATGGAGGCACCAAAGGCCGTCCCAGAAAAGTCAAAACCGGTTGTGCAAGGGAGAGCGTTTGTTGTGAACTCCCAGAAAGCAAGGAACCCGAATGAGGTCATCACGGGTAAGCTTATCATAAACTCTAACGAAGTCTATACTTTATTTGATACCGGTTCTACCCATTCTTTTATTTCTCCTACTTGCGCTCATCGATTAAATTTGATTCCGGAGAAATTAGACTTTGACTTAGCTGTTGAAACTCCATTGGGAGAAACCTTCATTACATCCACGGTTTATAAGTCTTGTTTGGTTCAAGTTGGTACCCACACATTACCTGTCGATCTTATTTCATTAAAAATACTTGCATTTGACGTGATTCTAGGGATTGATTGGTTAACTACTCATCATGCAAAAATTGATTATTTTCGTAAGGTTGTTAGTTTTCATATTCCTAATCGACCTATTATGCGAATTCAAGCAACCAAACCATTAAAATCAATCGCTGTTATCTCAAGCCATAAAGCTATTCGTTTATTGAAAAACGGATGTCAAGCTTTCTTAGCTCATGTCACAGATCTAAACAAAAATACGTCAGCTTTGAATGATATTTCTGTTGTTAATAAATTTCCTGACGTATTTTCTGAAGAACTTCCTGGCCTACCCCCAGAGCGTGAAATTAAATTTTGTATCGACCTTGAACCCGGTACAAAACCCATTTCCAAAGCCCCATATCGAATGGCTCCTATTGAACTTCAGGAGTTAAAGACCCAACTGCAGGAATTGTTAGACATTGGTTTTATTCGTCCTAGTACTTCTCCTTGGGGTGCTCCTGTTCTGTTCGTGAAGAAGAAAGATGGGAGTATGCGACTTTGTATTGATTATCGGGAGTTGAATCATGTCACCATCAAAAATAGGTACCCATTGCCACGTATTGATGACCTGTTTGACCAGTTGCAAGGAGCACAATTCTTTTCAAAGATCGATCTTCGTTTTGGATATCATCAGCTGAAGGTTAGAACTGAGGATATTCCAAAGACTGCCTTCAGAACTCGGTATGGGCATTATGAATTCTTAGTTATGTCTTTTGGATTGACTAATGCTCCTGCTGCCTTCATGGATATGATGAACAGGGTATTCAAGGAATATTTGGATCACTTTGTGGTCGTCTTTATCGATGACATCCTTGTTTATTCCAAAAGCCGTGAAGATCATGAGCAACACTTGAGGTTGGTACTCCAAAAGCTTCGTGAATACAAACTTTATGCCAAGTTGAAGAAATGCGAGTTCTGGCTGGAAGAGGTAGCATTCCTTGGGCACGTAGTATCAAGTCGTGGAATATCGGTTGACCCGGCAAAGATTGAAGCTATTCAAAGCTGGGAGCAACCTAAATCAGTGACCGAAGTACGTAGCTTTCTTGGTTTAGCTGGTTATTATCGGAGATTTGTGGAAGGATTTTCTCGAATCGCTACTCCATTAACTCAGCTGACTCGAAAAGATACAAAGTTCGGTTGGAGCGAAGAATGTGAGCAGAGTTTTCAAGAACTCAAGAGGAGACTCATTTCAGCACCTGTTCTAACAATACCATCTGGCTCGGAGGGATTTGTCATCTACAGTGATGCTTCGAGCAAAGGGTTGGGATGCGTTCTCATGCAACATGGAAAAGTCATAGCCTATGCATCAAGACAACTCAAGGAATATGAGAGGAATTATCCTACTCATGATCTAGAGTTGGCAGCTGTTGTCTTTGCACTTAAAATTTGGAGGCATTACTTGTATGGGGAGAAGGTGGAGATCTTTACGGATCATAAAAGCCTCAAATATTTCTTCACTCAAAAGGAACTCAACATGCGACAACGACGTTGGCTTGAACTGTTGAAAGATTATGATCATACCATTCAATATCATCCTGGAAAAGCGAACGTGGTAGCTGACGCATTGAGTAGAAGATCATATGCAAGTACGAGTGCGATATTGTCAACACAAAGACCCATTTTGTGTGATTTGCAAAGGATGGAGATAGAGTTAAAGACTCCAGGGACCCATGTGATGATGACGAATATACGAGTAGAACCGACTTTAATCGATAAAGTTAAAGCTGCTCAAGCTACAGACCTGGAGCTGATGCGTATGAGGAAGAAAGTGCAAGAAGGTGCTATGCCGGAAGCAAGAATCGATGAAGAAGGAATACTTCGAGTCAACTCCAGACTTTGTGTTCCTAACAACCCTGATTTAAAGTATGAAATCATGATGGAGGCGCACAACACACCGTTTACAATCCATCCTGGAAGTACCAAAATGTATCATGATCTTCGTCATACATTTTGGTGGAGCAATATGAAGAGAGAGATAGCGTTGTTTATCTCAAGGTGTCTAACTTGTCAACGAGTCAAAGCGGAGCATCAAGTACCAAAAGGTCCATTGCAACCACTTGAAATTCCAGAATGGAAGTGGGAGCACATTACCATGGATTTCGTTACCGGTCTTCCAAAGGTTTCTCAAGGTATTGATGCGATTTGGGTCATTGTTGATAGATTGACCAAGTCTGCTCATTTCTTACCGATACGAGAAACTTATACACTTGAACGTCTTGCTCGTATGTACATAAACGAGATTGTAAGACTGCATGGTATGCCAGTATCCATAGTTTCTGACCGAGACCCAAGATTCACTTCACGATTTTGGGTTAGTTTACAAAAAGCTATGGGCACGGAGTTACGATTTAGTTCAGCATATCATCCTCAGACGGACGGACAATCAGAGAGGACTATTCAAACTCTTGAAGATCTATTAAGACTCTGTGTCTTTGACTTCAAGGGAAGTTGGAACAAGTTCTTACCATTGGTGGAGTTTTCCTACAACAACAGTTATCAAGCAAGTATTGGCATGGCTCCATTCGAAGCATTGTATGGAAGAAAATGTCGTTCTCCAGTATGCTGGGATGAGGTGGGTGAAGCAACGTTGTTGGGACCGGAGTTGGTACGTATGACTACAGAAAAGATTCAAACGATCCGACAACGTATAAAAACCTCACAAGATCGACAAAAGAGTTATGCTGATCTTCATCGAAAGGACGTGGAATTTGATGTAGGAGATCATGTGTTCTTACGTGTTGCTCCATGGAAAGGAGTTACGAGATTTGAAAAGAGAGGAAAGCTCAATCCTCGATTCATCGGTCCATTTTTAATCCTCGATCGAGTAGGAACTGTGGCTTATAGACTCGCTTTACCGCCAAGTATGTCTCGTGTTCATAACGTTTTTCACATATCCATGTTACGCAAATATGTGGAAGACCCGAACCACATTATTGAGTTAGAACCGGACGAAATAGCGGAAGATTTGACGTATGAAGAAGTTCCTGTTCAAATCTTGGATAAGAAGGAACATATTCTACGCTCCAAGGTTATACCTCAAGTCAAAGTTTTGTGGAGAAACCACGATGTTGAGGAAATGACTTGGGAGTTAGAATCTGAAATGAAATCAAGGTATCCTTACCTCTTCGACATACCAGGTACGTACCCTAATTTCGAGGGCGAAATTTCATAAGAAGGGGAGGTTGTAAGACCCCAACTTTTATAAATAAAGATGAATTTTCTATAAATATCATTTTTGAATATTATGGAGTTAATTTGATATAATGTTATAGTTGTGGGTAATATTTATAAATTTTGCAAAGTACGCAAGTTGTTATATAATATTCGATTGGTCGGGAAATATTCGTTTTAACAGGGAATATTCGTACAACGACACAATCATTGGTGGACCCCACAACGGAATTATTGTCGGATTGAGAAAACGACAAAAATATTTTATTAAAAATAACGGCAGAAATTTTACCATTGTTACTGTTGAACTACTCGGTAGTAAAAGTACAGTAATACGTGTGGTTGCATAGTAGCACACGGTATTGATTATTAATGCTTATGTGAGAAGTCACTCAGTTTGATTCAATTATTGTCAGTTAATAATATGAATTATTTAGCGATAATGACGTTTTGTTTTATTCGTATTATTAACGTAATAAAACAGAAACATCTTTTTATATAAAACAGAATACTTTATTAAAGTTATTCTATAAATAGAATATATTATATTTTATTTAAAAGATTTTTCTTTAAATATGGACCGTCAGATTAAAGTAATCAATCTGGACCGTTCATGGATTAGTTACTATGCATTCTATTTTTCTATAAATAGCAGCTCATTCCTTCATTATTTCTTACGAATTCACTGAACTCTAGAGAGAGAAACTATAGAGAGAAACTATAGAGAGAGAGAAGAAGAGTATTCTGCTACTTAACTACTTCCTTATTTCAGCTCGTCTTTAAAACGGTAAGGGGTATTATTCTTTCTTATTCATGAAGAGAACTGTTGTTATTCCATTTCTTATTATTCTGTTGGAATAACTTGTATACGTGGTCTACCCTATACTTGGTGACATTCTTCTATTATTCTGTTGGAACATCCTGTCTGTGTGTTTTACACCAGACCTGGTTCCGTTTTTATTATTATTCTGTCGAAATATCCTGTCTGTGTGTTTTACACCGGACCTGGTTCCGTCTTGTTATTATTTTGTTGGAACATCATGCCTGTGTGTTTACGCCGGACCTGGTTCCATTATTTATTATTCTGTCAGAATATCCTGTCTGTGCGTTTACGCCGGATCTGGTTCCATTATTTATTATTCTGTTGGAATAACCTGTCTGTGCGGTCTATCGCATGCATGGTGATTTCTTTTGTTATTCCATTCTTTATTGTACTCAGTTGGTTAAGTTTTGACTTCTATACTCCATGAAATTTGTGGAATATCCTTGATAATTGCGGTTCATCCAGTATCTTTTCATGAAAATATTCTTCTAAGTATTCTTGAATTTTACTCCACAAAGCAATATCATGTTGACAATTTGGACGTTGTTAATTCTTGGATAAATTAATTCTTGAACTTGTTTTATTGAATTCTTATATCATTGTCATCATCCTCATGTTTATATTATGTTGAAAGTCATCTGTGGCCTGTAGTGCATAGATGGACTTGGTATGATTATGACCAGGGATTATTCGGTGTAATCATGACCGTAATGTTACAAATGATGTGGTAAAAGTCCTCATTGGCCCGTAGTGCATTGATGGACAGTTATTGGCATGATCATGACCATTAATGAATTTACGAATATCCTTGGCCGTAGTGCAGGGGTGATTCGATGATGTGAATTATTTTATTAAGCTGAGTCTCAGCGATCGCAGTGTTGGAAAATCTTTTAAATCATAAAAGATAGTAGAGTTTATTTTCTACTTGACTCTTTTAATGGATTGCTTGTTCCGTTGCAGTTAAACTTGATGTCTATTATATTTTATCAGTTTAACATTGTTGAAGGCTAATGATAATTTATTCTGCATTATCTTAGTCATAATAATATTTCTTACTGGGCTAGTTGAGCTCACCCTTTTTTCACTGTTCTCTTCAGGAAATGAGAACGTAGCTGGGGCAAGTCGGGGAACGGAGTGATGGTCCGAATGATAGTATTAGTTAGTAGTCTTCACTATTCTATGTAATGGTGTGTTAATAAATGTAATGAGGACTCCTTTTGAGTATGAATACTCTCTAGAAGATAATATTTGTATTCAAACTCACAGTTTATGTTTTGTCGTATTGTACACGACAGTTGTATTAGTAAGTTGTATTTGTATTTTGTACTATGTATCTGACGACCCAAGATGGGTGATGTATACCTAATTTTGGGGGCGTCACACTCCTAAATATGTTAGTTACCATATTTGGGTCCAACACAATCTCCTTAAAAGGTGCAAGTGAAATCCCTTTCCAACACTACCTTTGGAGTTGCCTTGTTAGCATATGATTAGGGTTAGTTGTAAGACCCCAAATTATTAATAAATAAAATTTAATTCCTCTATTTATTATTTTGAAATAGTAAGGGTTGATTTGATTAATGTGGTTAGTTATGGGTAAAATGCGCAAATATTTTAAATAAGCAAGTGGTCCTAAAATATTCATTATTATCGGGGAATATTTGTTTGGTCGTGAAATATTCTTGTTGTCGGGGAATATTCGTACGACGGCGCAGCCTTGTGTGGGCCCCATAACGGAAAGCGATTGGATGAAGAAAACGACAAAAATAAGTTGTTTATAAATAACGGCATAGTTGTTATCGTTAATACTGTTGGAATACCCGGTGGTTAAAACACGGTAATACGCGTAGCACACGGTATTGCACCAATTATTGATTCTTACGTAAGAAGGCACTACTCAATAATTGTTACAGTAATTACTGTTCAATATTGTATTTTATTGATTCAATAATTGCTGCGTTGATATTTTATATTACTGTTGTTTCAATAATTGTCACTACGCAGTATTTTTTATTATCGGAGAAATAATTCATATTATCTGAATAATATTATTAGATAACATTATTGGCAATGTCTAGAAAGTTCTGTCTAAGGAGAGGTTTGGTCATCTAATTGCGCGCCAGTAAGGAGAGATCCTTATTGAAAAGCCCCCTCTTTCCTGGGAACGGCCTGGTTGCTAGTACTGTGATTCTGTAATAATATTTGTGTATAATTAATTATTGATTTATATGACGAGAAAAATAGTGATTTTATGTGGATATAGATACAGAAAAATTTTAATGTGACAATTGTTGAAAATTAATATTTTATCTTTTTCTGATAAAATAATTCATTTAAATATATTATTTTAATAATATATTGATGGTGGTATTTTTACAATGAATGTGGGATATATGAGTATATGAGGAGGAAGAGTATTTTTGTGGCATTAAATGATTAACACATATTTTGTGTGTTGGTGGACATAATTCTTGACCGAAAATTTATTATTGACTATAAAATCGCCCGTTTGTGAATTTCGGTCAATTTTTGTTTGAAATTTGGAAAAACTTTCTTCTGCAAAGTTGTAGAGAATTGAATTTCCTATAAAAACTCGCGAGATTCGAATTTTTTGATAAAAGAGCTATTTATTACGAATTATTGAAGTTTCGAATTATTGAGTCTGAATTGATTTTTGTTACAAAAATTGTTTAAAACATGTTTTGCATTTTTGGTGCATTTGTGTGAAAAATATGTTTTTGATGTGGTGGGCTAAAGAAAATTTGGTTATAAATATATTATTATATTCAATTTTCTACTTTGGTGTTCTAAGCAATTTCCTATAAATAGGTGCTTAGGTTAGAATTGAAAATCACACCAGAAACTGAAGTTTTCTCTCTATTTCTATCTCTATATATCGAGCGTATTCTTGTGAGTATTTTGATATCTTGAGTGTTACTATACGGTGCAAGTTCATTCAGCGTTATTCGAGTCAGAGGTACTGCTCTTTTGAGGTAAGGGATAATAAGGGATGTATTTTTTTTAAAATGATATTATTTCTTTCAATATCATTATACCGGAATATTGGTAAGATTTTTCTTGTGAAATTCTTATCTTTTCATGTCGGGGTTACTATTCATGAGTTACTATTCACGAGTTACTATTCACGAGTTACTATTCATAAGTTACTATTCATGAGTTACTATTCACGAGTTATTATTCATGAGTTAGTATTCACTAGTTACTATTCACGAGTTACTATTCACGAGTTACTATTCATGGGTTACTATTCACGAGTTACTATTCATGACAAAATTAGTTTCTTTTTCTAACCAAATTATAGTTGATTTATGAATATTACTCTGGAGATTAAAACTATGTATTGATTATATTGATTTTATTATCATATATAACATTTTTATAACCCTGATGTTGAAATTCTCTTTCACTGGAGTGTAAAGATGAGTAGATTATTGGTATGATCATGACTAGGGTTCTCTTTGTCCAGTAGTGAAAAGTTGAATTGTGACTGGTATGATCATGACCATTGAATTTATAATTGAATATCTTTAGCTTAAGTGCAAAGGTGAAATGATCAACATGGTTATAATTATTGGTTATATAAATTCTGAAATGATTATATATTTCTTTGAGATAATAATATATTTGGCCTGTAGTGCAAATATGAACTATTGAGGAATATCTTTGGCCTGTAGTGCAAAGATGAGTTGTTGATGAATATCTTTGGCCCGTAGTGCAAAGATGACTTGTTGTTGAATATCTTTGGCATGTAGTGTAAAGATGAACTGGTGATGAATATCTTTGGCCCGTGGTGCAAAGATGAATTTATTAGTATGATTATAAACAGGAACTGTGATTTGGTATAACCATAATCTTTGATGTTTCAGGTAAAGACAGGTGATGAAAATTATCTTCGTCTTGGATGCGAAATTTAGAATCACAATTATGATTATGAATTATTCATATGATTGTGGAAAGGAACTGTTGATTGATGTTACAGGGATAAAACATTGTTGGTGGACTTTTAACGTGGAGAAGATAATAGACTTTATAGTCTATTTGACTCTTCTAATGGATTGCTCGTTCCGCTGCAACTATGGTTGAAAAATTTTATCATCTACCATATGTTCTAAATCTCTGATTTAATTCTGTTGAAGGCTATTGATAATTTAATTATCTTTAGTCATGATATTCTTTACTGAGCTAGTTGTGCTCACCCTTCTGTTTCACAATTCCTTTCAGGTAATAAGAGTGTAGCTGGGTCGAGCGGGGGTAACAGGAGAATAGAACGGTGGTCATCATTTAGTAGTTATATTTGGTGAATCATCTAGGGTGAGACGAACCCAACGTTAGAATGGTGTTTTGCCACTATCATATAAGATGTCTAATGATATACAATCTCGTGTCATCATAAGACAGTGATGTGCTCATCCACTTGCTGAGTATATTTACGAGCACTACCTATATAATCTTGGTGTTTGTTTGAAGTATAATTCTCAGTTAGAGACAGTGGAGATAATGATATGTCAAGAGAAGACTCACCATTGAAAAAAATATGATAGTAATCTTCTCATTTTTCTTTGGGGTCTATTGGGTCAACCAAGGATAATTCTGTGGCCATATGATATCTATCATAACCTAGAAGCATGGCCTCCCATGTACGAGGGTTTCCTTGAGCACTTCCCAAAGATTCTAATTTCTAAAATAGTTTTTGACTATACCTTTATGTAATGTGTTATTATGACGTGCTATCCAAGGTTGGGACATGAGTCACAGTTGGTATATATTTGTACCCAAACTCATAGCATATGTGTTGTTGTATTTCGCACAACAATTGTTGTAATAAAGTTGTAGTTGTTATCTGTACCATGTATTTGGCGACTCAGAATAGGTTGGGTGGAATGGACCTGTTTTGGGGTTGTCACAGTTGGTATCAGAGCTTAGGGATATGATCTCTGGCGGAGATCGGGGAATAGGACTAGGAGAAGAGAGACGAGTAAATCCTTCGCTAGTGTGTCCTACCTAAGCTTATTTGTTGGTCAGTCATAATATCGGGATATTATGTGATATGTTAATTTGTTCAATTAACCTTTGTTTTGAAGCTGTATTCTAGAATGATATCTGAAATACAGGAGATGAGCAATGAAGAAATTATGATGACAGGAAAGATGGAATCTGAAATGAAAGCAAGGTATTCTCAACTCTTTGAAATACTAGGTACGTAAATTTCGAGGACAAAATTTCATAAGGAGGGGAGGTTGTAAGACCCCAAATTATTAATAAATAAAATTTAATTCCTCTATTTATTATTTTGAAATAGTAAGGGTTGATTTGATTAATGTGGTTAGTTATGGGTAAAATGCGCAAATATTTTAAATAAGCAAGTGGTCCTAAAATATTCATTATTATCGGGGAATATTTGTTTGGTCGTGAAATATTCTTGTTGTCGGGGAATATTCGTACGACGGCGCAGCCTTGTGTGGGCCCCATAACGGAAAGCGATTGGATGAAGAAAACGACAAAAATAAGTTGTTTATAAATAACGGCATAGTTGTTACCGTTAATACTGTTGGAATACCCGGTGGTTAAAACACGGTAATACGCGTAGCACACGGTATTGCACCAATTATTGATTCCTACGTAAGAAGGCACTACTCAATAATTGTTACAGTAATTACTGTTCAATATTGTATTTTATTGATTCAATAATTGCTGCGTTGATATTTTATATTACTGTTGTTTCAATAATTGTCACTACGCAGTATTTTTTATTATCGGAGCAATAATTCATATTATCTGAATAATATTATTAGATAATATTATTGGCAATGTCTAGAAAGTTCTGTCTAAGGAGAGGTTTGGTCATCTAATTACGCGCCAGTAAGGAGAGATCCTTATTGGAAAGCCCCCTCTTTCCTGGGAACGGCCTGGTTGCTAGTACTGTGATTCTGTAATATTATTTGTGTATAATTAATTATTGATTTATATGACGAGAAAAATAGTGATTTTATGTGGATATAGATAGAGAAAAATTTTAATGTGACAATTGTTGAAAATTAATATTTTATCTTTTTCTGATAAAATAATTCATTTAAATATATTATTTTAATAATATATTGATGGTGGTATTTTTACAATGAATGTGGGATATATGAGTATATGAGGAGGAAGAGTATTTTTGTGGCATTAAATGATTAACACATGTTTTGTGTGTTGGTGGACATAATTCTTGACCAAAAATTTATTATTGACTATAAAATCGCCCGTTTGTGAGTTTCGATCAATTTCTGTTTAGAATTTGGAAAAACTTTCTTCTGCAAAGTTGTAGAGAATTGAATTTCCTATAAAAACTCGCGAGATTCGAATTTTCTGATAAAAGGGCTATTTATTACGAATTATTGAAGTTCCGAATTATTGAGTCTGAATTGATTTTTGTTACAAAAATTGTTTAAAACATGTTTTGCATTTTTGGTGCATTTGTGTGAAAAATATGTTTTTGATGTGGTGGGCTAAGGAAAATTTGGTTATAAATATATTATTATATTCAATTTTCTACTTTGGTGTTCTAAGCAATTTCCTATAAATAGGTGCTTAGGTTAGAATTGAAAATCACACCAGAAACTGAAGTTTTCTCTCTATTTCTCTCTCTACATATCGAGCGTATTCTTGTGAGTATTTTGATATCTTGAGTGTTGCTATACGGTGCAAGTTCATTCAGCGTTATTCGAGTCAGAGGTACTGCTCTTTTGAGGTAAGGGATAATAAGGGATGTATTTTTTTTAAAATGATATTATTTCTTTCAATATCATTATACCGGAATATTGGTAAGATTTTTCTTGTGAAATTCTTATCTTTTCATGTCGGGGTTACTATTCATGAGTTACTATTCACGAGTTACTATTCACGAGTTACTATTCATAAGTTACTATTCATGAGTTACTATTCACGAGTTATTATTCATGAGTTAGTATTCACTAGTTACTATTCACGAGTTACTATTCATGAGTTACTATTCACTAGTTACTATTCACGAGTTACTATTCATGGGTTACTATTCACGAGTTACTATTCATGACAAAATTAGTTTCTTTTTCTAACCAAATTATAGTTGATTTATGAATATTACTCTGGAGATTAAAACTATGTATTGATTATATTGATTTTATTATCATATATAACATTTTTATAACCCTGATGTTGAAATTCTCTTTCACTGGAGTGTAAAGATGGGTAGATTATTGGTATGATCATGACTAGGGTTCTCTTTGTCCAGTAGTGAAAAGTTGAATTGTGACTGGTATGATCATGACCATTGAATTTATAATTGAATATCTTTAGCTTAAGTGCAAAGGTGAAATGATCAACATGGTTATAATTATTGGTTATATAAATTCTGAAATGATTATATATTTCTTTGAGATAATAATATATTTGGCCTGTAGTGCAAATATGAACTATTGAGGAATATCTTTGGCCTGTAGTGCAAAGATGAGTTGTTGATGAATATCTTTGGCCCGTAGTGCAAAGATGACTTGTTGTTGAATATCTTTGGCATGTAGTGTAAAGATGAACTGTTGATGAATATCTTTGGCCCGTGGTGCAAAGATGAATTTATTAGTATGATTATAAACAGGAACTGTGATTTGGTATAACCATGATCTTTGATGTTTCAGGTAAAGACAGGTGATGAAAATTATCTTCGTCTTGGATGCGAAATTTAGAATCACAATTATGATTATGAATTATTCATATGATTGTGGAAAGGAACTGTTGATTGATATTACAGGGATAAAATATTGTTGGTGGACTTTTAACGTGGAGAAGATAATAGACTTTATAGTCTATTTGACTCTTCTAATGGATTGCTCGTTCCGCTGCAACTATGGTTGAAAAATTTTATCATCTACCATATGTTCTAAATCTCTGATTTAATTCTGTTGAAGGCTATTGATAATTTAATTATCTTTAGTCATGATATTCTTTACTGAGTTAGTTGTGCTCACCCTTCTGTTTCACAATTCCTTTCAGGTAATAAGAGTGTAGCTGGGTCGAGCGGGGGTAACAGGAGAATAGAACGGTGGTCATCATTTAGTAGTTATATTTGGTGAATCATCTAGGGTGAGGCGAACCCAACGTTAGAATGGTGTTTTGCCACTATCATATAAGATGTCTAATGATATACAATCTCGTGTCATCATAAGACAGGGATGTGCTCATCCACTTGCTGAGTATATTTACGAGCACTACCTATATAATCTTGGTGTTTGTTTGAAGTATAATTCTCAGTTAAAGACAGTGGAGATAATGATATGTCAAGAGAAGACTCACCATTGAAAAGAATATGATAGTAATCTTTTCATTTTTCTTTGGGGTCTATTGGGTCAACCAAGGATAATTGTAAGACCCCGAATTTTATGAAATATAAGTATTCAATTTTTCTTATAATTACTATTCAGTAAATGGTTAAATTGATAAAAGTTTAAAGTTATGAGTGAAATATGATTTTTTTTTTCAAAATAAGCAAGTGGTTATAAAATAATCATTGTTGTCGGGGAATATTCGTTTGGTCGTGGAATATTCTTTCTGTCGGGGAATATTCGTACGACGGCGCAGCCATTTGTGGGCCCCATAACAGAATAACTATCGGGTGAAGAAAACGACAAATTTAAGTTTTTACAAATAACGGCGTAGTTGTTACCGTTAACACTGTTGGAATACCCGGTGGTTAAAATACAGTAATACGCGTTATTGCACAGTAGCACACGGTATTGCATAGTATTTTTGAAATTATTGATTCTTACGTAAGAAGGCACTACTCAATAATTGTTACAGTAATTACTGTTCAATATTTTATTTTATTGATTCAATAATTGCTACGTTGAAATTTTGTATTATTGTTGTTCAATAATTGTTGCTGCACAGTATTTCCCATTATCAGATCAATAATTCATATTATTTGAATAGTAATATTAGATAGCATTATTGGCAATGTCTAGAAAGTTCTGTCTAAGGAGAGGTTTGGTCATCTAATTGCGCGCCAGTAAGGAGAAATCCTTATTGAAAAGCCCCCTCTTTCCTGGGAACGGCCTGGTTGTCATAAATGTGATTCTGTAATATTATTTGTTAATAATTAATTATTGATTCATGTGATAAGAAAATATTTATTTTTTGGGGATATAAATGAGGGATATATTTTTGTGGTTAAAAAATGAAGGAGTTAATGTTGAGATTTTTATCCGTATTTTTGTCGGAATGGAGGTATTAAAAATCAGGGTTTTTGAGATATTTTGCGGGGGTTATAATTTTTAATCCGACCGTTGGATTGTGGTAATTTTTGGATATGTTATACATATATAAGTTGAGTATATGCCCACAAATTTTGAACCGTTAAAAATGAACGTATGATTTATTATAAATTTTACGAGATGACTGGTTCAGAAATTGTTGAATTTTCGGAGTTTATCATTTTGGTGGAAAATTCTAGAATTAGTGGGCCCCACTTGTGGTTGGTGAAGAAATGTGCTGAATTATATTTCAAATGTGGTGGGTGGGAATAGTAGTAGGTAAAGCCATCAGGTTGCAGGTCAAACCTACCAAAATTTTCCTATAAATAGAGGGCTAAGTTAGAATTGAAAATCACACCAGAAACATAAGCTTTCTCTCTTTCTCTCTCTATATTGTGAAGCATATTTTGTGAGTTTTTAGATAATTGGTGAGTTGCTATTCATCAGTGCAAGTTTCCTTCAGCATCATATCCGATATCCAGTCAGAAGTACTGCTCTTTTGAGGTAAGGGATAGTAAGGGATTTTAAGGGTTGTTATGATTTTCAGTTTTGTAATTGTTCTGACCTTTAGAAAATTCTGGAAAAATTTGAAATAATATTTTGATGAGTTTTCTTGATTGTGTCCAAAAATGGTGATTTTTGGATGTATAGATTGAGAGTTATGAATTTTATGAGAAAAGACTATTTTAGAAGTAACAACTTATAATTCCTTGTGGTTAACACCAAAATTGATGAAATTTTTATTGAGAGTACATGTATATGATAGAAGTATACTCTGTAAATTTCAGAATTTTTGGACAAAAGTATAATTTTTGATAAATGTCTAAATATTCGGCTGTTTTGGCCATATGAAAAATAGTAAATGACTTTTAAAAATTCTGAGAAAAATATATGTTCACTATGGGACTATATTATGCTAAATCTCAGAAAAAAAATATTTTTAGAACTGATTTGGTATTTTTCATGAAAATGGTCTAGTTGTGAGTAAATGAATTAAATATGTTATGTGAAGTAAGAAAATTGAAAAATAGGATTTTATGGCTTGAGAATTCTATATGAGGTATATGCAGATTTTTGATGAGGGTTTTGATTATTGGTGATAAAATCTTATGAGTTTGGTATTTTAGAATGATTAAATGCATTATTTAGTAAAGTGTAAATAATTTAAATAAATTGTTTATAAGCTTAAGAAATATTATTCTTTCAATATCATTATACCGAAATACTGGTATGGGTTTTATTGTGGAATTTCTACCTTTTTGTGTCGGGTTTACTATTTATGAGTTACTATTCGCGAGTTACTATTAATGAGTTACTATTCACGAGTTACTATTCACGATAAAAATTGATTTCTTTTTCTAACCAAATTATAGTTGATTTACGAATATTACTTTTGAGATTAAAACTAGATGTTGATCATATTATTTTTATTATTATATATAACGTTTTTATAACCCTAATGATGATATTTCTCTTTGACTTGAGTGTAAAGATGGGTAGATTTTTGGTATGATCATGACTATGGGTTATCTTTGGCTAGTAGTGCAAAGTTGAATTGTTGACTGGTATGATCATAACCATTGAATTTATAAGTGAATATCTTTAGCTTAAGTGCAAAGGTGAATTGATTAACATGGTTATAATTATTGTTTATATAAATTCTGAAATGATTATATATTTCTTTGAGATATTAATATATTTGGCCTGTAGTGCAAATATGAACTGTTGATGAATATATTTGGCCGTAGTGCAAATATGAACTGTTGAGGAATATCTTTGGCCTGTAGTGCAAAGATGAATTGTTGATGAATATCTTTGGCCCGTAGTGCAAAGATGACATGTTGTTGAATATCTTTGGCCAGTAGTGCAAAGATGAACAGATGTTGAGATGAACATGACCAACTGGTGATACAAATGAATATCTTTGGCCGTAGTGCAAAGATGAAGTTATTAGTATGATTATGAACATGAATTGTGATTTGGTGTAACCATGATCTTTGATGTTTCAGGTAAAGATAGGTGATGAAAATTATCTTCGTCCTGGATGAGAAGAGGAATTTAGAACTACAATTATGATTATGAGTTATTCTTATGATTGTGGACCAGAATTATTGATTGATGTTACAGGAATAAAATATTGTTGGTGGATTTTTAACATGGAAGAGATAATGGACTTTATGGTCTATTTGACTCTTCTAATGGATTGCATGTTCCGCTGCAACTATGGTTGAATTTTTTTATCATCTACCATATGTTCTAAATCTCTGATTTATTATTGATGAAGACTATTGATAATTTATTTATCTTTAGTCATGATATTCTTTACTGAGCTAGTTGTGCTCACCCTTTTGCTTCACAATTCCTTTCAGGTAATAAGAGTGTAGCTAGGTCGAGCGAGGGTAACAAGGGAATAAAACGGTGGTCATCATTTAGTAGTTATATTTGGTAAAGAAAATAGGGTGAGGCGAACCCAACGTTGGAAGGGTGTTTTGCCACTATAATACAAGATGTCTAACGACATACAACCTCGTGTCATCATAAGACATGATTGTGCACATCCGCTTGCCGAGTATATCTACAAGCACTACCTATATAATCTTGGTGTTTGTTTGAAGTATAATTCTCAGTTAGATACAGTGGAGATAATGATAAGTCAAGAGAAGACTCACCATTGGGAAGAATATGATAGTAATCTTCTCGTTTTTCTTTGGGGTCTATTGGGTCAACTAAGGATAATTCTGTGGCCATATGATATCTATCATAACCTAGACGCATGGCCTCCCATGTACGAAGGTTTCCTTGAGCACTTCCCAAAGATTCTAGTTTCTAAAACAGTTTTTGACTGTACCTTTATGGAAGGTACCTTTGTGAGGTGCTGATACATGATGGGGTCCAATGTCACATTTGGTATATATTTGTATCCAAACTCACAGCATATGTGTTGTTGTATTTTGCACGACAATTGTTGTAATAAAGTTATAGTTGTTTTCTGTACCATGTATTTGACGACTCAGAATGGGTTGGGTGGAATGAACCTGTTTTGGGGTCGTTACAATAATTCTGTGGCCATATGATATCTATCATAACCTAGAAGCATGGCCTCCCATGTACGAGGGTTTCCTTGAGCACTTCCCAAAGATTCTAATTTCTAAAATAGTTTTTGACTATACCTTTATGTAATGTGTTATTGTGACGTGCTATCCAAGGTTGGGACATGAGTCACAGTTGGTATATATTTGTACCCAAACTCATAGCATATGTGTTGTTGTATTTCGCACAACAATTGTTGTAATAAAGTTGTAGTTGTTATCTGTACCATGTATTTGGCGACTCAGAATAGGTTGGGTGGAATGGACCTGTTTTGGGGTTGTCACATTAGTACCCTTAATCACGTAAACACCTTGTCACCCCAACTCTGCATGTGGGCTGCTCACATGTTCAGGCCCAACCCATCAGCCAAGCATAAACACCGGTCTGGGCCTCGGCCTAGAAGACGTAAAGACCCGATCTCGACCCTCACGATGACAACCGGGCCCCGGCCTATTGGGCTCGGGTACCCGACCCCGATCTCCTATATCCGAACATACGAGCTCGACCTCCTTGGTTCCGGTCCAGGCCTTCAGCCCAACAGAGGATCGGTGAAACACTCCCGAACATTGCCCCCCAGTCTCTTGTTATAAGATATTTATGACAGGAGACTTGAAAGGACATGAATTTGGGTAGTCACGCCATAATGATGAGCTGTCTCGGGAACCCAAGCGGTTTCTCCTTGGTCAGCGAGCTGGTACACATTTTTCCAAGACTGGGCCCCACCTGCCATAAATAGTCGTCTTTGGAAACCGTGCCAGACAGGCTATATAAGTTCCCCAACATCCATCACTGTCACTTTTTCAAGCCTTCAATATTTCAAATCTCTGTCAAATTTTTCCGGCAAGGGCGATTTCCGGCGAGAAACTCGTTTCTCCAAATTTCTTCGATTCCTGCCATTCCCTTTCTAAACTCTTGCCTTTGTGCCTTACCTCCTTTTAAGTCACCACAAATGGCTGATTCTAGCATTCCTCCTCCCACGACAGTCACAGCGGCCGGTACCCCCACCCTCACCGCCGGCCACCTTCTCCAGGTTGAGTTTCCCACGGCTCCGGCTGACATTCCTATCGAGGATGCCGATGCTCGAATTCGTCGCCTCTATGCCCCCGAGACCGACTATGCTATCATCAACACTGTTTCCACCATCACCCAATCTCAGCTATCCGACATTCGAACAGTATTCAATATTCCCCAAGAGTACAAGCTTCGGGTGGCTGAACCAAACGAAAGGATGTTCTGGCGTCTCGAAGGGGGTTGGGTGGTCGTCCATCTTTATGCCCTGAAATATGGAGTTTAGTTTCCCCTCCACGAGTTTATCTCCTCCTTCCTCTGTCTGGTCGGGATCGGGTTCTTGCAGCTGGCCCCGAATTCCTACATCCAGCTAGTCAGCTTCATTGCTCTGTGTCAAGAAGCTGGCATATCCCCGGGTTTGGACTTCTTCTTTGTCTTATTTTCTATCGGCCGATCGAAGGAACCAGGCCTTCGCCATCTGAACCGTGTATCTGGTCGTGCCACCTTCATGAAGACCCCCTCGATCAATAAAGGTTGGCATTCACAATGGTTCTTCATGAGGGAAACCGACCTCAACCTTTTATCGAACTGGGCCTATCCTGAAGAACAGCCCTTGAAGGTAACCAAGTTCCCGAAGGGTCGTGCGGCTGCCTTCAAAAAGTTTTATGCCCTTCTGAAGCAGACCAACTGGGGTTTGGGGATCGTATCCAACGAATCTTGGCTCTACGAACACGGCTGTAAGTTGTCAAATCCGAATCCATTCATCTGAATTCCCGTTCCTTTGTTATCGTTTCTTTCTTATGACCTTTTTGTCTTATGTTGTAGTGACTATCTTCAAGCCCGATGGTGCTGAAGTGGCTCTGACTCCACTGCAAGTCATCGCCGAGTCCATCCACCCTCCTGCTGTTGATGACTCTCCTTCAGACGAGGCTGTCCTTATTGCCGAACTGTCAGTCGGTTCGTTAACCAGGCCTCTACCCGAATCTTCCAAGGCTGACGCTTCCACAAAAAGTGTGTTGCAGATGAAGGGGGATGATAAGATGGCTTTGCTAAAGAAGTCAAAGAAGAGATCTTCCTCTACCCGAGCTCCCCCCAAGATCATCGCTTCGGTCCCTCCGAAGCCAGCTGCAAAACTGGCCTCGCCTCCTGCTACCATCGTGACAGCGGTCGAGGATTCGGAGGGTACTGAGGATCGGCCTCTCGAGCCTCAACCGAAGAAGCTGCGTCTGATCGAGGAGACTCCCCTTGTCGAAGAGGTGGTCGGTCCGATCCCTACTGCCACCCCGATACCAAAAGCCAGCTCTTCTGAGGGGTCGCCGACCACCTGTTGGCCGAAGAGTCCTATTGATAAATTCCCCTTCCATTTGCTGGATCAGTTTAGGCTCTCGGGTGACGACGACCGGTTCAAGAACTTTTCTTCCGAGGATTTTCTGGTTACCTATCTCAGAGCTCAGACTCAGGTATTCATCCTCGTTTATATATATATTTTCCTTTACTTCTTTGTTGTGTTTTGTCTGATCAATTCGCCTATGTATTTAGGCCAATGCCATCCTTGCTCGGGCTATCGCTCCTCTTGCCCGATCTACTAAGAGAGAAGTCCAGCTGAGAACCGATGTGGACCTTCTCCAAGTGGAGTTGCTGGGTCAGGATTCGGAGCTGAAGAGGGAGCGGGATCTTCATGCCGACACCAGGAATAAGGTGACCCAGGATAATCGTCGGATTGCCGAACTCGAAGAACAGAATTCCCTACTACAACAAGAGTTCGTCGGTCTCACCGATCTTGCCAAGAAGCTGGTGCCTGACAAGGAGCTTCTGATCGAAGAGAACAGTGTTCTGGTGGGGAGTACCCTGATCCATGCGAACAACACCTTGGTGGCCGAATAGGCCGTCATTAAGCAGGCTGCTATCAAAGAGTATGAGGAATCGCCCGACCTAACCGATAAGATTATGACCCAGTTTGCAGAGGGTGTCGAAGCTTATCGGGAAAAGGCCCGGGCAAAACTTGTTGATGCTGGTCTGGACGCCTCGATCCTTGATTCTTCGGACGAAGAATCCGAAGCCTAAGCCGATAATGGTTCCCCGTAGCTCCCTCCGGATCCTGTTCTTCATATATGTAATTTTTCTTTTCTAAGTTTTGTAACTCACCTGACCAGTGAAGCCAACGGTGTATGTACCCGAAGCTTGTCTGATCGGGAATTGTAAAACTTTTTGAATATAAAATGAAGACAAAAACTTTCTAAGTTGTTATCTCGACCAGTTTAACTTGACTTTTATCGAACAGTTAGGTCATTTATGACAATATGGTCGATTTATGTCTAAAGCGTACTGTCTCGGATTTGCAACTTTATCGATCAGTTATACTTGTGGCGTTTAACAATCAGTTAAGTTCTCTCAGACTGTCTGATCGTTTTACGCTCGAAGCTTATATGATCGGGTTTGTTGCTTTGTCAATTAGTTATACTTGTGGCGTTTATCAATCAGTTAAGTCTCTTGGACTGTCTTATCATTTGATGCCCAAAGCGTGTCTGATCGGTAAAGCAGTGCAAGATTAAAATGAAGTACAAGCGTTTTTCTAAGAGAAGTTTTTATTTCATTGATAAATTGCGTAAATTACATAATTAGAAGGAAAGAATAGGCATGTATTTACTGGTAATATCTCCTAAGTCTTCCAGCATGCCATGTATTCTTTACCTCCGACCCATCCATTGCTCGAAGTCGGTAAGTCCCTGGCTTCGGCACTTTTACTATCTCATAAGGCCCCTCCCAGTTAGGCATTAACTTTCCTGTGTTCTGGGGGGTTGATGCCTCTACCTCTCGAAGCACCAAATCACCTACTTCGAACCTCTTCAGCTTCACCTTCTGGTTATAGTGTCGGGATGTCCTCTGTTGATAAACGGCCAACCTCAACACAGCGGCATCACGAGCTTCATCTAGCAGATCCAAATTTACTTTCAGACCTTCATCGTTGTAGAGCTCTTTGTACTGGCTAACCCGAAGGGTGGGGGAACCGATCTCTACTGGTATGAGTGCATCGGTTCCATAGGCCAGTCAGAAAGGAGAGTCTCCAGTGGTTGTCCTCGGGGTTGTTCGATATGCCCACAAAACACTGAGTAGTTCTTCGGGCCATCGACCTTTCAACTCATCCAGTCTTCTTTTTATTCCGTTGAGTAGGGTTCGATTGGTCACTTCTACTTGACCGTTTGACTGAGGGTGGGCAACCGAAGTCTTCCGGTGCTGAATTCCCAATTCTTTCAAGAAGCTTTCAAACTTTGATCCCACGAACTGTCTGCCGTTATCCGAGACTACTGCCATCGGAATGCCGAACCGATATACTACTCCTTCTTTCAAGAATTTAAGGCATTCCTGTTCGGTGATCTTCTGCAGTGGTTTGGCTTCAACCCATTTTGTCATGTAATCGATAGCCACTATTATAAAGCTGGCTTGCCCCTTGGCTTTCGACAAAGGCCCAAGGATGTCGATTCCCCATACTGCGAACGAAATCGGGGACAAGATTGAGTAGAGCTCTTCGGGTGGTTGATGCGGGATATTGCTGTTCAGCTGACATTTGGGACATCTTCTGACAAGTTCCTTGGCCTCCGTGTAGATGGTTGGCCAATAATACCCCTGCCTTAGAATTTTATGTGCCAGTGACTTGGCCCCCATGTGATCTCCACAAATCCCTTCATGTACCTCCCGAAGTGCGTAGCTTGCCTCTGACGGTGTTAAACATTTAAGTAAGGGAGAGCTGAAGGCTCTTCGGTACAAATCTCCGTCGATCAGTACAAAATTCGAACTTCGGTGCCTGATCTTCCTTGCTAGAATTCGATCCGAAGGTAATGTTCCATCAGCCAAATAAAAGATGTAAGGCGTAAGCCAACAGTTCAGCCGATCAACACATAGTACCTCTTCTTTCGGGACACTTGGCTGCTCCAACGTCTCCAGATACACCGAACCGTCGAAGGAGCTGGCTTCGATTGTCACCAGTCGGGCCAGGGCATCTGTTACTGTGTTGTCGGATCTATCCACTCCCTGACAGCTAACCGAGTTGAAGTATGTCAGTTTATTCTTTGTCTCGGCTAAGTACTTCGTCATTCTTGCCCCCCGAGCTTCATACTCTCCCGAAATCTGTTTGACGACCAGCTGCGAGTCACTATAGATGACCAAGTTTTGTACTTCTAGGTTTTGGGCTAACTTTAACCCGGCTAGAATGGCCTCGTATACTTCTTCGTTATTGTTATTGGTCGCTTTGAACTGAAATCGAATAGCTTGTTGGACTTTGAATCCTTCGGGGCTCGTCAGTTGACCCCTGCACCACTGATGTCTGACGATGATGAGCCATCGACATATAGTGTCCATGAAGTCTTTATGTGTTGCGTTTCGGTCACCGATCCCACATCTGGCTCCGAGAACGAACATTCCACGATGAAGTCTGCTAGCGCTTGTCCTTTGATTGCTGTTCGGGGTTGATACTCTAGCGCAAACTGTGTTAGCTCCATTGCCCATGCTGCCAGTCTGCCCGAAACCTCAGGTCGGTGTAGAATTTTTTTCAACGACTGATCCGTGTATACCACCACCACCCTACCCTGGAAATAATGCCGAAGTTTTCTACTTGCTATGATCAAAGCATAGGCGAATTTTTCCAGGTTCGGGTAACGAATTTCGGCGTCTCGAAGCACGTGGCTGACGTAGTATACGGGGAACTGATTTCCCCCTTTGTCCCGAACCAATGCCGCTCCCACAGCCATCGAACTTGCTGCCAGATAGAGATATAGGAGTTCTGAAGGAATCGGTTTCATTAGCAGAGGTGCCGAAGATAGATATTGTTTGATCCCTTGGAAAGCGTTGTGAGACCCCAGATTTTATGAATAAATATTTAATTTTCTCGAAATATTTTTTTTAATATTATGGTGTGGATTTGAGATAATGTTATAGTTGTGGGTAGTATTTATAAATTTTGCAAAGTATGCAAGTTGTCATATTATATTCGATTAGTCAGGGAATATTCTTTGTGTTGGAAAATATTCGTACGATGGCACAATCATTGGTGGACCCCACAACGGAATTATTGTCGGATTGAGAAAACGATAAAAATATTTTTATGAAAATAACGGCGGAAGTTTTACCTTTAATACTGTTGAACTACTCGGTAGTAAAAGTACAGTAATATACGTGGTTGCATAGTAGCACACAGTATTGATTATTGATGCTTATGTGAGAAGTTACTCAGTTTTGCTTATTTTATAGACTCTCATTTACCTATTTTTTAAAATAATCGGTAGAATTTATTTAAAGGTGGGGCCCACATGTGGGGCTCATATGTGTTGAAAAACTAATTTTAGAAATGGGGGTGGGAGAGAGTTACGTAGGGGAAGGAGTTTATATATATATAAGATTGTGATGTGTGTGTGTATATATATAATATTATATGTGTGAGTGGAGAGTGGTGGAAGAAAGGGAAGAGTGAAAGTGATGTGTGTGAGTGGAAAATGGTGGAAAAGTAATTATATGAAAGTGATGAGTATAAGATGTGTTTGTGTGTGATAGTAATGTGTAAGAGTGTAGTAAACTTGATTATTGGGTGGGTGGGGGATTGATGTTGGTTATGAGGGAGAAAAATTAAGTGGTGTATATATAATATGGATATATATAAGTTGAAAACATGTGTTTATATATGTGTATTATATTTTAATTTTTGTTGAAATCTTATTGGTTAGTTGTTTGACTTAGTTGTTAGTTGATTGAAGAAATAATGCTGCAAAATAATTTCGTTCATGAACAGTGCACTTCCATTCTCCTATAAATAGAAGCTCATTTCTTCATTATTTCTTACAAATTCACTGAAACTCTAGAGAGAGAAAATTATAGAGAGAAAGAAGAAAAGTATTCTACTACTTCCCTACTCTTATATCAAGTTTCTTTTACGGTAAGGGATGTTATTTGTTGTACTCATGAAGAGAACTTCTGTTATTCCATTATTTATTATTCTGTTAGAATAACCTGTATACGCGGGCTACCCTATACATGGTGAAATTCTTCTAATATTTCGTTCTTTATTATTCTGTCAGAATATCCTGTCTGTACATTTACGCCGGACCTGGTTCCATTATTTATTATTCTGTCGGAATATCCTGTCTGTGCGTTTACGCCGGACCTGGTTCCATATTTATTATTATTCTGTTGGAATATCCTGTCTGTGCGTTTTACGCCGGACCTGGTTCCGTCTTTATTATTATTCTGTTGGAACATCCTGTCTGTGTGTTTTACACCGGACCTGGTTCCGTCATTATTATTCTGTTGGAACATCCTGTCGGTGTAAATTTTGCCTGACCTGGTTCCGTTATTATTATTCTGTTAGAATAACATGTCTATGCGAAGTACCGCATGCATGGTGATTTCTTTTGTTATTCCATTCTTTATTATACTCAGTTGGTTAAAGTTTTGACTTCTATATTCCATGAAATTAGTGGAATATCCTTGATATTTGCATTTAATCCAGTATCTTTTCATGAAAATATTCTTTTAAGCATTCTTGAATTTTACTCCACAAAGCAGTATCATGTTGACAATTTGGACGTTATTGGTTCCTGGATAAATTAATTCTTGAACTTGTTTTATTGATTATTATGTCATTGTCATCATCCTCATGTTTATATTATGTTAAAAGTCATCTGTGACCTGTAGTGCATAGATGGACTTGGCATGATTATGACGAGGGATTATTCGGTGTAATCATGACCGTAATGTTATAAATGATGTGGATAAAGTCATCTGTGACCTGTAGTGCATAGATGGACTTAGTATGATTATGACCAGGGATTATTCGGTGTAATAATGACCGTAATGTAATGAATGATGTGGTAAAAATCCTCATTTGTCGTAGTGCATTGATGGACAGTTTTTGGTATGATTATGGCAATGGATTCTCTTTGGCCGTAGTGCAAAGATGAATTGTTTTATGACATGATCAGTATCGTTGATGAAAACATGATTATCTTTAGCCGTAGTGCATGGATAATTCGTGATCGTGATACTAAAGAATATCCTTGGTCGTAGTGCATGGGTGATTCGATGATGTGGATTATTTATTAAGCTGAGTCTCAGCGATAGCAGTGATGAAAACCTTTTAAATCATAAAAGATAGTAGATTTTATTTTTTACTTGACTCTTTTAATGAATTGCTTGATCCGCTGCAGTTAAACTTGATGTCTATTGTATTTTATCAGTTTAACATTGTTGAAAACTAATGATAATTTATTCTACATTATCTTAGTCATAATATTTCTTACTGGGCTAGTTGAGCTCACCCTTTCTTTCACTATTCTCTTCAGGAAATGAGAACGTAGCTGGGACTAGTCGGAGAACAGAGTGATGGTCCTAGATGTTTGCATTAGTAGTCCTCACTATTCTGTGAAATAGTGTGATAATAATTGTAATGAGGACTCCTTTTGAGTTTGTATACTCTCTAGTATAAAATCTTTGTATTCAAACTCACAGTTTATGTTTTGTCATATTGTACACGTCAGTTTTATTATTATGTTGTATTTGGATTTATGTACTATGTAAGTGGCGACCCAAGATGGGTGACGTATACCTAATTTTGGGGGCGTAACACGCGTCCTCACATTCTGAAGTCCACTGAAAGCTTTTCTCGTTCTTAGGCCCTTTTAAAGTATCGAAAAATGGTAGGCACCTTTCGGCCGACTTGGAGACGAACCTTCGAAGGGCTGCGATCCGACCCGTCAGTCTCTGCACATCCTTGTAAGACTTCGGGGATCTCATGTCTAGGATTGCCTGGATTTTCTCTGGGTTCGCTTCAATTCCCCTTTTGCTGACCATATATCCTAGGAACTTCCCCGATCCTAGCCCAAATGTGCATTTGGTTGGGTTCAATCTCAGTTTGCGTTTTCTGACTGTCTCAAAACAATTTTCCAGGTCTTCCAGGTGATCACGGACTGACATGCTCTTTACAATCATGTCGTCTACGTAGACCTCCATGCTCCTCCCCAATTATTTCGTGAACACAAAGTTCATCATCCGCTGATAAGTTGCCCCGGCGTTCAATAGCCCGAAGGTCATTTTCCTGTACGCATATATTGCTCGGTGTGTGATGAAGCTGGTCTTCGGGATGTCTTCTTTGCACATCGAAATCTGGTGGTACCCCGAGAAGGCGTCCATAAAGCTCAGCATTTCGTATCCTGAAGTTGCGTCGATCAGTTGATCTATGTTGGGCAAAGGGTAGAAATCCTTTGGACATGCTCTGTTCAAGTCCGTGTAATCGATACACATCCTCCACTTCCCATTCTGCTTTTGGACCAATAACACATTGGCCAACCACTCCGGATAATCGATCTCGAAGATGAATTCGGCCTCCAGAAGTTTGGCAATCTCCTCATCGATTATTTTTTGCTTCTCCGGGGCGAAAATTCTTCGTTTTTGTATAACTGGTTTCTTGCTTGGGTCCACGTGTAGTTTGTGTACTGCCACTGATTCACTTACCCCGGGCATATCACTCGGCTCCCATGCGAAGATGTCGGCGTAGACTTGGAGTAGTTCTATCAGTCCGGTCCTGAAAGGTTCTGCTAACCCTGAACCGATTTTGATCAACTTTTCTTTTTTTCCTGGCACAAACTCTACATCTTCAGTTTCTTCAGCCGGAAGTGCAAGTGGCTCTGTGCTCCCCTCGGTGAATGGTTCGATCTCAATTGCCATTATCTATTTCTGTTTGCTGACCCCGACCCCCGAAGAAATCAAGTTGTTCCGGTAACACCTTCGGGCTATATCTAAGTCTCCTTTTACCTCCCCGATCCCGTTCGGTGTTGGAAACTTGATTTTAAAATGGGGTATCGATGTTACTGCTTGCAGGGCTGCCAAGGTTGGCCTTCCGAGGATCGCGTTGTATGCCGAGTCTACTTGGACGACATAGAATCTGACCATTATTTCGACTTGATTGAGTGCTGTGCCGAACTTAACTGGCATTTCGATGGTGCCCGACACATACATCGGATCTCCACTAAATCCGTACAAGGATCCTTCTCCTCCCAAATCCATCTTCTTTCCTTGTAGGTCTAACCTCTGATAGGCATGAGTATATAGGATGTCGACCGAAGACCCGTTGTCTATCATCATTCTCTTCATATCCACTATCCCGACCTGAGCCGTTATTACCAATGCACCGTCATGTGGCTCGATGAGATCCGTCGGGTAATCCTCGTCCGTGAATGAGATAGACGTTCCTGGATATGCTCGATCCTTTCTAGGAGTTGACCCTATAACAGATAGCACTGCTCCTAAATGCCCACTTCTTTTTCTTCCCGATACCCGTCCAAAAGAACCCCCCGAAATGACATCAACTATGCCTCGGGCTGGAGGGTTCTGTGGGGTCTGAGTATCTAGGACCTGATCTGTAGTCTCTTCTCTGGGCACCACTGCATTTCCCCGACCCGCTATATATTGTATCAGTTGTCCGTTCTGGACATTTTTCTCTATCATATCCATCAGGTTGGTGCATGCCTCAGTCGAGTGCCCGGTACTTTGATGGTATTCGCAATACTTGTCCCGACCCCTCTTTCCAGGTTTGGTTCGCCTCGCGCACGGCTCGTAGAAGGGTTGGTTCTTTATCTCCTCCAAAATCTTCGAACGATTTGTGGTAAGGGGGTATAGACCTTGCTGACATTACGATTGGGCAGTGGGGGTCGGTTACTTTTGGGCCCGTCGCCGTTATAGCTTTTCTTGTCTGCTCGGTCTGATTTCCACTGGTTGTTGTCCGAACGCTGATAATTTAATTTTTCTCTGTCCTTAAACTTCTCATAAGACTGGGAGTGTGGTCTGAAATTGCCCAAAGCTTCATCTACTGCGATAAACCCTTCTGCCCGATGGAAAGCTTCGGTCAGATCTGTCGGAGGGTTGATCACCAAATCCTTCACCAGCTTCTTCGATCTCCCAATGTCTAAGCCGGTTGCAAAAAATCCCAGGGCTTGAGGGGAATTCAACTCTGCTACCGATCCCACTGCCTCCCGAAATCTTTTCACATACTGGCCTAGGGTCTCGTCGGATCTTTGTCGGACCTGCATGAGGGACGCTGTGATTTTCCCTCGTTTTCGATTGCTTCCGAACCGAGCATGAAACTTTTCTCGAAGGTCGTTCCATGACCCTATTGATCCTGCCGCCAAGGTCCCCATCCACTCCCTGGCACTCTTCTTAAGGGTTGTAGCAAACATGTGGCATTTGGCTGCATCCGAATGCCCATAGTACGACATCAGTCGATCATACCCATCCGAATGGTCATAGGGATCTCTCAATTCATCATATGTCTCCATCGGGGGCATCTTCTTCTTTGGATCGGCTATCACCCGGTTGATTTCGGGCGAAAAGGGAGATCCTAAGCATGCCGAAGATATCCCTGTCGAGTTTTTTGCCCCTAGCAGTTTCTCTAGTTCAGCCACTCTTCAGGTAAAGGGGTCGGATCCTTCCTTATGAGGGGACGATCGGGGTTTGTCCCTCCCATAGTCAGGAGACGCTTCCCTCTCCGTTTGCCTCGACCTACCTCGGTGTTCTGATCGACGCTCGGCCGAATAACTCCTTCTTCTGCCCCTTCCGTCCCAAGAGCGACTCCTGTGCCTGCTCTGTTCTCTTATTGCCTCTCCCCGTCGAGGTGATCGGGATCGACTTCGACTCCTACGCCTTTTGGAACACGCTTCTTGGTCTCCGGCCATGTTGGCCATCTGTTTCTCCAATTCCTCCTGCTGCAGCCGGAGTGCCAACATGGCATCTTTGTTCTGCTCCAATTTTTTCTGCAGGAGAAACTCTCGTTGGTCTCGGCTACCCGCTCCTCTGTCTTGCCTCACGAGGGCTTGAGAGTGTCTCTCGTCGGCCTGACTCGCTTGATGAGGCGTGTGTTGACTCTCATGGAAGAGCTTCCGCCGAAGATCATGACCCGGTATCTCTTCCACCTCCCGGACTTTAGACCCCAGTCGTTCCTTCACCGACCCCCTCACCTGCGTGGTCTGGTGAGACTGCTGGGTCTTGGCCCTTTCTGAGACAGCGATGTTATCCTTACTCGCCATGATCTGCTGCCGAAAAAGGGTATTTGTGATTGCAAAGAAGCACTAAAGGCCCTCCTTCTAGCGCCAATGTTAACGCCAAGTTTCATCTGCGCGTCCAATCACAGAATCCACGCGCTGAAACCTGCACAATAACAGATCACACAGAAGCTTGACGGTCGTGCCACCGGGGGATAGCTCCGGTGTGAGAATAAGTACAGGCCGTTTACAAGGTTTAACAATGGAGGTTATGTGCTTAGTGCTCAAAGTAGTTATTACCTATTAATTATAACCTTGGCCTTGTATTTATAGAGCTCCCACCACCTTGGTATCCTTCTCCGAATTAGAGTAGGACTCCTAAATATGTTAGTTATCATATTTGGGTCCAACACAATCTCCTTAAAAGGTGCAAGTGAAATCCCTTTCCAACACTACCTTTGGAGTTGCCTTGTTAGCATATGATTAGGGTTAGTACCCTTAATCACGTAAACACCTTGTCACCCCAACTCTGCATGTGGGCTGCTCACATGTTCAGGCCTAATCCATCAGCCAAGCATAAACACCGGTCTGGGCCTCGGCCTAGAAGACGCAAAGACCCGATCTCGACCCTCACGATGACAACCGGGCCCCGGCCTATTGGGCTCGGGTACCCGACCCCGATCTCCTATATCCGAACATACGAGCTCGACCTCCTTGGTTCCGGTCCAGGCCTTCAGCACAACAGAGGATCGGTGAAACACTCCCGAACATGAACTAATCATAATATTAATTAATCATAATAATGTTTACAAATTGCAATAATATTCACGATCCAAACTAAAAAAAAAATTCAAATAGAAAAACATTTAGACAAAATTTAGAAATTTACTTCGATTATTTGTCATAGTTCAATTTGAATGATTACCCAAATGCTCAATGCCTCAAACTAAATTTGCTTTCTATATTTAAACAAAATCATGAATTAATTTCAAAAAATAAACTAGTTTTAGTATCTTATTATAAGTTTCAAATAAATTTTACTTGAAATACGAGAAACAAATCAGCCAAAATTTATATTCAGATCACCAAAAATTATACAGGGTCCATTTGTTAGAAGCAGAGAAGTTAAGTGATTATAACAATTAGAAATGAGGTGTTGCTAAAGGCTCATAGCCATTTTTTATTTTCCATTTCCCATTATAAAATAAGACAAAATCATTGTAAGCTATCACAATAAAAGATAAAAACTACTCAACCAAAATGATCTTATTTTCAATTGAAGATCAAATAACCCAAAAATAAAAACTCAATCAGACCAAACAAATAGTAACCCCTAACCACAGTCAACCAAATCTATATATGTACTTGTGATTATCCATGAGATTATGTTAAATTTTCCCTTAAGTCTCTTAATAGATCTTTTCTGGTAAGCATGCTCAGCGTAGTATTGTTAGGAACATGCTAGCTGAATCTTAATTTAGATGCTACACTGAATGCTGAATAATTAAAAAATGAAGTCTTGTCAAATTGTATGAGTACTGCATACATTCTCTCTGACCTAACAGCCAGTAACAGCTATATAGTTATCCTCTCCTCACTCATTTGTACTTTCAAATCAACCAAACTAGCTAGCCACCAGCCACCAAATCATTAACAAATTAATAATTAGGGAAATACCAAATCATTATATAGAAATTGCACATTATTCTATATTTTGGAGACTTAATTATTGTCAAGTTTGGGTTTGAATAAAACTCATTAGTGAACATAATTTAAGTAAATAAAATGTGTAATTCGTTTTCTTAAGTTGTAGAGAATAAGAGAGAACTTCATTTGATTTGTGTAGAAATTATTTTTTGATTTGTGCCTATAGTGAGGCATTTAATAAGGTGTAAAGTTGTTTGAGAAAATTATTCTTCCTTGTCCCATTTAATAGAAAAGATTACTAGTTACTTTATAAATATAAGTGATGGTCTTATTTTATTTTGAAACAAAAGAAAAAATAGTGAGAACTATTCAAATTCTATTTAACTATTAATTATTACTAAATGTGTAAAACTTACATATTTAGTATTAATAAGTATTGTTAAATATATAATTGAATAGTTATAACGTAACTTACAATATATATAAATGTATATATGTGTGTGTGTGTATATATATATATATAGAGAGAGAGAGAGAAGTTTACGTATACGAAATATATTGCACATGGATTTCTCTCTTCTCCAATTTTTGTACAAAACAAATAACTACTACAAAACAATATTTTATAGGAATTTTTTGTGAATTGCTATCACGGATAATTCATCAAGGCTTGACATATATTTTGGAGGTATATCGTCTGCAACCTTTAGCAAACCAATCGTGGTAGGGGCGATATAAGACCTTAAGGACATGGATCACTCGTGTTATGTCTTCTACAATAATTTTGACTCTACGAAGCTACGGTTCTAACAGAAGTAATTTCACTAATTAGTGGCATTAATGGAAAATGCAATAGTTTGGTGCACCTTGTGACTATATATTCACTTCTACACTTTCAGTTAATTTTAAATAAATATTTCAACAACTAAACTAGAACTAATCTCCCTCCCTCCCTCCTTCTCTCTCACTCTCTCGCACACACAATGAAATGTTTCTCTTGTGAGCAGCAGTTTTAAAAGCCACTTAATTAATTAACCCCCATGAGAATATGATCATCAACTTATGTTTTTTTTACCACCATATGAATAAACCGACCATTATAACGACGCCATGCATATCAATTACATTCAAGAGCTACAAAGGCATGTAAGAGTCTTAGTGACCAACTACTTGAAATGGAGGCAACAATTCATCATCAACAGGAACTGAAAATAGAGACTTCTGAGATTGATGTTGAACAAGTGATGAAGAAATGGGGAATACAGGTAATTACATTAATTATTATCCAATTTAGTCAACATTTTCGAAGCACATGTATTTTTTATTTTAACTAGACCAATATGCTCTACTTGTTTGTTTGGTTTTAATCATAGCCTGAAGTTAAGGTGACTCATATTGACACATAAGCTTTGGATAAAGATCATATTTGGGAAGAAAAGAGGTGGATTCACTAAACTAATGGAGGCTATGAGTGTCCTTGGGTTTGTTTTAGGTCATACAAGTCACTACCTCAAAGGGAGCCAATCTTGTTACTTCCATAAGTGGAGGAAATTAAGAATGATATTAATTAGAATCTTTATCTTTTTTCTTTTTGTGTGCAACTTAAAGAGTGTTTAGGTCATGATAGATACTCATTTAAACGAGATAAATACATTTTTGATCACTCTATTTTAGGTCAACTTATAAACGACTAACTTAACTTTTTTTCTTACAGTCAACTAACTATACTATACTTTTCTAATAAAAAATTGAATTTCCGTTAACAGGGTTAAGTATTTTAACAGAATAATGATGTGGAAATGCCACATATTTACTGAATCTAGTTGGAATTTATATTGTTAACAACATCATATACATAAGCTATTGCCCACCCATCAAAAACAAGTATACCCATGCCCCACCCTATCCGACCCAACAAATTTCATTCATGTTAAATAAGAAATTAGACATCAAAAAGGACTAAATTTAGGGTTCTTCGTACAAGCGGAGATCAAACATCAATTGACGAGTCATTGAAGTAATTGAAAGAAAGAATCCACTCTACATATATAGGTAAACTTACAATTTGTTGAACCCAAATCAAATTCAATGTATAATCCAATGTGATGGATGATATTATTCGGGGATGGCGTTGTCCTCAATTTGCAGAAATCGAATTCAACTTCAATTTAAAACCCCAATTTGTTGAACCCAAATCATATTCAATATTCAGAAATTAATAAATATATTAATCAAATTCAGTCTTTGATTAATGGCGGTGGTTCACATAGAGAGAGAAGGCGATGGACCCAGTTGTGCGCTAGTTTGGATTTTGATCAAAGAAGATTCAAGTAGTTAAGGTTTTATTTTCCTTTTCCCATGAAATAATATATATTAATCAGTTACTGTGTAATGTGCTTAAATATTAATGTATATAAGTATAAATAGAGAGAACGAGATCGTCGTCGATGGGAACTTCACCGTCACCGATGCGATCGAAGATCCAAAGCCTTAACTCCGTTAGAATTTTGGAGCTCGGAGAAGTCAAAAATTTTGGTGGGTTTTGCCCAACAGATGGAGTTAGAGAAAATCAGTACAGAAATTGTTGTGAATATTGAGGAGAGAGAAAAGGCTCTTCTAGTGGATGATGATGATGATAATGATTGAGGGGAAGAAATTATATAGATTTGTTTGGATGGAGTTTTCTATATAGGGGAGAAGCGGATGATTATCATTATCATTGGGGTTAAGTTCAGATGATCACCTGGAGTTTGGACGGTTTTCCATTTAACCACATGTAGTCTGTAAAATTATATTTAAACTTTCGACTTTTTGAGTTAAAGTGAAAACGTTATTTTTTCCGTTTAAATTAACCATGCGTACATGTCATATGCCAAAAACGCGTGAAAAGAAAGTATAACAGTAAAAAAAATTTAAAAAATATCTAAAATGCCCTTCTCTTCCTCAAACCACAATCGTGCGTTCTCTCTCTTATTTCATGACCACCTGCAGACTTATTCCTCTCTCTACTCTTCTCCACACTTCCTCTCTCTACTCTCTTCCCCCTTCCCCTGTTCCTGTAATTCTACATATAGCCATCTCCATTCTCTGTTCAAAACCCCTCAAAACCTTGATTTTCAGGCTGCTGCTTTAATGGGTTCTGGTTTTTCTTCTATTTTCACACGCAGAGAGGTGTCCTCAGCTCCGTCGCGGGAACTCAGCCTCGGCGATTTACCTGAGAGTGTTGTGGCTTCATCTTCTTCTTCTTCACTAATTTTTTCATTAGCTTCATAGGTATGTGTATTTGTGATTTTTGTTTCGTGGGTTTGCTCAAAATCGAATTGGGTCTGTGATTCGGAGGCTTTTTCTTCATGAATTTGTTCAACAACGAAATGGATCTGAGATTTTGTGGGGTTTTCTTCATGAAAATCGCCAAAAACGAATTGGGTCTCCGTAGTGGGTTTTGATTCTTGGGATCTGAAGTTATAGAGAGTGATAAATTTGACCCCTTTTCTTCAATTTCCACCCACATCTTTTCTCTCTCAACTGACTCCATCCATTTATGGTGTTTCATTCGAAATTTAGCTACTGGCTGTTAAGAAATTGGACATTGCAGCTTCCAAGCAACAGAGTGATGAAGATTTTCTCGATTTTGTCTCTAGATATATAAATGACTCTTCAATTGATTGTAGATTCTGGGAACGACACTAGCTTCGTGTGTATCAAGCTTAGAAACGATCTTCTCACCTACTCTGCAATCCATTGATGATCACAATGAACCAAATGTTCTCAGTGCTGGAGGTAGGTTTGAAGTTTTCATGAATTGACTGCATTCATTTGTGAATGGGATGGATTGTTTTGTTCAATTAAAGAGTTTTCTTCTTAAGATATCTGTAATAGTATTCATGAATTGACTGCATTCGTTTGTTTAATTATAATAGTGCTCCTTCTTGTTTAGTATGTCCTGGTATTGCAATTGGAAATTACAATAAGTGATTCTTCTTGATAATGAAGAATTTCTGTGGAAATGGGCTATTGTCAGGAATATGTGCAAATTCTTTGGGGATATGGACTAATGAATAGATGTTGTAGCTGTATTGTTATATCTTCTTTGAAGTTATGTTCAGAACCTAAGAGCTTGGGATTTATCTTTGTCTCTGAAGAACCAATGCTAGAATTTAATGTTCAGTCATAGATTAAACAATCCAAAGTGACTTGAAATTGCTTTAACCCCTTGCATCTCTCTATCTTCTCTCTGTAGGGAATGAAGAAGATCGTGAAGTTTCATCACCGATACTCGATGATTGTGATGAAAATGACGGAAGTTCATGTGAATACCAAACTAGCAATGTCTCAGATTTCTACATTTCTGACATGATTTTTTCTGAATTACCAATTAAAGGCCACTGTGTATATGATTTTAACGAGACTGCTCCCTTTCCTGATTACAAATTTGATGAGCCAAATGTGTTGGGATTTTGTCATTCTGCAGCTAACTTTATTACAAGTATATGCCATTGACTGAAAATTCTTGTTTCAGTTATTTATCGATGATTTATAGTTAACAGCATTTTTGATTGTCTAAGAAGAATTGTCATAGTTAACAGCATTTTTGATTGTCTAAGAAGAATTGTCAGATTAAGGTGCTTACTCTGTTTTTGGTTCACTCTGTTTTTGTTTATAAATGATGTTGCAGCTGGGTGTTTTAAAGTGAGGGTAATTAAGTCTTTAGCCAAATAAAGTAACGGAGTTAAGACGGAAAGCACTTTTTCATTTTAACTCAAAAAGTCAGGAGTTTAAATGTAGCTTTAATGACTACAGGTGGTTAAGTGGGAAACCGTCCAAATCTCAGGTGGTCATCTGAACTTAACCCTTATCATTATTATCATTATCATTATTATTATTATTATATTTCGCATATTGAAGGACATGTTGGATTATTATTGCCACATTAACTTTTTTTTATAACTCCGTATCATGTGCCAAATTCCGTTTAAAGTCAAATGACTTAACAATTTTTGTAATGATTTGTAAGAAAATTAAAGTTCAGTGAGTTGACTGTAAAAAAAAAAGGTTTAGTTAGTTATTTATAAGTTGACATAATTTAAGTAGAGTGATGAAAAAAATATTTATCACTCATTTAAGCATAGATTACTAGGTATCTAATTACTAGTAATAGAAAACAGTCATATTTCTGTTTGGTAGAAAATATGTGATTACAAATAATTGTTATTGTGAGTGTTTAGTATGAATTCAAGATTATTGAGTATATTTTTTTTAATATTGATCTTTTACTAAAATATCTTTTTACTAATTTTATTCAAATGATTCGCCTATACGGTTATTGTCAAATATAATTATCAACAATCATCAAAGTACTATCAAATTAATTAATTCAGTATTACTTAGTAAATTGTATTTAAAATTTTAATATGTTTATAAAATAATAATTCATGATTTATTCAATTATTAAGCAAAAAAAATTTAAGTATGTCATTAATAATACATTAAACTTAAAATAATAAATAACAAACAACACCACATACTTTGGATAAACAATGAATTATTTTAATTAAACTAAATATGTCGACAAACAAAAAAAATCAAAAAAAATTATAAAATAAATGTAAATTATGTAACTAATAAGAATATTTATGTCTCAATTATTAAATATAAAGGATATTTTTTGTCTAAATAAAAATTTCAAGATAACTACTATGTGGTAATATCAAATTACCACCTATTTTTCGGTCATTAATTTAATGATTACCAAAAATCTTGACACTTTACTCATTATCTAATTACTATGCACGAATGTAAGATTACCAATGTAATAAACAAGATTTATAAAGATAATCAATCACATTATACTAGTTCACAACGTTTTTTTATCCTTACAATTGAGACATTGGAAACATTTTTATTTTACCCAAAAGAAGTATTTCGACTCGGACCTGTTCTTAAAAAGTCGAGGTATTTGGAATGGTTGTATTTGTTATTTGGTATATTTTCTTTGATTTCAGGGAATGGATGGTGTAATGCTTACTGCAGAGTAAATCATTGAGTTGTTGCTATAAATTAAGGGTGTAAATGAATTGAATCGAGTATTGAGTTGCTTATATTTGATTCACAAAATTTATCGAGTATAAAATAAAGTTTGAGGCTTGTTTGGCTACCGAGTCGAGCACGATCACGAATCGAGCCCAAACAGTTTGAACTTTTCGAACGAATATGATCTGAGTATCAATAGAAAATTATATATAATTTTTGAGAAAATTCGAGTAATTTATCGAATTTTAAAATTTTCTCTTATTTGAATAATTTGTATTTCGAGTTGAGCTCGAATCGAACTTTTAGTCGAGCAAGTACAAATCGAACCTAAACTGTTTACTCATTTTACAGGTTTACTAGAAATCATTAGATCCATATAGAGATGCTATATATAAAAAGGAAAAGTAATTTATCGGCTCATCGATGAACTATTAAAGGGAATTGCTGTATTTATATGATGGTTTCCAATTTCCATCAGTGGCGGATTTGTTAAGGGGGCAGCATAGACAGCTGCCCCTGTTGGATTTTTTTTTAGATAGGTATAAGGGTAGGTATATATATATAGACACACACACACACACATGTACTAAGCTTTCCTAAAAGAAATAATGATAACTTATAATTATATTTATTTGCACATTTAGGCATCAAACTCTTATCTTTTATCGTTTTAATAATATTTTTCATTTAATTAGGGTATTAATATTTACACGCCCAAGCAAAATTTTATATTTTTACAAGTTTCTTCTCACATAAGTAGGGCACATTTACTATTCATGTGAGACAAAGATCTTGTAGAATTATAACTTTTACTTGTGGAATCACTTAATTTTTTTGTCAGTTTAATCTTTTGTCATATTCTTTACATTCAAATATTTTAAGTTAAGTTTTTGTGTTTTTTTTCTTTGACAGGTTGAAGTTTACAAGACCAACCATGCGTTCAAGAAAATTATGACATTGAAAAGATGACTTAACATGAAAAAGCTACAAAGTTTTTATAGCTTGTTTTTCTTACCTCTTTATTTATATTAATGATTAAATATTTTAGTTACTATGACCTTCGAGACACCTGCATTTGTTTTGATTACAAGTCTTTTACATTTTATTACTTGATTATTACATATTTAGTTGTGGATTATAAAATTGGTTATTTATATAATATAATGTTTTATTTGATGTTGATTACAAAATAATAAATAATTTTAAAAATATTTTTCATTTGCAATGATTTGATTATTTAATAGCAGCATTGTCGAAAAAATTTCTAGGTAAATTAAAAAAAAAATCACAATATGTAATTAGTGAAGGAAATCTAATCTTTCTAAAGTAAATATGTTCTTCACAAATTGTTATTTATGAAGGAAGACATTTTTACTAGTTATTTAAAAATGTTAATTGTGAGAAAATTATCTCCTCACCAAACAAAAATAATCTTATACAATATATAATTTAACATTCTTCACAATATATCTTTTACATAAAATATTTAGTTATTAACTTAGCGAAGAATAATTTTAGCGAGGAGTTCTAATACATGAATTGTGCGAAGGAATATTTTCTTTCGTAATAAATCTCTTATGAATATATTATTTTTTGGGAACGACCGGCCCTTTTTCTTGTAGTGAAATCCGCTCCAGCCGGAAAATATTCCCTTGATTTCCATTACTTAATTTAGCATACAAGGTTTAGATTAAGAGAGAGCAATGCCATTAATTAATTATGCTTGTAGAAGTCAGTTTATGAAGTGCAGTACTAAACAATTTCTTAAAGGAGCATATATACATTCAATCACACGGATTCAAACACCATGATCTCCTAAAGGTCTGTAGGTACTTGACAAATTCATTGCAATGTTTGTAAAGCAATATAAACAACATATTATTAGTCCAAACACTCTGGTCCATTAAATAGAACCCAATCTGAGCTACCAGGATCTGGGCGCAATGGAGCAGTTGGCGAGTTAACTGAAAAAGTTGTTGAAGGGTCGTTTATTTCCATTAACTGAACAAAATCATTATGCACATAGAAACCACCGGCTTGTGGTGCCAAAAAGAATGTCTGCGTAAAGTTCTGCTTCACTTTATCCTTCCCGGTGAAACTACCAGTTACTCCCACAATCACCGATCCTATTATAGACTTTTGTGCGTTCACTGCTTCAATCTTGGGCTCACAGCCTATATAATTGGAGGACATTATTTCATCACTAATAATGCCCTGATACAAGATGAATTAACGTAAGATATTAATCAACTCACACACATTCCAAATTGCAAGGATAATAGAAAGTAGAAACTAAAATACAAACAATCAAAAATAAAGATAGAAAACCCGCGTAATAAGTAAGAAATCTAAGTCATACCCAAGCAGTTTTGCCTGTTCTTTATTATAACTTTACTGAATATAGATCACCATTGTCCATATAGAAAATGTATATTTACACCAAGTACTTAAGTTTTTTCTTTCTAATTCTAGCTTTTAACAGCTACATCTCTTTGAGAAAAGAAAAATGCAGTTGATCATAACATATTTATTATTTGGTACATAAACATGTGAAAGGAGAATAATGCATTACTAAATGTTAACGCCAAGATCTTCTCCCGCGTCCCAATCACGTAAAACGCTCTGATCCTGCACAGTTCAACAGATTAACACCAAAAGCTTGACGGCCTGACCGTCGAGGGATAGCTCCGGCGTGAGAGTCAGTACAGGCGATCACAAGGTTAACAATGGAGGATGAAAATGTCTAGTGTCTAGAGAGAGAAAAATATCAATTACCTTTCTTTGTGTGAGTTCCTTATTTTTGTATGCCACTGACCTCCCCTGGCCCACAGCCTGCAGCCGACTAAGCCCTGTCCAATCCTCATTAAATACAACGCATAGATGACAGTCAAAGTTCTATCCCCATAATCACCACCGGTCAAAGCCCAACTGGAACCATACTCAATAAACGGTTTAGCCCACTATCCGGCCCAATACTCTATAGGCCCCAAATAAAGATATTATCCACCCATTGGGTCGGCCCAATGAACCGGCCCATTACTTTCAAGACCTACCCAACATGTCTAAAGTATTATGGCCCAACATTGCCCCCCAGTCTTTTATTAAACATGATGTTTAATGAAAGAGTATAAAGGTCCTCGGTCCAACCGTCGTCAAATGACCGAAGGGATCCAGATAGATTTCTTTTCGGGTTCATCTTCGCCGACTTCTACAGAAGTACCAACTGAAGTGACTTCAACTACCGAATCTCAAGCCACCGAATCAACTCCCATCGAAGGGACAAGCCAGCCTTGCCAAAGAAAGCAAGCTGGCCGAAAACCCAAACACCCCCTTACACAGACATACAACGAGTGCCTCCTCGACATGCCCCTTGACGAACGGACCCGAGTCCTTCGTGCCGAAAAGAGAAAAATCCAAATAACCCCTCCAGCCGCCGAAGAACCACAAATACCTCCTGCAGAAGCCGATCTTCGACCAGTCATTCCGGTTGAAATTATTGTTTCTGACGAAGAGCCCGAAGAATAAAGAAAGCGAACACCTAAACATGATCGCAAAAGAAAACCAGACTCTTAGGAATCTAGGCCCGAAGCCATGGGATCCCCCACTCTCTGGCCAGAATTCAATGAGAATTTCCCTTTTCAGCTCTACAACTCCTTCGTCCGTGATACCGATGACCATCGGTTCGGCAACAGTTCCATAATGGACCTGATCGACGAGGGAATGAAGTACCACTACTAGAAGAACAAGAATACGTGACGGAATTTTGTGACAGTTTTTAAAAACAATCACAAAAGATAGTAATTTGTGATGAACTTTTTAAGCAATCACAAAATAATAGTATAATTGTGATGACCATGTCAATCACACCAATTTTTTCACGCAAAATAAATTTTCTTTTTGTGACGCACTAAATCATCACTTATAGATATACCCTTTTCGTGATTGCATTTAAGTTATCACTAATATTTTAATGTAAGAAATAATCAAAACAATATTTTATGACGGTCGTGACAATCATTAAAAAAGATAGATTTTTGTGACGACTTTTATTTGCAATTACAAAAAGTAGGTATTTTGTGATAGAATTTTTAAGTCATCACAAAATAATAAAATATATGATGGCTCTTAGTGATGACTAATTTTACCATCATTATAGAGTATTTGTGACTGCCATTGTAATCACCAAATCTTATGTGGAAGTAATTTTATTTAGTAAGTCAACTCACATATGTTTCCTTTTATATTTTGTTTTAAAAATATAATCATGATCTGGACTTTGGTGTAGTGGTAATACTCGTTATTTAGTTTGCAAATGGGAGAGGGTTCGAATCCTACAAGTATCATTTGATACAATTAATATAGTGAAATAAATTATACGTAAATAGATATTCACGTTCTTTTATTTGATCCCTAAAGTCTTATTTTTTTATGATGACTTTGACAATCACAATAGATTACGTGTTAATGTGATTGTATTAATCATCACAAAAGCACTAAATATTTGCGTGATTGCCAAAACCATCACGTAAAATCTTTCATGATGGGCATATACAATATGGCCATTGTGATGCTTAAAGTCATCACGTAAACCTTTCGTGATGGTTTTCTTACTTTTTGTGATAACTTTTGGCCGTCACAAATGACCATTTTTTTAGTAGTGTACCAAGCTAAAGTAAGTTGCTTCTTAACTTATCCAATTACATCTCGGCCCATCAATTTGAATTGATTGACTAACATTGATCATCTGCAGGCAAACGCTGTCTTCGGACGCCTTCGTCCCAAATACCAAGAGGCCGAAGCCGAAGAGAAAGCCGCTCGAAGAGAAAATGCCACAGTTAAGTCTGCTTTGGCGAAAGAGAGAAGCAATCTTGAAATGGCTCTCCTCAACAATGAGTGCCTTCGAAAAGATCTTGCTCAAACCAAAGAAGATTTGAAGACGTCTAGGGCCACTCATCAAGTTACCACTGATATAAATGTCGATTTTCTGAAGAAAAACAAAATTTTGACGACGAAGATCGAAGATCTGGCCCAATCTAACTCAGTCCTGCCGAAGCAAAATAAAGATATCCAAGCTAAAGAAGCAAAGCAAATGGCCTATCGTCAAAAGCTTGAAAAGGAACTTCGAGAACTCCGGGCTCTCAGGGATTTGGGCCCACCATCAACTGATCAGCTTCGCAAGGAGATTGAAGCAAATTACAGGAAGTCCACCGATCTGGACAATGAAGTTATCCACATATACTCTGAAGGGTACAAGGTCTGCCGAAGTAAATACAAAGCCAAACTCGTAGTGGCAAAAGTAAACACGGCTCTCCTCGACTCTTCAGACAGCGAAGACAATAAGGAAGCTTAAAGATACCATTCTATCCGAAGCTTTAGGACTCCCTTTGACCATTTCTTGTCAATAATTCATCATCAATCAACTTGAAAAATGTATATTCTTAAACTGTTAGTCAATAACTAAGCAAGTCATATAACAGATAAGATCAAATAATAATGCGACCCAAACTGAACACTTAAAAATCAGGTAATAAAGTAATGCAATACTTATTCGTTACTGAAGTGTGAGGTAGATCTGCATCATAAGAAATTTGCCTACCACGAAAGGACTGACAAATTCATAAGGACCATCTGGCGAAAAGGCTACCATCGAATGGCCAGCAGTCCACCCGAACCTCCTAGCATCGATGAAGTTTGCCTACCACAAAGGGCCTGACAAATTCATAAGGACCACCTGCCAAAAAGGCTACCATCGAATGGCCAGCGAGTCCACCCGAACCTCCTAGCATCGATGAAGTTTGCCTACCACGAAGGGCCTGACAAATTCATAAGGACCACCTGCCGAAAAGGCTACCATCGAATGGCCAGCGAGTCCACCCGAACCTCCTAACACCGATGAAATTTGCCTACCACAAAGGGCCTGACAAATTCATAAGGACCACCTGCCGAAAAGGTTATCATCGAATGGCCAGCGAGTCCACCCGAACCTCCTAACACCGATGAAGTTTGCCTACCACGAAGGGCCTGACATATTCATAAGGACCACCTGCCGAAAAGGCTACCATCGAATGGCCAGCAAGTCCACCCGAACCTCCTAAGACCGAGGTGGAATCTGTCCGATCCCACTAGACTATGGATGAGCTGCCAAAGTCCTTCATGAATGCTTCAAACTTCGATCCCAAGAACTGGCGTCTGTTAACTTGACCCCTAGGCAATGGACCTAGTATGACTACCCCCCAGACAGCAAGAGGTATTGGAGATAAAATCGAATATAGCCTTTTGGTGGCTGATGTGGGATCGAACTATTCAACTGGCATAAATATCCACATGAAATCCTCTGAAGAATATCCCTAGCTTCGGACGGCACCAAAACTCCTCAAGAATGGGGATGAGTCCAAAGTAGAATATCTGCATGCAAACAGCGTCCCCTAACTCTGCTTCTGTCGAAGTGCTGCAACGGTTTTGTCAGACTCTTCAGCTTCCCCCTAAACTTCATCAGCTTATTTCATCATCCCTAAGGATAAGGTGCTGCTTACCCCCAACTTCACGCACCAAAACTGTTCCTACTACCGACAAACTCGGTGTCAAATACAAGTACGATGGTTCAGCAGGAACGTACTTCGCCATTAAAAATACAGAAGGAAGATATGTCCTTATTCCTTGAAAGGTGCTTTCACATTCTGAAATGCATTGGAACATCTTGGCTTTCTTCGGCCCTTTACACATGCCAAAGATCGGCAAACATCTTCATGTCGATTTGGACATAAACCTCCTCAAAGCCTCTTCTGAATAGTCTTGTCTTTTCCATTCGAACATGTAGCTTTAGACGGGCATCTCCGAAGACGAGTATCCACAGGGTGGTGTGCCCTCAGTGGATTCTCAGGAGTGCGGCTTCTGGATCTGCTTCGATCATAATCCCGTAAACCAATAGGGCGGAGTACCCTCTTCGGTCAATCAAGAAAATGGTTGTTGGGTCTTCATCTACATCTGCTTCGACCATAATCCCGAGAACCAATAGGGCGGGATACCCTCTTCGGTCAATCAGGATAATGGCTGTTCGGTCTTTATCTACCTTGCTTCGACCACAATCCCGAGAACCAATAGGGCGGAGTACCCTCTTCGGTCAATCAGGAAAATGGCTGTTGGGTCTTCATCTACATCTGCTTCGACCATAATCCCGAGAACCAATAGGGCGGAGTACCCTCTTCGGTCAATCAGGAAAATGGTTGTTGGGTCTTCATCTACATCTGCTTCGACCATAATCCCGAGGACGGCCTCGAGACATGTCTTTAGAGGACATAGGCTTCTTTCCAACTTGAACGGTCTGTCAGTCTGACCACCTCGGTATAGGGTTCTGAGCAGTATGCCTTCTACCTTTTTTCGACCATGGTCAGGTCTTCTTTCGGCAGCAAGAATCAATCTTCTTCTAACATCATCTTGGGCTCTCGAACGAGAATCCTCAGAAATCTGCTTGGAAGCAGTACCACCAGGATCACTCTCGAAGGACCCAATCAATCCTTGACAGATACTCGTTGTGTAGTCGAAGTAATAGCCATCAGCTATCCTTCAGAAGTAACTGTTCTATTCTTCACCATGGATTCCGACGTAGAACAACTATGATTTTTGATTGAAAATATCAAGGACACTAGAACTCAGCCCTCCTTCTAGCGCCAATGTTAACGCCAAGATCTTCTCCCGCGTCCCAATCACGTAAAACGCTTTGATCCTGCACAGTTCAACAGGTTAAAACCAAAAGCTTGACGGCCTGACCGTCGGGGGATAGCTCCGGCGTGATAGTTAGTACAGGCGATCACAAGGTTAACAATGGAGGATGAAAATGTCTAGTGTCTAGAGAGAGAAAAATATCAATTACCTTTCTTTGTGTGAGTTCCTTGCTTTTGTATGCCACTGACCTCCCCTGGCCCACAGCCTGTAGCTGACTAAGCCCTGTCTAATCTTCATTAAATACAACGCAGAGATGACAGTCAAAGTTCTATCCCCATAATCACCACCGGTCAAAGCCCTACTGGAACCATACTCAACAAACGGTTCAGCCCACTATCCGGCCCAATACTCTATAGGCCCCAAATAAAGATATTATCCACCCATTGGGTCGGCCCAATAAACCGGTCCACTACTTTCAAGACCTACCCAACATGTCTAAAGTATTATGGCCCAACACTAAACATATGACATTAAATGACTATGATTTTTAAGTATTATTAAGTTGAAATAGTGCTCAACGACATAGGGAAAAAAAATGTCTTGTACTTTCTTAGTAGATTGTTGCTGTTATAGTAACTACAAGGCCCAAAACAAGTACATCATCAGTGTTTTGAAATTATTAACACAAGGAATTCACCTTAATTGTTGTCACTGACGACATTGTACCCTCGGATCCTGGACGGCCCAGGATGCTATCATCCTTATAATATTTGTGAACTTGTTCGGGAGATTTATATGAAGAGTTTGGTAGTAATGCTTCACGAAGGAATCTGCTACTAGTTGAGCAGGCAATAGTAAGTGTTCTGCAGTTGTATCCAGTGCCATCTCTGCAAAAAATTATCAAGAACCTACTCAAAGAATATGAGCTCAATTGTTATTTCAGCAAGTTAAAGTTCTGAGTACAGTTTCAAGCCATTCTAAGACATGATTGCCACGTTTTGTTGTGTTATGTGACAGAGACTAAAAAAGGAGAAGAAAAAAGAAAAAGATAGTGAAAGATATGTTTGATCAACTTCTTTATCATTACAAAAATCACAGTAACAAATTTCTCAAAAACATTATTATAGGCATCACGAAAAAGAAGCGAATTAACCCAAGTTCCATTCCTTTTTTATTTCCTTCACAATCCATGCATCAAGAATATAGGACTAGCTAGCATTTATCTTTATACTAAAAATGGTCAACCACAAGAATTAGAATACAACAACTAGAATCAAAGAGACATAACAAACAATCTATTACCTAGCTTCTTCTGTATGTAAATTGAGATAGAGGTGTGCTGCGCTTTTGAGGCACACATATTACACCTGAGTGAAGCACTAAGTCAGCAGAACCAGGTATATATATATATATATATATATATATATATATATATATATATATATATATATATGTGTGTGTGTGTGTGTGCGCGCGCGCGCGCGCGCGCGCACTTACAACCCATAGCTTGGACCAATCAATCATATCAAACAAGAATTTTAAGATTAATAACTGAAAACAGCAAAAAAAAATAGAAGAAAAGAAAAGAAGTATGCAATCAATCAACCAACTTAAATAAAGAAAAAATCATTAGTTAAATGAGGTAATGACTGATACAGGAGACAAAGGTAAAATCGAATCATAAAAGGAGAATTTACTTCACTAAACCGAGTTTTTGCTCATACAACATGCACAAAAATGAGATGATCAAAGCATCAACAAGAAAAATAATTTACTTCAACAACATATATAAAAAAAAAAGAGCTAACCTGATTGTTAAATAAAAAATATGATCTTTAGTCTAAAATCATCCACACAAAAAATTAAACTACAATGCATGCCAGTAAAATCTAAAACCCTATAAAAACAACAAAACATTCAATGAAAGAACAATCTAGAAACGAAACATAATCTTTCAAACAAATACCCACCAAAAAGATATAATCCGCGCGTCGTTAATGTTTTCTTTTTTCAAGAGTAACTAGCAAATTTCAATCCAATAGCAAGTGACAACTACTAATTAGTCATTTACATTTTGCACATGAGCAATTTACAGATAATCAAAGGATGAAATCAATTATTATTTACACATGAACGCCCAAATAAGTAATCAATTCATTAGAAACAAAACCACAAAACCTTAAAACAACCCATAAAAAATTTAAAACTAAATAAATTAGAAATCATCAATCTACTAACTAGTTACCATGCAAAACATTAATTAGGCAAAATACTTTAGAAAAGGAGAGCATACCTTCTGTAGAAAGAGGAACACGAAGGAGCAAACCGTAGATGGAGAAGAAGTGGACGGAGATGGCAGCAGCAGTAAGCGACTGTGAAGTAACTAGTTGTAAAAAGCTTGGTCTCTTTTATACGTACGTTGGACTCTTTGTGAGTTTGGAGAGAGAAGCAAACAAAGGAATTTTATGAGATTGGAGAGAGAATAAAAGAAAGGAATTTAAAATTTATGCTTCTTTTTTTTTCTTTTTTTCTGTTTGTAAATTTTGGAAGAAATTTTTAACTTCAAAAAGTGTATTACTATTTTAACTCTTATAAGATTACATTTGAAAATTATTATAAGAATAATTTTGGTATTTAAATTTGTCATCTAATTCTTTAATAAATTTCCTTTCATATCTTTTCAAGTTTTGAAAAAAAAAATTTGGAGAATTTTTTTTTTAAAAAATCTCTCTTTTTTCTCTGCTAAAAAAATCACAAATAAAAACTTTTAATCTCCTTCCAAAATTTTCTTCATTCACCTTTCTTTATTTTTTTTTATTTTTAAAACTCACAAACACAAAGTTAAAATTTAGAACTAACCCCATTTTTTCCTATTCAATAAGATTTAGTGAAGATTATTTTTGGCTTAAATACACTTTAAATCTTAAAAAAATTTGTTTTTTATAATTTTAACCTTAATGTTTCTACATTAAGACATTAAACCTTGATGTCTCTAAGTTTTTATAAAATAAAACTTTTGGCCACCGAATTTGACATTTTTTACCGGAATAAGTCAAGTAATTTAAAATAAAAGGAAAATTAAATCTTTAAATTGTATATATCATTTATATTAGGTGCAATTTTTTTATCATTTTTTTTTATCATACAATAGTCACGTACCTATAATTTTATGCGCTTTTAAAGATATTTATATTTTTCTTTAATGTGGGACATTAAGTTTTTTAAGAGTATATATTATTTGTATTGGCTTCACTTTTTTCTACTTATTTTCTTCATTATACACTAATCACGTGCTTATAATTGTATGCGCTTCCAAATATATTTAAGAGGGAAAATACCAAAAATACTCTTATTCCGATCAATTATTACACGTTGGTGGCCAAAAGATTTAATTAATAAAAATTTAAAAATATTAAGGTTCAATGCCTTAAAATTGAAACATCAAGAATTAAAGTGTAAAAAATAAAAAGGTTTAAGGTTTAAACTATATTTAAGCCATTATTTTTTGTCTATGGTAAGTTGGCTTTTTAATATTTAGAATTAGCAGGGTGTATTCAAATTAATAAGACTTTTAAAGAATTTAAAAGTTTGATTGTATTCAATCAAGACATTTAAAGAGCTTATAAAAATTTATTGGTATTCAATTACGATTTTTGTAATATCTTTAAAAGTTATGTGGTATTGAATTGAGACTTTTACAAAGTCTATAAAAGTATTTTGGTATTCAAAAAGTCATAAATTTTTCAAATTTCTATCAAATGGTAGAGTTTGAAAGACTTTAGAAGAAGAGATACTCATATCCAAAGTCTGACATCATCTCTAAAGACTTTCAAAGACTTCTAAATATTTGAGAAATGAAGAAGATGAACAAAGAAGAAAGAGATAGAGGAGATCAAACAAAGAAAATAAAATAAAAGAAAAATATATATATATATATATATATATATATATATATATATATAAATAAAAATTTCAAAAGTAAAGAGAGCTATTATAACAGGTGAGGGGAGAGAAAAAGGAGGAAGGGTTTGTGACGCCCCCAAAATAGGTATACAACACCCATTCTGAGTAGCCAAATACATGGTACAGAAAGCAAACTACAATTTCAATAATACAATTGTCGTGCAAAATACGACAACACATACTGTGAGTTTAAATACAAATATTGTCTTCTAGACAATATCCACACTCAAATAAGTCATCAATACAATTATTCAAACACTATTTTACAGAAATAGTGAGGACTGCTAAAACATCTTTCTAGAACCATCACTCCATACCCCGACTAGATCCTGCTATGTTCTTACCTCTTGAGAAGAAAAATGGAACAAAAAGAAAAAGGGTGAGCTCAACTAGCCCAGTAAAGAATATTATGACTAAGATAATATACAACAAATTATCATTAGTATTCAACAGGAAAAAATCTGATAGAATATAATCGACAACAAGTTTTAGATCAACAACTGCAGCGGAAACAACAAACCATTAGAAGAGTCAAGTAGAGAATGAATTCTACTATCTTCTAAGATTTAAAAGTTCATCATCAATATTTTATCCCTGTAACATCAATTAATAATCATCTTTAACCAAATATTCATCTTTGCACTACAGGCCAAAGATATTCATTTGTATCACCAGTCAATCATGTTCATCTCAACACCTGTTCATCTTTGCACTACAGACCAAAGATATTCATCAGGTAATCATACATCTTTGCATTACAGGCCAAAGATATTCAGTAGTATCATCATTTAGGACTGAGGATGATGAAAAATATTTTAAAGGAAAAGAATCCAGTGACACAGAAGGACAAATATTAGGGATTCGTATAACAGTTTATCCAAGATCAATAATACTTCATAATAATCAATTGTGAAGCAGAATCCAAAAATAAAGATCAAAACATGGATACAATCAAAGATAGTAACCATAATAGACTTCTTGGACAAAAAGGAAAAATTTTATTTTTCGGTAAATAGTGCCGTATTCGTGAATAGTGTCGTATACGTGAATAGTGCCGTATACGTGAATAGTAACCCCGACACAAAAAATTTCAAATTTGATAAAAACTCATATCAATATTTCAGCATAATGATATTGAAGAAAATAATATCATTAAGAAGAAAATAATATCCCTTACCTCAAAATATCAGTACTTCTGGTCGCAATACCGGTATAAGGCTGAAAGAAACTTGCTCTGATGAATAGAAACTCTCAAAGTATCTAAATACTCACAAAATACACTCAATAATCTAGAGAGAGAAGGAGAAAAAACTTGTTTCAGGTGTGATTTTCAATTCTAACTTAGCCCTCTATTTATAGGAAAATTTTAGTAGGCTTGACCTGCAACCTGATGGCTTTACCTGCTACTATTTCCACCCACCATATTTGAAATATAATTCAGCACATTTCTTCACCAACCACAAGTGGGGCCCACCAATTCTAGAATTTTCCACCAAAAATGATTTATAACCTGATTTCCGAATCAGCCACCTCTTAAAATTCATAACAAATCATACGCTCATTTTTAACGGTTTAAAATTTGTGAACATATACTCAACTTATATATGTATAACATATCCAAAAATTACAACGATCCAACGGTCGGATTAAAAATTATAACTCCCGCAATATATCTCAAAAAACACTGGTTTGATTTTTAATACCTCCAATCCGACAAAATACTAATAAAACACCTCAACATTAATTCCTTCATTTATAACCACAATAAATATATCCAACATTTATATCCACATAAAATAAATATTTTCTTATCATATGAATCAATAATTAATTATTCACAAATAATATTACAAAATCACATTTATGACAACCAGGCCGTTCCCAGGAAAAAGGGGGCTTTCTAATAAGAATTTCTCCTTACTGGGGCGCAATTAGATGACCAAACTTCTCCTTAGACAGAACTTTCTAGACATTTCCAATAATGTTATCTAATAATATTATTCAAATAATATGAATTATTGATCTGATATAGGAAAATACTGTGCAACAACAATTATTGAAACAACAATAATATAAAATATCAACGCAGCAATTATTGAATCAATAAAATATTGAATAATAACTACTGTAACAATTATTGAGTAGTGCCTTCTTACGTAAGAATCAATAATTGGTGCAATACCGTGTGCTACTGTATTTTAACCACCGGGTATTCCAACAGTATTAACGGTAACAACTACGCCGTTATTTATAAACAACTTATACTTGTCGTTTTCTTCATCCAATCGCTTTCCGTTATGGGGCCCACACAAGGCTGCGCCGTCGTACGAATATTCCCCGACAGCAAGAATATTCCACGACCAAACGAATATTCCCCGACAAAATGAATATTTTATAACCACTTGCTTATTTTACAAAATTTACACATTTCACCCATAACCAAGGTATTATATCAAATTAACCCCTTATTATTCACAATAATATTTAGAGAAAATTTGATTTTATTCATTAATAAGCTGGGGTCTTACAGGGTTAAAAAGAGAGAGTAGCGTTAAGGGTTCCAAATAGAATCAATGATATAAATAAAGATAACAAATATTTTAATATCATTTTATATTTCTTTTCTCCCATAAAAAAATCTCATTTATTATATTTGTAAGTATTAAAGAGGTATTTTGTTTTATGTTTATTTTTAAACGTAATAAATTTGTTAATTTTGTTATTCATTGAAAATTATAAATTGTTAGTTTAGTAATAATGACTTGATAAGAAAACAACAATGAACAATTTTAAAATCGAAATTATTAGTTTATATTATTGTTAGTAGAAAATGACTTTTTTATTAAATATAAAAATTTTGAAATATGACATTTTCTTGTAATAGACTGTGCATGATCTAATAATTCAATTTCAACAATGCTTTTTATTTCAAATTAGATTGTGACATTGTTAATATATTTTAATATTATTTAATATCGTACTCATTTCATCTAAAATATATAAGATATTTGTTGACTTTTAACAATTAATATAAGCTGTAAGATATATTAGAAGTATACAGAAGTCTATCAAAGTCTTAATTAGTAAAACGTCTATAAAAGTATGTCCTTAATTTCTTGGAGTCTTTAAAAGTAATTTTAAAATCTTTAAAAGTCATTAAAATCTACAAATTTTATAAAAATCTGTCACTTAAAAAAAGTATTTAAAAGTATTTATTGAATATACCCTCCTTATCCTCGCATGCCTAATGTAATAGGGTTTTCTCGGGCAAATCCTACTTGTTACTTCTTATGGGATCCGGATCCTCTATGAGGATTTCTCTGTGAGGATCTTATGAGGGTTTTGTTGTGGAGTTGATAACACATTAAAAAAGAGATTCAATGGCTCACAACTCTTTTTTTTTGTGTATCAAAACGACGTCGTTTTGATAGGAATTTTTTTTACAGGTTGATAGAAAATTGTAAGCCACCAAATGCCGTTTACTTTTGTAAGACCCCAACTTTCATAAATAAAGAAGAATTTTCTATAAATATCATTTTTGAATATTATGGAGTTAATTTGAAATAATGTTATAGTTGTGGGTAATATTTATAAATTTTACAAAGTACGCAAGTTGTTATATAATATTCGATTGGTCGGGGAATATTCGTTTTAACAGGGAATATTCGTACAACGACACAATCATTGGTGGACCCCACAACGGAATTATTGTCGGATTGAGAAAACGACAAAAATATTTTATTAAAAATAACGGCGGAAGTTTTACCATTGTTACTGTTGAACTACTCGGTAGTAAAAGTACAGTAATACGTGTGGTTGCATAGTAGCACACGGTATTGATTATTAATGCTTATGTGAAAAGTCACTCAGTTTGATTCCATTATTGTCAGTTAATAATATGAATTATTTAGCGATAATGACGTTTTATTTTATTCGTATTATTAACGTAATAAAACAGAAACATCTTTTTATATAAAACAAAATACTTTATTAAAGTTATTCTATAAATAGAATATATTATATTTTATTTAAAAGATTTTTCTTTAAATATGGACCGTCAGATTAAAGTAATCAATCTGGACCGTTCATGGATTAGTTACTATGCATTCTATTTTTTTATAAATAGCAGCTCATTCCTTCATTATTTCTTACGAATTCACTGAACTCTAGAGAGAGAAACTATAGAGAGAAACTATAGAGAGAGAGAAGAAGAGTATTCTGCTACTTAACTACTTCCTTACTTCAGCTCTTCTTTAAAACGGTAAGGGGTGTTATTCTTTCTTATTCATGAAGAGAACTGTTGTTATTCTATTTCTTATTATTCTGTTGGAATAACCTGTATACGCGGTCTACCCTATACTTGGTGACATTCTTCTATTATTCTGTTGGAACATCCTGTCTGTGTGTTTTAAACCGGACCTGGTTCCGTTTTTATTCTGTTGGAACATCCTGTCTGTGTGTTTTACACCGGACCTGGTTCCATTATTTATTATTCTGTCGGAATATCCTGTCTGTGCGTTTATGCCGGACCTGGTTCCATTATTTATTATTCTGTCGGAATATCCTGTCTGTGCGTTTACGCCGGACCTGGTTCCATTATTTATTATTCTGTCGGAATATCCTGTCTGTGCGTTTACGCCGGACCTGGTTCCATTATTTATTATTCTGTTGGAATAACCTGTCTGTGCGGTCTATCGCATGCATGGTGATTTCTTTTGTTATTCCATTCTTTTTTATACTCAGTTGGTTAAGTTTTGACTTCTATACTCCATGAAATTTGTGGAATATCCTTGACATTTGCGCTTCATCTAGTATCTATTCATGAAAATATTCTCCTGATCATTCTTGAATTTTACTCCACAAAGCAGTATCATGTTGACAATTTGGACGTTATTAATTCCTGGATAAATTAATTCTTGAACTTGTTTTATTGAATTCTTATATCATTGTCATCATCCTCATGTTTATAAAATGTTGAAAGTCATCTGTGGCCTGTAGTGCATAGATGGACTTGGTATGATTATGACCAGGGATTATTCGGTATAATCATGACCGTAATGTTACAAATGATGTGGTAAATGTCCTCATTGGCCCGTAGTGCATTGATGGACAGTTGTTGGCATGATCATGACCATTAATGAATATACGAATATCCTTGGCCGTAGTGCAGGGGTGATTCGATGATGTGAATTATTTTATTAAGCTGAGTCTCAGCGATCACAGTGTTGGAAAATCTTTTAAATCATAAGAGATAGTAGAGTTTATTTTCTACTTGACTCTTTTAATGGATTGCTTGTTCCGCTGCAGTTAAACTTGATGTCTATTATATTTTATCAGTTTAACATTGTTGAAGGCTAATGATAATTTATTCTGCATTATCTTAGTCATGATATTTCTTACTGGGCTAGTTGAGCTCACCCTTTCTTTCACTGTTCTCTTCAGGAAATGAGAACGTAGCTGGGGCAAGTCGGGGAACGGAGTGATGGTCCGAATGATAGTATTAGTTAGTAGTCCTCACTATTCTATGTAATGGTGTGTTAATAAATGTAATAAGGACTCCTTTTGAGTATGAATACTCTCTAGAAGATAATATTTGTATTCAAACTCACAGTTTATGTTTTGTCGTATTGTACACGACAGTTGTATTAGTAAGTTGTATTTGTATTTTGTACTATGTATCTGACGACCCAAGATGGGTGATATATACCTAATTTTGGGGGCGTCACAGTTGGTATCAGAGCTTAGGGATATGATCCCTGGCTAAGATGTGAGAATAGAACTAGGAGGGGAGAGACGGGGAATTCCTTCGCTAGTATGACCTACCTAAGTTTATTTGCATGGTATTTAATTGGTCGGTCATAATATAAGGATAATATATGACATATCAATTAACTTTTTTTTGTGGCAGTATCTGAAAATGGCATCTGAGAATGTTGAGAATAGCAATGGAGCACAGACGATTATTGATTCACCACATATCAATAATCAGGATAATGTTCATCAGGAAGGTGACAATCCTCATGCAAACAACAACACTGACCAGATGATGAATGATGGAATGTTCAGAGGTTTTATGCAATTCATGCAACAACAGGTGAAAGCGGCTCCTGTCCACAACGTAGGTGGAAATACTGGAAACTCTCAGGCGGTCACCGCTAAACAGTTTAAGGAGCTGGGACCACCGGAGTTTAAGGGAGAACCCAAACCACTTATAGCTGAAACATGGATAAAGCAGATCACCAAGATATTTGATGTCTTGGGTTGCTCCGAGGAGCAAAAGGTTCCCTTTGCCGCCTTTATGTTGCGAGGAGAGGCAGATTACTGGTGGGAATCGATAAACGTACTCAACCTGCCGCACTGAAGATGTCTTGGGAGAAGTTCCAAGAGCTGTTTAACGACAAATACTTTCCCGAGAGTATTCGTCACATGAAGGAGGTGGAGTTCATCAAATTGGAGCAGAATAATATGACCGTGTCGCAGTACGAGGCAAAATTTGCGGAGTTATCCCGGTTTGCGTCCCACCTGGTGGATAATGAAGAAAGAATGACGCGGATGTTTTTAAGAGGTTTGAAGCCGGAGATACGTCAACATCTTGTTTCTCATAAACTGTGTTTGTATTCAGATGTTGTGAATAGGGCTCAGTTAGTGGAGCGCGATAACGAGTCAACGCAACCAAAAGAGAGCAGTCGACAAAATGATAATACCAGTGAGAGCAGTCATCGAAGCGGTGACAACAAGCGTGGAGGGAATCAACAGGCCAGAAATGGTAACCACTTCGGTGGTAATCAGGGCCAAAACAATAAGAATGGGCATTTCAAGAAGAGGAGATTCAACAATGATGGAAAGACGTCAGCACCAGCACCTGTCGTTAAGGAAGGAGAACGACCACCTATCATATGTTTCAAATGCGGAGGGGAGGGGCACATCAGTCCAAACTGCGCGATGCCGTCCAAAGCATGTTATAATTGTGGAAGAGAAGGTCATTTAGCCCGATTTTGTCGTTTACCGAAGACAAATTCAGCTAGAATGGAGGCACCAAAGGCCGTCCCAGAAAAGTCAAAACCGGTTGTGCAAGGGAGAGCGTTTGTTGTGAACTCCCAGAGAGCAAGGAACCCGAATGAGGTCATCACGGGTAAGCTTATCATAAACTCTAACGAAGTCTATACTTTATTTGATACCGGTTCTACCCATTCTTTTATTTCTCCTACTTGCGCTCATCGATTAAATTTGATTCCGGAGAAATTAGACTTTGACTTAGCAGTTGAAACTCCATTGGGAGAAACTTTCATTACATCCACGGTTTATAAGTCTTGTTTGGTTCAAGTTGGTACCCACACATTACCTGTCGATCTTATTTCATTAAAAATACTTGCATTTGACGTGATTCTAGGGATTGATTGGTTAACTACTCATCATGCAAAAATTGATTGTTTTCGTAAGGTTGTTAGCTTTCATATTCCTAATCGACCTATTATGCGAATTCAAGCAACCAAACCATTAAAATCAATCGCTGTCATCTCAAGCCATAAAGCTATTCGTTTATTGAAAAACGGATGTCAAGCTTTCTTAGCTCATGTCACAGATCTAAACAAAAATACGTCAGCTTTGAATGATATTTCTATTGTTAATAAATTTCCTGACGTATTTCCCGAAGAACTTCCTGGCCTACCCCCAGAGCGTGAAATTGAATTTTGTATCGACCTTGAACCCGGTACAAAACCCATTTCCAAAGCCCCATATCGAATGGCTCCTATTGAACTTCAGGAGTTAAAGACCCAACTGCAGGAATTGTTAGACATTGGTTTTATTCGTCCTAGTACTTCTCCTTGGGGTGCTCCTGTTCTGTTCGTGAAGAAGAAAGATGGGAGTATGCGACTTTGTATTGATTATCGGGAGTTGAATCATGTCACCATCAAAAATAGGTACCCATTGCCACGTATTGATGACCTGTTTGACCAGTTGCAAGGAGCACAATTCTTTTCAAAGATCGATCTTCGTTCTGGATATCATCAGCTGAAGGTTAGAACTGAGGATATTCTAAAGACGGCTTTTAGAACTCGGTACGGGCATTATGAATTCTTAGTTATGTCTTTTGGATTGACTAATGCTCCTGCTGCCTTCATGGATATGATGAACAGGGTATTTAAGGAATATTTGGATCACTTTGTGGTCGTCTTTATCGATGACATCCTTGTTTATTCCAAAAGCCGTGAAGATCATGAGCAACACTTGAGGCTGGTACTCCAAAAGCTTCGTGAATACAAACTTTATGCCAAGTTGAAGAAATGCGAGTTCTGGCTAGAAGAGGTAGCATTCCTTGGGCACGTAGTATCAAGTCGTGGAATATCTGTTGACCCGGCAAAGATTGAAGCTATTCAAAGCTGGGAGCAACCTAAATCAGTAACCGAAGTACGTAGCTTTCTCGGTCTAGCTGGTTATTATCGGAGATTCGTGGAAGATTTTCTCGAATCGCTACTCCATTAACTCAGCTGACTCGGAAAGATACAAAGTTCGGTTGGAGCGAAGAATGTGAGTAGAGTTTTCAAGAACTCAAGAGGAGACTCATTTCAGCACCTGTTCTAACAATACCATCTGGCTCGGAGGGATTTGTCATCTACAGTGATGCTTCGAGCAAAGGGTTGGGATGCGTTCTCATGCAACATGGAAAAGTCATAGCCTATGCATCAAGACAACTCAAGGAATATGAGAGGAATTATCCTACTCATGATCTAGAGTTGGCAGCTGTTGTCTTTGCACTTAAAATTTGGAGGCATTACTTGTATGGGGAGAAGGTGGAGATCTTTACGGATCATAAAAGCCTCAAATATTTCTTCACTCAAAAGGAACTCAACATGCGACAACGACGTTGGCTTGAACTGTTGAAAGATTATGATCATACCATTCAATATCATCCTGGAAAAGCGAACGTGGTAGCTGACGCATTGAGTAGAAGATCATATGCAAGTACGAGTGCGATATTGTCAACACAAAGACCCATTTTGTGTGATTTGCAAAGGATAGAGATAGAGTTAAAGACTCCAGGGACCCATGTGATGATGACGAATATACGAGTAGAACCGACTTTAATCGATAAAGTTAAAGCTGCTCAAGCTACAGACCTGGAGCTGATGCGTATGAGGAAGAAAGTGCAAGAAGGTGCTATGCCGGAAGCAAGAATCGATGAAGAAGGAATACTTCGAGTCAACTCCAGACTTTGTGTTCCTAACAACCCTGATTTAAAGTATGAAATCATGATGGAGGCGCACAACACACCGTTTGCAATCCATCCTGGAAGTACCAAAATGTATCATGATCTTCGTCATACATTTTGGTGGAGCAATATGAAGAGAGAGATAGCGTTGTTTATCTCAAGGTGTCTAACTTGTCAACGAGTCAAAGCGGAGCATCAAGTACCAAAAGGTCCATTGCAACCACTTGAAATTCCAGAATGGAAGTGGGAGCACATTACCATGGATTTCGTTACCGGTCTTCCTAGGGTTTCTCAAGGTATTGATGCGATTTGGGTCATTGTTGATAGATTGACCAAGTCTGCTCATTTCTTACCGATACGAGAAACTTATACACTTGAACGTCTTGCTCGTATGTACATAAACGAGATTGTAAGACTGCATGGTATGCCAGTATCCATAGTTTCTGACCGAGACCCAAGATTCACTTCACGATTTTGGGTTAGTTTACAAAAAGCTATGGGCACGGAGTTACGATTTAGTTCAGCATATCATCCTCAGACGGACGGACAATCAGAGAGGACTATTCAAACTCTTGAAGATCTATTAAGACTCTGTGTCTTTGACTTCAAGGGAAGTTGGGACAAGTTCTTACCATTGGTGGAGTTTTCCTACAACAACAGTTATCAAGCAAGTATTGGCATGGCTCCATTCGAAGCATTGTATGGAAGAAAATGTCGTTCTCCAGTATGCTGGGATGAGGTGGGTGAAGCAACGTTGTTGGGACCGGAGTTGGTACGTATGACTACAGAAAAGATTCAAACGATCCGACAACGTATAAAAACCTCACAAGATCGACAAAAGAGTTATGCTGATCTTCATCGAAAGGACGTGGAATTTGATGTAGGAGATCATGTGTTCTTACGTGTTGCTCCATGGAAAGGAGTTACGAGATTTGGAAAGAGAGGAAAGCTCAATCCTCGATTCATCGGTCCATTTTTAATCCTCGATCGAGTAGGAACTGTGGCTTATAGACTCGCTTTACCGCCAAGTATGTCTCGTGTTCATAACGTTTTTCACATATCCATGTTACGCAAATATGTGGAAGACCCGAACCACATTATTGAGTTAGAACCGGACGAAATAGCGGAAGATTTGACGTATGAAGAAGTTCCTGTTCAAATCTTGGATAAGAAAGAACATATTCTATGCTCCAAGGTTATACCTCAAGTCAAAGTTTTGTGGAGAAACCACGATGTTGAGGAAATGACTTGGGAGTTAGAATTTGAAATGAAATCAAGGTATCCTTACCTCTTCGACATACCAGGTACGTACCCTAATTTCGAGGGCGAAATTTCATAAGAAGGGGAGGTTGTAAGACCCCAACTTTTATAAATAAAGAAGAATTTTCTATAAATATCATTTTTGAATATTATGGAGTTAATTTGATATAATGTTATAGTTGTAGGTAATATTTATAAATTTTGCAAAGTACGCAAGTTGTTATATAATATTCGATTGGTCGGGGAATATTCGTTTTAACAGGGAATATTCGTACAACGACACAATCATTGGTGGACCCCACAACGGAATTATTGTCGGATTGAGAAAACGACAAAAATATTTTATTAAAAATAACGGCGGAAGTTTTACCATTGTTACTGTTGAACTACTCGATAGTAAAAGTACAGTAATACGTGTGGTTGCATAGTAGCACACGGTATTGATTATTAATGCTTATGTGAGAAGTCACTCAGTTTGATTCCATTATTGTCAGTTAATAATATGAATTATTTAGCGATAATGACGTTTTGTTTTATTCGTATTATTAACGTAATAAAACAGAAACATCTTTTTATATAAAACAAAATACTTTATTAAAGTTATTCTATAAATAGAATATATTATATTTTATTTAAAAGATTTTTCTTTAAATATGGACCGTCAGATTAAAGTAATCAATCTGGACCGTTCATGGATTAGTTACTATGCATTCTATTTTTCTATAAATAGCAGCTCATTCCTTCATTATTTCTTACGAATTCACTGAACTCTAGAGAGAGAAACTATAGAGAGAAACTATAGAGAGAGAGAAGAAGAGTATTCTGCTACTTAACTACTTCCTTACTTCAGCTCTTCTTTAAAACGGTAAGGGGTGTTATTCTTTCTTATTCATGAAGAGAACTGTTGTTATTCTATTTCTTATTATTCTGTTGGAATAACCTGTATACGCGGTCTACCCTATACTTGGTGACATTCTTCTATTATTCTGTTGGAACATCCTGTCTGTGTGTTTTACACCGGACCTGGTTCCGTTTTTATTCTGTTGGAACATCCTGTCTGTGTGTTTTACACCGGACCTGGTTCCATTATTTATTATTCTGTCGGAATATCCTGTCTGTGCGTTTACGCCGGACCTGGTTCCATTATTTATTATTCTGTCGGAATATCCTGTCTGTGCGTTTACGCCGGACCTGGTTCCATTATTTATTATTCTGTTGGAATAACCTGTCTGTGCGGTCTATCGCATGCATGGTGATTTCTTTTGTTATTCCATTCTTTATTATACTCAGTTGGTTAAGTTTTGACTTCTATACTCCATGAAATTTGTGGAATATCCTTGACATTTGCGCTTCATCTAGTATCTATTCATGAAAATATTCTCCTGATCATTCTTGAATTTTACTCCACAAAGCAGTATCATGTTGACAATTTGGACGTTATTAATTCCTGGATAAATTAATTCTTGAACTTGTTTTATTGAATTCTTATATCATTGTCATCATCCTCATGTTTATAAAATGTTGAAAGTCATCTGTGGCCTGTAGTGCATAGATGGACTTGGTATGATTATGACCAGGGATTATTCGGTATAATCATGACCGTAATGTTACAAATGATGTGGTAAATGTCCTCATTGGCCCGTAGTGCATTGATGGACAGTTGTTGGCATGATCATGACCATTAATGAATATACGAATATCCTTGGCCGTAGTGCAGGGGTGATTCGATGATGTGAATTATTTTATTAAGCTGAGTCTCAGCGATCACAGTGTTGGAAAATCTTTTAAATCATAAAAGATAGTAGAGTTTATTTTCTACTTGACTCTTTTAATGGATTGCTTGTTCCGCTGCAGTTAAACTTGATGTCTATTATATTTTATCAGTTTAACATTGTTGAAGGCTAATGATAATTTATTCTGCATTATCTTAGTCATGATATTTCTTACTGGGCTAGTTGAGCTCACCCTTTCTTTCACTGTTCTCTTCAGGAAATGAGAACGTAGCTGGGGCAAGTCGGGGAACGGAGTGATGGTCCGAATGATAGTATTAGTTAGTAGTCCTCACTATTCTATGTAATGGTGTGTTAATAAATGTAATGAGGACTCCTTTTGAGTATGAATACTCTCTAGAAGATAATATTTGTATTCAAACTCACAGTTTATGTTTTGTCGTATTGTACACGACAGTTGTATTAGTAAGTTGTATTTGTATTTTGTACTATGTATCTGACGACCCAAGATGGGTGATGTATACCTAATTTTGGGGGCGTCACAACTTTTACCAAACAAACGAAGTAAAGTAAAAAAAAGTACATTTAAAATAGTATTTGATTTGTGATGGTGATTGTCTCCGTTGAGCAGTGAATTAAGAGAGGTAAAGTAAAACGATTATTAATAATAAAAAAAAAGATATAAAGGAATATGTAAATGATAATAATTGATAGGTCTAGAATATTTTCTTGGTTGACCCAACTAGCCCAATGGTTAGAGTAAATAATAATAATACTTTCAATGGTGAGAGTAAACTCTTTTTATGGAACAGATAAATACAAATTATAATAATAATAATAATAATAATAAATAATATAAATAAACAAACAAAAACAATAATAAACGAAAAATAACTAAAGCCACATTGAAAACATTAACGATAATTATAACCGATATATTTATTCATTTTTTTGAGCCAAGTTTGTAGTTATCCTAATATTAATAGCAAACTAAGTTATTAAATATAAAAAAAAATCATATACAGAATAATCAACAAATTTAAAATAATTATATGTAAAATTAAACGGCGTTTGGTGGCTTCTAATTTTTTGTCAACTTGTAAAAAATAATTCATATCAAAACGACGTCGTTTTGATACACAGACAAAAAAAAGATCTGTGAGCCATTGAATTTTTTTTTTTGATGTGTTGTCAACCCCACAACAAAACTCTCACAAAATTCTCACAGAGAAATCCTCATAGAGGATCCTGATCCCTTCTTATGGACTATTTGTTTACTTCTAAATCTAATCGAATATAGTTTGTTTTATAATTTTTAAATTATAAATACGTATAAATATGTCTGAACGATTTATCTACAAAATTACGACTGAATGATATTTTTATTTAGATATTATCAGACAATTAAAACTTACATTCAATATCCTTCTTGTTTTACTATTGTAAACAATTTTTTTTATCTACAAATTATTTTTACATATTTTTCTTTTACAAATTAGTCAATAACCGATTTAATAAATATTATTGTAATATTTTATTTTGATTTTATGAACTATAAAATGTTATTAATATTTTTAGTGTTTTATTCCAAAAATTATATTATTAATAGTTTACTCTATTAAAGATTGTTCAAAAGGTTATATTTAATTTTTTTTAGATAACATTGTTTATTTATAATTACATAATAAATTTATTTATAACAGTGCAAAATGTTAATATAGAAAATATACGTATTCAGATGAGTTAGGCAGAGAATTATCAAACACTTTATTTATTTCGTATTCAAAATTTCTACTTCATTCAGCTCGTTCAGATTTTTTTATCTATTCAAAACTTTTAATTCAATTTTATCAAATAACACCATAGTTATTGAAAATTAATCTAAACTTATTTTTTTTTCATTTTTCATTTACTCTTTCTCCCTAGCATATAGTCTTTACTTACCTTTATTAAATTACAAAGATATAATTCTACCAAATTTTAAAAATCTCTCTTTTTATCTTTTATTATTATATAAATTGATTCATAAGAAATATTAATTAATAATTTAAAAAGTTACAAACATGCATGCATCTAGGCCTGACAAAATATAGTTACGATTGATTTTGTTTTATAAAATTTGGTTATAATTCCATTTAAAAACTAAAATCACATTACTTATTTTTAATATGGGTTGTGTGGATTGGAACTATATAGTTATGGGTAAAATATAGATCAACCCATATTTCAAATTTCAAATTTATCATTATTATGGTCCAATTAAATACATTATTTATGATATTTAATTTTTATATTCATTCTCCTTCTATCTAATGTTTTATACATTCTTCATCTCTCTAAACAAAATTTATACACTCCAAAATTTTTAGATTTTCTCTCTAAAATTTTTGTACACTTGTTTTCTCTAAAAATTCTTATATGCTAATTTATATATATATATTTTCTCTTTCTAAAATTTTTATACTATCTCTCAAATTTTTGAATAATTTATGTCAAACTACTTTGATTGAATTTGGAGAGTTTCAAAGTATAGATTAGTAAAAAAAAAGGCTTCTATGACCTTGCGCTGCTGAATGGGAAAGTGAATGACTATTGAGATAATTTTACTCCCGCATTGCACAACACAAAAAATACACTCATTTCAATTATTATTATTTTTCTTATTAGTTAATTTTTGATAAATTGAAATAATTTCTTTTACTTTAATTAGTATAATAGTTTGTATAGCAAATTTATGTCTTGGTGGTTAAGACTTATGTAATGTGATCTACATGTATCAAGTAATTGAGGTTGATTGGTTCTTGATATTGTAATAGTAAATGACCTATTTTAATTACAAATTTGTTATTTTAAAAATTAAAATATATTCACATTAAATTTCCAATTTTAAAATTTAAGTAATACACACACATACAATTATACATATAACTTTGATATATATATATATATATATATATATATATATATATATATATATATATATATATACACACACCAGTAAAGTTGACTCTCTTTAGAGTTTAGAACTACTAATATATCAGTATAGCCCTCTAATTTCAAATCAGACCCACCATAAACAAGAAACACATTTTTAGTTATTCTTAATACTATATGTTGATGATATACTATTTATTGTGAATAATATACGAATGCTACAATCAATAAAGATTTTGATGTCTAAATAATTCTTCAGGAAAGACTTGGAAAAGCATCCTATGTTTTTTGAGGATAAAGATCTATAAAATAGATTCAAATGGTATTTTTATTATCTCAAGGAACGTACATTGATTCAATACTAAAGAGGTTTAACATGAAAAACTCTAAGAGATGTCTCATACCGATGAGTCACGTAGTGCATCTATCTAAGAAATTATCTCCGAAGACACCTGATAAGAGAGACTACATAAGTAAGATCTCTTATACTTCGACGATAAGATCTATCATATATGTGATGATATGTACTAAACCTGATGTTGTTTTATGCAATTAATGTGACAAGCAGATCAATATCAGTTCAATCCTGGAGAAGAACACTGGAATGTAGTGAAAAATAGCTTAAAGTACTTAAGAATAACTAATAGGAAATTGTTAAATTCACAATCGAAATTGTTATTTCTACAACAAAAGTGTCGTTATAGATCCTATAGCAACGAGTTTCACCGTCAATATACATTTATAGCGACACTTTTGTTGTGTAAATAACAAAAGAGTTGTGAATTTAACAATTACCTAACTAATAATGTGTTTCTTGTTTATGAATTATGATGAGTCAGATTTGAAACTAGGATTATAATGATATATTATTGTTAGCTGTACGTATATTTCTAAGGGTTAAATACATTTATGTCCCTCAAAGTATAACCACTTATACACTTGTGACCCTAATATTTAAAATCTTATATTAACATACTCTAAGTCTCTAAGTACACTTAAGTAAACAAAAGTGACCCCAAAAAATTTCCCGACCAAAAAAATATATGAATGCTGACGTGTCACCAAAAATACATATTTTTATAATTTTCAACGTATTCCACTGTAAGACCCCAAATTTTTTGAAATAAAAGTATTCAATTTTTCTATTTAGTAAATGGTTAAATTGATAAAAGTTTAAAGTTAAGGGTGATATATGAATTTTTTTTCAAAATACACAAGTGGTTATAAAATATTCATTGTTGTCGGGGAATATTCGTTTGGTCGTGGAATATTCTTTCTGTCGGAGAATATTCGTACGACGGCGCATCCATTTGTGGGCCCCATAACAGAATAGCTGTCGGATGAAGAAAATGACAAAATTAAGTTTTTATAAATAGCGGCGTAATCGTTACCGTTAACACTGTTGGAATACCCAGTTGGTAAAATAAAGTAATACGCGTTGTATTACACAGTATTTTTGAATTATTGATTCTTACGTAAGAAGGCACTACTCAATAATTGTTACAGTAATTACTATTCAATATTTTATTTTATTGATTCAATAATTGCTACGTTGAAATTTTATATTATTGTTGTTCAATAATTGTCACTGCACAATATATTCCATTATCAGATCAATAATTCATATTATTTGAATAATATTATTAGATAACATTATTGGCAATGTCTAGAAAGTTCTGTCTAAGGAGAGGTTTGGTCATCTAATTACGCGCCAGTAAGGAGAAATCCTTATTGGAAAGCCCCCTCTTTCCTGGGAACGGCCTGGTTGTCATAAATGTGATTCTGTAATATTATTTGTGAATAATTAATTATTGATTCATATGACAAGGAAATATTTATTTTATGTGGATATAAATGAAGGATATATTTTTGTGGTTAAAAATGAAGGAGTTAATATTGAGGTGTTTTATCTGTATTTTTGTCGGAACGGAAGTATTAAAAATTAAATTAGGGTTTTTGAGATATGTTGCGAGGGTTATAATTTTTAATCCGACCGTTGGATCGTGGTAATATTTGGATATGTTATACATATATAAGTTGAGTATATGCCCACAAGTTTTGAACCGTTAAAAATAAACGTATAATTTGTTATGAATTTTACGAAATGACTGGTTCATAAATTGTTGAATTTTCGGAGTTAATCATTTTGGTGAAAAATTCTAGAATTGGTGGGCCCCACTTGTGGTTGGTGAAGAAATGTACTGAGATTTTTATTCAAATGTGGTGGATGAGAATTGTAGCAGGTAAAGCCATCAAGTTGCAGGTTAAGTCTGCTTCGGCGTGCTAACATTTTCCTATAAATAGAGGGCTAAATTAGAATTAAAAATCACACCAGGAACATAAGTTTTCTCTCTTTTTCTCTCAAGATTATTGAGTGTATTTTGTGAGTATTTAGATACTTGATGAGTTGATATTCATCAGTGCAAGTTTTCTTCAGCGTTATATCCGATATCCAGTCAGAAGTGCTGCTCTTTTGAGGTAAGGGATAGTACGGGATTTTAAGGGTTATTATGTTTTTCAGTTTCGTAATTTTTCTGACGTTCAGAAAATTCTGGAAAAATTTAAAATGATATTTTGATGAGTTTTATTGATTGTGTCCAAAAATGGTGATTTTTGGATGTATAGATTAAGAGTTATGAATTTTATGAGAAAAGACTATTTTAAAAGTAACCGCTTATAACTCCTTGTGGTTAACTCCAAAATTGATGAAATTTTTATTGGGAGTACATCTATATAATATTAGTGTACTCTGTGAATTTCAAAATTTTTAGATAAAAGTACAATTTATGAATCTTACTCTTGAAATTAAATCCATGTTTTGATGTTATTGTTTTTATTATCATATATAACATTTTTATAATCTTGGTGAAGAAATTTGTCTTTGACTTGAGTGTAAAGATGGGTAGATTATTGGTATAATCATGACTATGGGTTCTCTTTGGCCAGTAGTGCAAAGATGAATTGTGACTAGTATGATCATGACCATTGAATTTATAATTGAATATTTTTAGCTTAAGTGCAAAGGTGAATTGATCAACATGGTTATAATTATGGTTTATATAGATTTTGAAATGATTATATATTTATTTGAGATATGAATATCTTTATCCTGTAGTGCAAAGATGATCTGTTATTGAATATCTTTGGCTCGTAGTGCAAAGATGACCTGTTGTTGAATATCTTTGGCCTGTAGTGCAAAGATGAACTGTTAACGAATATCTTTGGCCCGTAGTGCAAAGATGAATTTATTAGTATGATTATGAACAGGAACTGTGATTTGGTATAACCATGATCTTTGATGTTTCAGGTAAAGACAGGTGATAAAAATTATCTTCGTCTTGGATGCGAAGAGGAATTTAGAATTACAATTATGATTATGAATTATTCATATAATTGTGGAAAGGAACTGTTGATTGATGTTACAGGGATAAAACATTGTTGGTGGACTTTTAATATGGAAAAGATAATTGATTGTATTGTCTATTTGACTCTTCTAATGGATTGCTCGTTCCGCTGCAACTATGGTTGAAAAGTTTTATCATCTCCCATATGTTCTAAATCTATGATTTATTACTGATGAAGACTATTGATAATTTAATTATTTTTAGTCATGATATTCTTTACTGGGCTAGTTGTGCTCACCCTTTTGCTTCACAATTCCTTTCAGGTAATAAAAGTGTAGCTGGGTCGAGCGGGGAAACAAGGGAATAGAACGGTGGTCTCTAGCTGTGGAGTTCTCCCTAAACAGTATAGACAAGTGTGTTGTATACATCTTTCAGTAGTTATATTTGGTGAATCATATAGGGAGAGGCGAACCCAACGTTAGAAGGGTGTTTTGCCACTATCATACAAGATGTCTAATGACATACAACCTCGTGTCATCATAAGACAGGGTTATGCTCATCCACTTGCTGAGTATATATACGAGCACTACCTATATAATCTTGGTGTTTGTTTGAAGTATAATTCTCAATTAGAGACAGTGGAGATAATGATAAGTCAAGAGAAGACTCACAATTGGAAAGAATATGATAGTAATCTTCTCGTTTTTCTTTGGGGTCTATTGGGTCAACCAAGGATAATTCTGTGGCTATATGATATCTATCACAACCTAGAAGCATGACCTCCCATGTACGAAGGTTTCCTTGAGCACTTCCCAAAGATTCTAATTTCTAAAACAGTTTTTGACTATACCTTTATGTAAGGTGTCATTGTGAGGTGCTGTCCACGGTTGGGATAAGAGTCACAGTTAGTATATATTTGTATCCAAACTCACAACATATATGTTGTTGTATTTTGCACGATATTTGTTGTAATAAAGTTGTAGTTATTTTCTGTACCATGTATTTGGCGACTCAGAATAGGTTGGATGGAATGGAACTATTTTGGGGTTATCACGTCCACTATATTTTACCATTAAAAAAAGTAATACATATATATACCCCCATTTTCTCATTTTAATCCACTGACAGCTTCTTTGAACAAACCTGTGAAGCAAAAATCACAAATACACATTTCTTTCTCCTTCAAAACGAATAAATATGGCTGAAATAAATTTAGGAAAAATAAAAAACAAACAAATCCTATAAATCAAACACCCATCAACAACGACAATAATTCGGAGAAACACAAACCAATACATTTTAAAAAAAATTCATCAACATGAAACTATAATCGGAGAGACCCAATTCATTTTTAAACAAATTTTTGAAGAAAAAATCCCGAAATCACAAACTCAATTCGTTTTTGAACAAATCTATGAAACAAAAATTGCAAATACAGAAACCCATTACGCTAATGAAGAAATTAATGAAGGAGAAAAAGAAGATGAAGAGCCACAAACCAAAATCATCAAGCTAACATCCATAGAGTGATTGTTGCTAAAATTGGATGACTGAGATTTGGAATCGGAGAGACCCAATAAATTTTTAAACAAATTCTTGAAGAAAAAACCCCGAAATCACAAACTCAATTCGTTTTTGAACAAATCCATGAAGCAAAAATTGCAAATATAGAAACCCATTACGCTAATGAAGAAATTAATGAAGGAGAAAAAGAAGATGAAAAGTCACAAACCAAAATCCTCAAGCCTAACATCCATAGAGTGATCGTTGTGCTAAAATTGGATGACTGTATTTGAAATCATAGACCTTAGTCATTCATGTCGAATAGTACTTTGAATTAGTTAGGTGTTGACTTTGCCAGCAGTGGCGGAACTAGAACATATTTTCAGGGGGGGTCAAAATACATCAATAAAAAAAATTTATTTATGAGAGACTTGCCCTATCCAAAAAAACAGAGATTTTATTTTGGGTTCTTTTTTCTCATCTTCTTGTTTTTCTTTTTTCTTTTTTCTTTTTTTATTTTGGGTTCTTTGTTTTTTATCTTTTTCATGTCATGTGTAGCATCACAGGAGTTCAACAAATTTCTTAGCATTCATCTTATAAGCCAAATGAGTTGAAATACTAGCTTATTCTGGTTTATAGAACAGACAAGAAGGTAAAAAAAATGCTTTAAAACATAAGATTAAAATGGAAGAACGAAAATCCCAATTCCCAAGCATGAATGACATTAGGCTCCATAGAACAGGTGAACAATTAAATAAATAAGAAACATAGCAAGGACCAAAAGCTAAAAAGTAGAAATCATTTCTTGAATTTCAATTTTGTAATAAAATTATAAATTAGTCAAATTACTTACCAAAGTCTAAAGCACTGAAGCAATGGAGGCGTGGAAGCAGACGGCGGCGGGCGGAGTAGTGGCGGCGCCGGCAGAGGCAGAGGCAGTCGGCAGGAGGAGGCAGACGCAGTCAGTGGCGAAACTCGGAAGAGGGAAGAGGGAAGAGACCGAGACGAAGAGAGTGAAGTGTAGAGAGAGAGAGGCGGAGATGAGGGACTGAAGACCTAATAAAAAAATTAATTTTTTTAATGAAACGACGTCGTTTCATGTTACTTAAAAAAAATAAAAAATAAAAACAGATCTGTGTAATTGTGTTGGTGTTGCAGTCGGAGAAGAAGTGAAGAACCAAGACTGCTCGCCGGCGCTGGTTGGCTTAGTGGCTGCCGGCTGCCCCCTGCCCCTCTACTAGCTCCGCCTGGATCGCCACCCTACCGGGGTCAACTGCCCCCCCGCGTCCCCGCCTAGTTCCGCCTCTGTTTGCCAGAGTTATTAGCTATGGCTCCCGCCTCTCACCGTGAAACATTGCGGCATGTAATATATACGGATGAGAAAGAGAGATTTAGAGAGAATGGGAAGTAACTGAGTCAAATAATCCAAATTAAGAAAGTTTGTGGAAGTGAAAAAGAGAAAGGAGAAAGTGGATTAGATTAAAAAAATGGGTATAAAAATGTATTACTTTTTTTTAATGGTAAAATACCGTGAAATACATTGAAAATTATAAAAATATTCATTTTCGGTGGCACGTCAACATTCAGATTTATTTTTTGGCCGAAAAAATTTTTGGGGTTACTTTTGTTTACTTAAGTGTACTTGGAGTATGCTAATGTAAAGTTTTAAACATTAGGATCATAAGTATAAAATGAGTCATACTTCGAGGGGCATAAGTGTATTTAGCCTTATTTTTAATAGGGCTGAGCAAGTAACTAAATTAAAACTAAAACAGCACCAAAAATCGCACAAACCGCACTAACGATTCCGGCGTATGTGGCGGTTTTAAGTGGGTTGAAAAATCAATATTAGGGTTTCGGTTTAGTTACTAACCAAAATCGCACGTATAAAACAGAAACCAAACCGCACCATGAAAATTAATGAATTATACAATCCTATTATATGATGATGTTTCAATTAACCCTGTGTAATGAGCCTCCCATGAAAATTAATTAAGCTACTAATTCTGAATTTGGATGGTATCGATCTGTTAGTTTTTGATTTTATGATGTTTTGAATGATGACTAATTTAAGTATATTAGACGTGTACATGGTCTATTATAATATTATTAAATATGCATGGATTATGGTTTACAATTGTTTATAATGGTTTATAATATTATAATATGCATGAGTTATGGTTATTTATATAACAACCTATATTTGCATGTATATTGATTACTGATATCTTTAGTTGGTAAGTTGGAATGATTTAAAATCCTTTTAAATTTGAATTGGAGTTTATTAAGGAATATTTGAATTAAAATTTATTAAGGAAGATTTGAATTGGAGTTTATTAAAGAAGGTTGGTATTCTAAGAAATCTGATTTGGTTTTAAAATGTTCATCTATTAAGGAAACAGGTATTAACAAATCCTATCAATCTCCTTTAATCAAGTATGGATAAAGATTTATATTTATGACTCCTGATATTGTGGTATTCTTTATAGCTGACAAGGAATATATATATCTTGAATAAATCAGTTTATTAGAATCATGTATTTTCAACTGGACTAATCATTTGTGCTATTAAATATATTATTCCCGTTATGTATATAGATCTTGGATAAATTAGTTTGTTAGAATTATGTGATCCAACTGGACTAATCTTGTATGACAACTTATTTTATTTGGACTCTTATTATATCCTTGATTTACCAAATCTGTTGGTCTCTTTAAATGCTAAAATCATGGGGTATACCAACTGTGATATGAGTTTTCTATTCTATCTTATGTTCATATCCGTTGGTCAATATTAGTAGCTTTAATTATAGGATTTAAATCATCTGATTTCTTGCTATGAGATTTAAATCATCTAGTTTGTTGCTAACTAATTTTATAGTCGTTGAGTATCTTTTTATATATAGTCTTATTTTCAAGGCTAAGGTGGTAGAGATACAAGAAGCTAATTCACGGTGCTATACAGAGAAGAATCCTATTGAGAGCTATTCATTGTTTATTTCCAGCTATTCATTGTATTGTCTTTAATTCTTTGTGGCTGGAAAATAAGAAGTCTATTATAATTTCTTCTATTATATTCAAAGTTCAAGTCTTGTTTGGCTTGGTCTATCTAGCAGTAGATAGGATCTGTTTAAAGAGAATTTTTCAAGGTTGCAAAGGAGCAAAGGTCTCAGTGGTGAGAAAGGTTACAGAGGTGCAAGGGGGCAGTAGTGTCCATCAGTGTGAAGCTACTTTGAACAGGGAGTTCTTTTATTTGTATTTAATTGAATATTAAGTTTAATAAAAATAGTCTCCAATCCTAGTTGGGATTGGACGTGGATTACGCCACTAGGTAGAGGATAGGAGCTGAACCACGTAAAAATCTTGGTGTGATTTTTACTTTTGTTTATCTCTTTAACTGTCATTCACGTTCAACATTTTTTTGTTATTCATGCCAATATCTAGACACTAAAGCAGACAGGTCTAGCTGTCTGATAATAAGAAACGAAGAACATAAGCTAAAGCAGACACTAAAGCAGACAGGCGTAGCTGTTTGAATTATACCTGTTGCAGAAAATTTAAAAAAGTTTCGACCGTTTGTCACTTTTAGCTTAAACACCTATTCACCCCCCCTCTAGGTGTGCACATACATAAAATTACATTTGGTATCAAAGCAAGGCTCTACTAATATTGATCGTTGCAGGTCGTTAGGGAAGATCCTATGGCACACCTAAACTTTCAAGAAGGCCAGTCCACAAGTAGGCCACCGCTATTGCTAGGATGTGAAAACTTCAATTTTTGGAAGTTCAGAATGAAGATCTATCTTAACCGTGACCCATGGGAATGGTGGGTAGTCGAAAATGGACCAGTCATTCCGCGACATGATGATGGCAAGCCAAAGAATCTCATGGAAATGGACTCAAATGAATTGTATATGGTATCTTATAATTCCAAGGCCATGAATACACTTTTAAGTGGCATGGTTCAGTCAGAGATAGATAAATTATTTTCTTGTACTACGGCTAAGGAAATTTGGGACACAGTTATCATGAGCCATGAAGGTACTACTAAAGTGAAGGAGGCCAAGCTGAGCATGCTAATGCACGAATACGAACTATTCAAATTAGAGAAAAATGAATCAATTAGAGATGCACAAGCAAGGTTCCTTACTCTAATGAATTCTCTAAGCATGCTCGGAAGAAAGATTGATCAAAAAGAAATCAACCGAAAGCTTCTTAGAGTCATGCCAAAGTGATGCGCACCAAAGGTTACTACACTTCAAAACTCAGTCACAATCAGCACAATGAAAACTCTTACCTTATTTGGAGAACTTGAAGAGTTTGAAAACCAACTAAAATTGTATGATGAAGAAGATGAGGCACCTAAGAAGAAGACCTTGGCTCTACAAGTTGAAAGCTACATAGAAGGCAATGATGAAGATTTTGATGAAGAAATTGAAATGCTCTCAAGAAAACTCGAGAGACTACTTCAAAGAAAGAAACAAAGGAAGAGTCAAAAAGGTAGCTCAACTCCAATGAGCAAATCCAAAACAGAACAAGATGAAGAAATTGACCAATTATGTTTCATGGGACTAGAAGACGATGATCAACTTGAGGTAACGAATTTTCATGAAAATTTTGAAATATCTACATTTGATTATCTTGCTTTGCTAAATAAAAATCAAAAGCTTAAAAAGAAAACTGCTTATTTTAAGAACTGCGTAAATGAGCTAATGAATGAAGTTGAATTACTTATTGAAGAAAAGAAAGAAAACGAATATCTTACAAATGAAAATCAAACTTTAAAAGAAAAATTAAAAATGAGAGATGTATGCATAGATGCTTTTAATGATGGAAAAATGATGAATATGCAAAATGATGATAATGTAACAAATGCAGAAATAACATCTTTAAAAAATGATCGTGCTAAATTTGTGCAAGGAGAAGAGAACCTAAATGTTATGTTAGGGGCATAAAGGTCTAGTCTTGATAAACAAGGAATTGGGTATAATCCTATTAAAAATGTAGAAAATAAGATTAATACTAATATTAGAATGATTAATAGTAAATCAAGGCATAAATCACTTTATTGTTCACCATTTGTTACTTATAAAAAATGTGATTTTAAAGGTCAATTTGATTCTAATTGTAATAAAATTAGAATAAAATAAATTTGGGTAAAGAAAAGTTGTGACGCCCCCAAAATAGGTATACATCACCTATTCTGAGTCGTCAAATACATGGTACAGAATACAAATACAATCGTTAATATACGACAAGAGAGTTGTGAGTTTTAATACAAATACTGTCTTCTAGACAATATCCACTCTCAGAATAAGTCCTCGTCACATTTATTGTCACACTATTTAACAGAATAGTGAGGACTACTAATACTATCATCTGGTCCATCACTCCGTTCCCCGACTCATCCCAGCTATATTCTCATTTCCTGAAGAGAACAATGAAAGAAAGGGCTCACTCAACTAGCCCAGTAAGAAATATTATGACTAAGATAATGCAGAATAAATTATCAATAGCCTTTAACAGTGTTAAACTGATACAATATAACAAATATCAAGTTTAACTGCAGCGGAACAAGCAACCCATTAGAAGAGTCAAGTAGAGAATAAAATCTACTATCTTCTATGATTTAAAAGGTTTTTCATGACTTTTATCGCTGGGACTCAGCTTAAAAAAATAATCCACATCATCGAATCACCCCTGCACTACGGCCAATGATATTCTTTAGTATCACGACCATAATTATCTATGCACTACGGGCCAAGAATATTTGTGTATTCATTAATGGTAATGACCATGCCAACCACTGTCCATCAATGCACTACGGGCCAATGAGGACTTTTACCACATTATTTGTAATATTACGGTCATGATTATACCAAATAATCCCTGGTCATAATCATACCAAGTCCATCTATGCACTACAGGCCACAAATGACTTTCAACAGAATATAAACATGAGGATGATGACAATGATATAAGAATTCAATAAAACAAGTTCAAGAATTAATTTATCCAGGAACCAATAACGTCTAAATTGTCAACATGATACTGCTTTATGGAGTAAAATTCAATAATGCTCTGAAGAATATTTTCATGAAAAGATACTGGATGAAACGCAAATATCAAGGATATTCCACTAATTTCATGGAGTATAAAAGTCAAAACTTTAACCAATTGAATATAATAAAGAATGGAATAACAAAAGAAATCACCATGCATGCGATAAACCGCACATACAGGTTATTCCAACAGGAAAATAAATAATGAAACCAGGTCATGCGTAAACGCACCGACAGGATATTCCGACAGAATAATAAATAATAGAACCAGGTCCGGCATAAACGCATAGACAGGATATTCCGACAGAATAATGAATAATGTAACCAGGTCCGGCGTAAAACGCACAGACAGGATATTCCAACAGAATAATAGTCAAGACGAAACCAGGTCCAGCGTAAAACGCACAGACAGGATATTCCAACATAATAATAATAAAGACGGAATAATAGAAGAATGTCGCCAAGTATAGGGTAGTCCGCGTATACTGGTTATTCCAGCAGAATAATAAAGAATGGAATAACAGAAGTTCTCTTCATGAATACAAAAGAAAATAATACTCCTTACGAGTACAACAAATAATATCCCTTACCATAAAAAAAACTTGATATCGGAGTAGTGAAGTAGCAGAATACTTTTCTTCTTTCTCTCTATAGTTTCTCTCTCTAGAGTTTCAGTGAATTTGTAAGAAAATAATGAAGGAATGAGCTTCTATTTATAGAAAAATAGATTGCATAGTAACTAACTCATGAACGGTCTAGATTGATTTACTTTAATCTGACGGTCCATATTTAAAGCAAAATCTTTTAAATAAAATATAATATATTCTATTCATAATCTAATAAAACGAATAACTTTATAAAAGATTTTACTATGCAAACACTATGCAGGCACTATGCAAACACTATACATAATAAAATATAATATATTCTAATTATTGTCTAATAAAACAGATAACTTTATAAAAGTATTCTGTTTTATATAAAAAGCTTTTCTGTTTTATTACATTAATAATTCCAATAAAATAAAACTGAGTGACTTATCACGTAAGCATCAATAATCAATACCGTGTGCTACTATGCAACCATGCGTATTACTGTACTTTTACTACCAAGTAGTTCAACAGTATTAATGGTAAAATTTCCGTCGTTATTTTCATAAAGTATTTTTATCGTTTTCTCAATTCGACAATAATTCCGTTGTAGGGTCCACCAATGATTGTGTCGTCGTACGAATATTTTCTCTTAAAACGAATATTCCCCGACCAATCGAATATTATATAGCAACTTGCGTACTTTACAAAATTTATAAATATTACCCACAACTATAATATTATATCAATTTCACTCCATAATATTCAAAAATAATATTTATAGAAAATTCATCTTTATTTATAAAAGTTGAGGTCTTACAAAAGTGATTTATATGCTACTAACCCGAAGGACCCAAGAAGATTTGGGTACCAAAAAGATAGAGATTATTTATTTGTTTTGTAGGTGTCTCAAGATCAAAAAGGAGATGGATGATTCTTTACCTTGAGAGAGTAAGTTTCCTATAAATTATTTGGCAGAATCTGTAAGTACCTCATGTTGTTTTTTAAATAGAGTTTTAATTATATATATTATTATAAAAACTCTATGGATTTCGTGCTACAAGGGTTCATAACATCATGTCAAATGTTCCATATTTAATACACATGATAATCTTGATATAAGGTTGATGAATATGTTTATATTTTATTTGATAATTTTGACCTAGATCTGTCAAAAGAAGAGGATGGAGACTTTGCAGGAATACAGTTAAGGGATCTGGAATTTGGAAAGAAAATAGCTCAATCCAAACAGCATAAGCCGTCTACATCAGAAGGAAAATCAGATGAACGTGGAAAGCGAACAAATGAAATTAGACAATCTGAGTCATCTGCTTTAGTTGAAAACTCAGACATGCAGACGCCTAAATCCAGACAGCTCGACCCGTCTATTTTAGAAGGCAATCAGATGAATATTCTGATGTAAAATCTGATATTCCAGAAAGTGAATCAGATGAAAAAATGACCAATGACATCCTTCCAAGAACAATCTGAGTAGTGAAAAATTATCCTCCTAACCTGAGTTTTTTTAAAGACCTCAACATTGGGATGACCAAAAGAAGTGCTATTGAAGAGATTTTTGATTTTGAAAATACAAAATCCAAATCTACACTAAGGAGCACAGCTATCAAGATTTCTACTGGTAACAAGATGTTAATATATAGGTAACAAATCACAAATGTATGATTATATTGTTTACTTGCTATATATGATTTTGTTATAACCTTGCTCCAATGTCATTCTTTGTGCTTAATTTTTTTTCAATTTGAAAAATGGGGTGAGATAACTAATTATATGAATTATTTTTTGTTGATGACAAAGGGGGAGAGATATAACTTGATGATTTATTTATAATGACAAAGGGGGAGAGATATTTGGATATATTTGAATTGATATTGAGATACTATATTGTGTTGGAATATGCAATGATAAAGTCATTTTATTTTGTTCTTTGTTATGCATAAATTTAGGGGGAGTCATATACTTAGGGGGAGCATGTTGGTTAAAGTGGTGCATAAATTATCATCATCAAAAAGGGGGAGAATGTTAGTTTTTGATTTTATGATGTTTTGATTGATGACTAATTTAAGTATATTAGACGTGTGCATGGTCTATTATAATATTATTAAATATGCATGGATTATAGTTTACAATGGTTTATAATGGTTTATAATATTATAATATGCATGAGTTATGATTATTTATATAACAACCTATATTTGCATGTATATTGATTACTGATATCTTTAGTTGGTAAGTTGGAATGATTTAAAATCCTTTTAAATTTGAATTGGAGTTTATTAAAGAAGATTTGAATTGAAATTTATTAAGAAAGATTTGAATTGGAGTTTATTAAGGAAGGTTGGTATTCTAAGAAATCTGATTTGGTTTTAAAATGTCCATCTATTAAGGAAACATGTATTAACAAATCCTATCAATCTCCTTTAATCAAGTATGGATAAAGATTTATATTTATGACTCCTGATATTGTGGTATTCTTTATAACTGACAAGAAATATATATATCTTGAATAAATCAGTTTATTGGAATCATGTATTTTCAACTGGACTAATCATTTGTGCTATTAAATATATTATTCCCGTTATGTATATAGATCTTGGATAAATCAGTTTGTTAGAATTATGTGATCCAACTGGACTAATCTTGTATGACAACTTATTTTATTTGGACTCTTATTATATCCTTGATTTATCAAATCTGTTGGTCTCTTTAAATGCTAAAATCATGGGGTATACCAACTGTGATATGAGTTTCCTATTATATCTTATGTTCATATCCGTTGGTCAATATTAGTAGCATTAATTATGGGATTTAAATCATCTGATTTCTTGTTATGAGATTTAAATCATCTAGTTTGTTGCTAACTAATTTTATAGCCGTTGAGTATCTTTTTATATATAGTCTTATTTTCACGGCTAAGGTGGTAGAGATACAAGAAGCTAATTCACGGCGCTATACAGGGAAGAATCCTATTGAGAGCTATTCATTGTTTATTTCCAGCTATTCATTGTATTGTCTTTAATTCTTTGTGGCTGGATAATAAGAAGTCTATTGTAATTTCTTCTATTATATTCAAAGTTCAAGTCTTGTTTGGCTTGGTCTATCTAGCAGTAGATATGATCTGTTCAAAGAAAATTTTTAAAGGTTGCAGAGGTGCAAAGGTCTCAGTGGTGAGAAAGGTTGCAGAAGTGCAAGGGGGTAGTGGTGTCCATCAGTGTGAAGCTACTTTGAACAGGGAGTTCTTTTATTTGTATTTAATTGAATATTAAGTTTAATAAAAATAGTCTCCAATCCTAACTGGAATTGGACGTGGATTACGCCACTAGGTAGAGGATAGGGGTTGAACCACGTAAAAATTTTAGTGTGATTTTTACTTTTGCTTATCTCTTTAACTGTCATTCACGTTCTGCATTTTTTTGTTATTCACGCCACTATCCAGACACTAAAGCAGACAGGTCTAGCTGTCTGATAATAAGAAACGAAGAACATAAGCTAAAGCAGACACTAAAGCAGACACTAAAGCAGACAGGTGTAGTTGTTTGAATTATACCTGTTGCAGAAAATTTAAAAAAAAAATTATCGTTTGTCACTTTTAGCTTAAACACATATTCACCCCCTCTAGGTGTGCACATACATAAAATTACACGATCTACATGATCACCATCACCATACAAATCTCATACAATTATCCCTTAATTGTAAAAAATTATTAGACTACACACTGCTTGAGCATATATATGTATATATACTTCATAAATTATATATATATATATATATATATATATATATATATATATATATATATATATATAGATTCAATATCTTTTATGGTTAAAAGAATTGAAGTTATTGAAATAAGACAAATCATGAGGCAACCCTCTTGAGTTATCAGCGTGCTTCTGAAACTCGGTGTTGTATGAAATAGTACTGAATATTCTTCCTTGCTGCTTGCTTTTTCTTTTTGAATGTGTAAAACGAGGGATAAAAACTTCGGTGCCTTTGCTTTGATCTCTTTTACAATTTTAAATATTGTGTGATGCTAAATTATTAATTTAAATTGCATAAAATTTTGTTATTTCAATTGGAAACCGCACCGCACGAATCACAAACGGTTTCATGTGCGGTTTTGAATTTGTCAAACCGCACCTAAGCGATTTCGTATGCGATTTGAGTTTCAAACCGCATCATGCTCACCCCTAATTTTTAACACCCCACATAATTAGCGTGTCTCAATACCAATGCGACTAGTAATAATAATAGCAATATATTAAAATCTAGATAGAATGTAAGCAAGAAGTGTTTTTTACATTCTCAAAATCAGCTGAACTTAAGACTCCATGAACTCTCATCACACTTCTCATAATACACCTCTTGCCCATAACCAGGCTGCCGCCTATAATAACTTTCGCAGCCATTCCCAAAATCAGCACCCAACGAACTTCCGAAAATATACTCTGCAGCACCTCTCCAAGGCTCGCTTTTGCTTCCTTTATTACCATCTTTTTGAATCACTCCATTGCTCTTCTTGTTTTTCCTATCCAAACAAGGCCAATAACCAAATATACTTTCACAGTACTCCATCCCATCTGAACCATACCCATATTGAGTTTGAGCCACTATTTTCTTGTCGTATTCATATTCATATCCTCCAATTCTTCCATTTCCAGACCCATAATCATAACCAAACCACGGATAATCATTACCATTGTTATACCCTTCAATTTGTTCCCCATAATTCGCATAACATCGCTCCACAAGTGCCCTCTCTTCGTCATCATTGGATTGCATTTCTTCAATCACACCCTCAATAGGCTCCACTTGAGGACTTTTATTGTCATCATTTGGTTTGCTCTCCTCAATTGGTCTAACAAAAGAATCATCATTCCCATAATTGTAACCATTTGGTTTGCTCTCCTTAGTTGGTTTAACACGAGAATCACCATTCCCATAAGGGGAAGGAGTGGAATTATATGAGAAACCACCTAAAGGCAAGCCATTCGATTTTGGGGAAGGACGAGGATAACAGATTTGATCCGAGGGAGGAAGGGGTTTGCCATAGGTTATAGTTTGATCATAGCCACCATCATAAGGAGTTGGATCATATTCTACATAGTCAGGCTCATTGAACCCTATGGTATTGTAAGAGATATAATATTGTGTTTGATAAGGAGTTGGATCATACTCTATGACATTAGGCTCATTGGAACTGTACATAGAGTAATTAATTTCAGACCTTTTTGCATAATAAGCATCACAAGAATCAATATCATTAGTGGGATAATAATCTAACAATTTGGGATCGGAAAAATCGTAGGCAGAGTACATAATTTCAGAATAACCATAAGAATTTTCATGCGTTTTGGGGTAATACTCTATTAATTTAGGCTCATTGAGATCGAAATCAGAGTAATTTGGTGAATCTTGAAATGGAACAACATCATAAGCACTATTATAAGGAGTCCAATGATACTCACGGTTTCACCTTCCAAAAAATTTGAACTGAAGTAAGCCATTGTAGATCAACCAACCTCTAAAAGTCTCTTTAATACATGTCAATTTGTTTCTGGCAAGGGAATTTTTGGTGGGGAAAAACAGAGAAATGTTAGTGATAAGTGTTGCAGGAAAAAATGGCTGGTTTGCAGGGAAACTGAAGTTGAGTAGTGTGTGTTTTCTGTGGGTATGATTATTGATTACCTCAGCCACTTGATGCTTATCTAGATTGGAAAAGGGAAAAGAAATGTGCAACTGTTTGAGTTTGGTGTGGGAATTAGTTTTTAGTCTATTCACACCGGATGAAGATGTCAAATTCATATAATTGAAGGCACGAGGGCAGTACACCTTTTTCAACCACTTAATCCTTACACCAAAAACAGAGTTGCATTCTACCTTGTAAATTCTTTTTAACAAAATTTTAAATATATATATATATATATATATATATATATATATATATATATATATATATATATATATATATACGGTCTCCTTCTCCAGCGAACTTTATATACGGTCTCCTTCTCCAGCGAACTTTAAACTGCAAACTAAAAACGAACCGATTATAGCGACTGTTTTTTGAGCTATAGCGCCGTCATCATAGCTATGTCGTCAGCTTTGTATGCTACAGCGACGAAAAAAACTGTCGTTATAACCGATTCGTTTTTGGTTCGTTATTTAAGATTCGTTGGAGAAAAAGACCTGTATATATATATATATATATATATATATATATATATATATTATATATATATATATATATATATATATATATATAATATTAGCATGGATACACACTTCATATTCTACACTTTTTTTACCAAAACGAGCCCAATAGTATAGTAAAAGAGAAACCTATTTTCACTATTTGGCTTCTCTCTCCCTTAATCCTTTTTTTTGGGAGTAATTAACATGTAATTAACTTTTGTCAATTGACTAATACAATATCGATACGCAAGTTAATTGATTAACTTACCATGGTAACCAAATCCCTTTTCTCCCAAGTTCTGTATGAACTTTTGTCAATTGACTAATACAATATCGATACGCAGGTTAATTGATTAACTTACCATGGTAACCAAATCCCTTTTCTCCCAAGTTCTGTATGACTCTCATCTCTTCCAAGTTAGAAAATTGTTAGATTAAATAATGTGTCGATACTCAGGCCGGGAGGTGATATCTCCTTTGTATATTAACACTGTATTAGTCAATTGATCAATTTACAATGAAATTAACTTTATGGTAACCGAATCCCTTTTCTCCCAAGTTCTACAACTCTCATCTCTTCCAAGTTAGAAAATTGTTAGATTAAATACTCTGATCCAAATTTATGAAAGCACTTAGCATGGTAATTCTAATTGAATTTTTTTTATATCTATGGCTGCTTAAACTTTATTGGAAAAAAGTTACAAATTTCATTAATATCATTTTTAATTAGGTGTTGATGATGCTTCTGTTGAAGGAAAAACAACGCAAAGGACTTGCCCTTAATCCTCATATTACTAATCCAAGTAAAGTTGGAGAATTGTATAACCGAATGTAAACAAACAGTAACAAATAATTCATTGTCACATACGAAAATTTCAAAATAGAAGCTACTAACAATGCACATTTTTTAATCTTCAATACTCGACCATTTAACTGTAACGACATTCTGGATTCTTAGTTTCCATCTCAAAGAAATTATAAAAAAATTACATGTATAAAAGGCTATATGAAACCTGTGCCGTGCAGATGCAGAAGGGCACTATCCTGTTTCCAAAGCATTCCATCACATGGTTAAATTTTCTTCAAGAAATACTACTTAAATCTTCTGTTATTTCTGGAGAAATCAAGAAAACTACAACTAAGATGCTTACCAATTTGTCAATTGTATACCACTTGAGAAATTCAAAGAAGATGCTTTATTTAACTGTTGCAAATCATATGATAAATACGCACCAAAACCAAGCATGAATAGATACATGGAGAATAAGTTCAAGTTCATCACAGAATCACAAAGTCTAAAATGTGTTCCACATTACATCACCGTACATCATGACTTTCAAATCATAATTAAACTACTTGGATGGTATTAAAAAATGATATTGAGAGCAATTAGTTTACTTGACCTGAATCAACCACAGATTGTTGCATGGAGAATAAGTTCAAGTTAATCATAGAATCACCAAGACAAAAACGTGTTTAACATACATTCTTGTACAACACGACATTCAACTAATAATGCAACAACTTGGGTAGTCTGGCAAAAAGATTAAGAACATTTAGTTCATTTGACCAGCCTTGGGAAAGCAGGATACTGTAACCTTAACTATCTATTGCATATTTTTATGCTGTCCAACAAAAAACATGTTTACCAATGACATACTAGCATTTCCCATAAGGCAATTCTTCTCCAAGAGCACATTAACAACCTGCATAGAAGCAAACCGGGAAAAGGCAGACTTAAGAACATTCAACAGAAATAAATTAAGCTACCAGAACACAGGATAACAAAATGAATATTAAATTACTGAACCATCAGAGAGGAAAGAAAATAGTACCTACAATGGTGAGTTCATATCAATGGCTCATCAAGAGGGTGATTCTGTTGCCTGTTGTTTTGGTCTTCTCCGCTCAGGTGGAGGACCATCTCTCTGTCGTACATACCTTTTACTCTCATATTTTGATCGCCTGGGCTGCTTTGGTTGATAAGTAGGGTACTGGCAAGGAATTATTTCCCCATTAATATACTTATCACCTAAAACATATTAAAATAAGTAAGGTCCTGAAATGAGTTTAAAGTAACATTTTAATAAATGCAGATGTAAACCAAACCATAATGTTTTCACCTCCATAGTCTTTGTTTTTCACATCTATGTATGAATCTGGAAGAACCCACAAAACTCCCGGCAATCCTACAAAACATGAAAATGCAAGTAAACAATCAGTGAATCAGTTGTTCTAACTTCCAACACTCGCATGATGAAACTAGTGACTAATATATTATACATACCCTTGAATTTCTCTGATGTTTCTTCGGTTACAGTGCACTGGAATCCAGTATAAGTGGTGGTACTAAAAGCATACATGTTTTTCTTTGCTTCTTCCATGCTGACAAACAGACGTGCGAGCAATTTCAAGGATACAATAAAATCACATAAATAATTGAGCTTGTTTAGATTGAATTAACTTCTATAGAATCTAGACAACTATTACAATTTTCTACATATCATCTACAACAAGAAGAACAATGTATCAGACCAATTTACTAAATATCCCAAGCTTACTTGTTAAAAGATAGGCACCAACACCCCAAAAACCATGTGCAAAAAAATTCAAAAAAGTAAACAGGAAATCATCCTATTGATAAGTTTCATGCTATAAAACTTGCAACACGCACATTTGAAAAGGGTTCAAGGCTAAAACTTTCAACACAACAACTTCATTACATTCACTAATATGCCTACTTGCCCTTCATTTTAACAAATTACAAAACCTTTCAATTTTTCACCAAATTCCAGTATGAGAAAAACTTGCAAAATTTGGCCAATCAAACCACCCAACTAATGCCCAGTCAATAGGAAGGAAACAAAAGAAATCGATACAGCAATTTCAAACCCAAATAACAAACCCAATGTGAAATACAGGTAATTTCACATATACATATAAAGATAACCAAATAAATGCATCATATAAGAAATGCCAAGAACTTATAAAGAACTAAAAAAAAAAAGAATAAACCTTCCGAGAACAGTAGCTAAGGTATTGAGGTAGGTATCAATCATTTGTTCCCTGGTGGGAGCAGGGTCCTTAGGAAACTCCATCACGATCAACCAATGATTATAGTCACAGCCCGGTAACATAATCGTCTCTCTAGGTTCGTTGCTGCTACTCCTCTTGGCCGAATAGTCTCCATCGAGGGCAGCCCGTATAAGGGTCCGAGATAGAGAGTAGTTCGGATGCGGCCGGGTCCCGCCGAAGGGTACGGAAGTGGAGCGATATGGGGAAGAGAGATTGAAAAGTGTAGAGAGGGTTTAGGGAGAGCTTTTGGGGGTAGGGTTTTAGTGAAAAGGGAAAAACTGAGAGTCGCCATTGGAAGTGAACTGCCCAGAGAAATGAAGAAGAAAGATAAGGTGAGGAGGAAAGATATTTTTATTTTATTAGGGGTAAATTTGTCATATTCTCTAATTTTAATTTTTATATTTATAGTATAGTTTTTGGTGTGTCGTCTTGGTCCACCAAATAAGTTTATTACTCCCTAAAGTTTTAGTTGATTTTTTAGGAAAGTTAAGAAAATACAATTTATTTATATTTAAAATTTTATTTAATTATATAATTTTTTATATATAACTAGTAATATTTTATAAATATGTATAAATAATAGAAAAATAACAATTATTACCAAGAGTATTAAAAATAAATAAAATAAAAAATAAATTATATAAGATAAATAGACATTTAATTTAAAATTATCTAAAATAGTAATAAAAACATTTATATTGTGATTGAGGGAATATTTTTTTTTTTTTTGGTAAAATATGGGACCACAGCCCAAAAGAAACAAAAAAAAATATACGTGAGTGAGCAAAAGAACAGACTACCATTCACTAGACCTGGCAAACGGGCGGGTCGGAAGTTTGGAGTGATTTATGACTAAATTTTGACGCATTAATGCGCCGAGCCCAAACGGGTCGGGCCAAAATAGTCTAGGTTTTGATAGGATAAAAAAATAAAGCTCAAAGACCACGTTTTGACTGGCGAGCCGGGCCGGCCCGCGGGCTTGGGCTGATTTTTGCCAGGTCTACCATCCACGAACTGGAAGTTGACCTGACTATCAAATGTCTAATTAGAGCATTTCCAACAGTTTTTTCAATCATTTTGGTATATTCAAATAGATGAGTCATATCAGAAAAATTATTCCCAGCAGCCTATTCAACATTAGTCATCAAATCTGTAACCTCATTCTCTTTTCAAAATATTTATGAAAGGCTAAAACCATTTATTTTGTTTGATGGGTTTGATGTATAACTCATTGAATTAAAGAGATTGATGAGACACAAAATATGAAAGTAGCAAAAAATACTCTTCAAATTGCCCGTAGGTCAACAAATTTTAATTTGAAGAATTTTTTTTGCTAATACAGTAGGAGATGCTTTTAGCATTTAGTAAGTCAATCTGTGCATAAAATCACGTTGCACCCGAAAGGACCAATCTCTAACCATAAACTCACAAATTAAACTAAACAAAGTAGGTATTATCAAACCCACCACACCTTCTGAATCTAACTCTAGAATCTCCTTTGTATATCCCAAATTCTAAGCCAAACTCAACCCTCCATAACTCCGCATGACTCACCGAACACCATTCAGGAAACTCCCTAACCATATATGCTCCTCCTTAATTACGAATTAGACAATGAGTTGCAGAGTTGTAGGTTGGAATATAATTTGGAGAATTTGTTATAGGAAGAAATATATATTTTTATGGTACTGGAGCCTGGAGGAGTATCATATAATGCTGTTGTCTTGTCTAACAAGAAACTGCCTTTATAAGTGACAAAGTGCTTAATTCTCTTGAAAGGAGCGATGGAAACTAAAACTTGATGTTGGAATACTTAGTAAACCAATTGAAGAATATCAATAAAATGCCCAACTTGTGCTGCTTTAGCGTTTTGAAAGCAGATTTTTTTTTCTTTTCCTCTATAAATATTAAAGTTTTATAAGAGTCCCGGCTTACTATTTCAAAATTATGGATACATTTTCTTTTATAGTCCTTTTCAAAATTAGAGATATATTTCTATTTTAAGACTATAAAGTGATATAATATTCTTAATTTATCATTACTTTTTCACTTTTATTTTCGATATCATACCACCACAAGGTTCACAACCTAATTCTTACTAATACTAATGTTATATTTGAAAACATAAAATTATTTTTAAAATTTGTCGTTTTACATGTATATCTAATTTTGAAACGTATGAGTACAAGATTAATTGGTGTCGGAATTCCTACTACAAGTAAGGGTACACAATAGGCCGACCAATCTAGTCTGGCCTGGCCTGAGTCTGTCAGGTTGATATTAAATATTAAAAATATAAACTATAAAATATAAACTAATAAAATTTTGTAAAAATAATCTTTTTAATGAAGAACTAGAGTATTTACAGGAAACTAACTTATTATTAATGTTTAACATTAAAAATTAATGTTAAATATTAGTATTTAGAAGAAACTAAATTATTATTAATATTTAATCAACTAACTTTTAATGTTAATATTAAATAATCTAAGTAGTATATTAATTAAATATATTTATAAGAAATTAAGAATGAATAATTAAAACTTTGAAATTTATTAATATATTAATTAAAATTAATGTATCACACCTTACAAATTAAAACTAATGGCTTGGTTGCAGAGGCGGAACTAGGCGGGGCGGGCGGGGGCGGTGGCAGTTGACCCGGTAGGGTGGCGATCCAGGCGGAACTAGGCGGGGGCGGGCGGGGGCAGTTGACCCCGGTAGGGTGGCGATCCAGGCGGAGATGGGGGGGGCGGTGGCGGGGGGCGGGGGCGGGGGGCCAACCGCAATAGGCACCAGCGAGGGCGAGTAGGCACTGGCGCACTGCTTCTTCTCCGAGTCTCCGACAGTCCAACTAGCAGCAACAGGTCTGTGTTAACAATTTTTTTTAAGGACCATGAAACGACGTCTTTTCATAAAAAAAAATAAAAATTTGCTAGGTGTTCTGTCTCTCCCTCTTTACAGTACTTCACTCTCCGCCCGCCGCTGCCTCTTTAGTCTCTTCTTCTCTTCCCTTCCCTGCTTCCGACAGCCTCAGCCGCCACTACTCCCGACCTACTTCCGACAGCCTCAGCAGTCCGCCGCCGCTGGCCTGCTGACTCTGCTCGGCTACTCCACGCGGACCACGCCTTGCCGCCTCGGCCAGCCACTACTTTGGACCTTTGGTCCAGCCGTCCAGTCCAAGTATAATAAAGTAATTGATGAATGTATTCTACAATTGATAATTTGATATAACGTGGTTTGTAAGACCCCAATTTTTTATAAATATGAATTTTCCATAAATATCATTTTTGAATATTATGGAGTTAATTTGATATAATGTTATAGTTGTGGGTAATATTTATAAATTTTGCAAAGTAAGCAAGTTGTTATAAAATATTCGTTTGGTCGGAGAATATTCTTTTTGTCGGGGAATATTCGTACGACGGCACAATCATTGGTGGACCCCACAACAGAATTATTGTCGGATTGAGAAAACGACAGAATTATCTTTCTATAAAAATAACGGCTGAGGTGTTACCGTTAAAACTGTTGAACTACTTGTAGTAAAAGTACAGTAATACGCGTGGTTGCATAGTAGCACACGGTATTGATTATTGATGCTTACGTGAGAAGTCACTCAGCTATACTCAATTATTGCTACAGTAATTGCTTGCATCATATCTCTTAAATTATTGTCATAGTATCATCTGTATAATATGTTATATTATTGAGACGTTATGGTAGGTTTGGTTATTTTATGGGGGGCCATATGTCATCATCTAAGAGTCTCTTCGTCAATAGTAATTACCGTCGTCAATAGTAATTACCGTCGTCAATAGTAATTACCGTCGTCAATAGTAATTACCGTCGTCAATAGTAATTACCGTCGTCAATAGTATTTACCTTGGTCAATAGTATTTACCTTGGTCAATAGTAGTTGTCCCTTCAATATTACCAAGAGTCATTTGACCCTTCGTTAAGACCAAGAGCCACCCTCAGTTTTTCTATAAATAGAGGCCTAGGGCTTCATTATTTTTCACGAATTCATTCAAACTATAGAGAGAGAAAGTATAGAGAGAATAAGAGAGAGAGAGACTAAAAGTATTTGCTACATCACTTTTCCAATATCCAGTTCTTTTAAGGTAGGGATATTATTTCTTTTATATTCATGAAGAGAACTTCTGTTATTCCATTTGTTTATTATTCTGTTGGAATAACCAGTATACGCGGTCTACCCTATACTTGGTGACATTCTTCTATTATTCTGTTGGAACATCCTGTCTGTGTGTTTTACACCGACCTGGTTCCGTTTATTATTCTGTGTGGAACATCCTGTCTGTGTGTTTTACACCGGACCTGGTTCCGTTTTATTATTATTCTGTTGGAATATCCTGTCTGTTGTGTTTTACACCGGACCTGGTTCCATTATTTATTATTCTGTCGGAATATCCTGTCTGTGCGTTTACGCCGGACCTGGTTCCATTATTTATTATTCTATTGGAATAACCTGTCTGTGCGGTCTATCGCATGCATGGTGATTTCTTTTGTTATTCAATTCTTTATTGTACTCAGTTGGTTAAGTTTTGACTTCTATACTCCATGAAATTTGTGGAATACCCTTGATAGTTGCGTTTCATCCAGTATCTTTTCAGGAAAATATTCTTCTAAGCATTCTTGAATTTTACTCCACAATGCAGTATCATGTTGACAATTTGGACGTTGTTAATTCCTGGATAAATTAATTCTTGAACTTGTTTTATTGAATTCTTATATCATTGTCATCATCCTCATGTTTATAAAATGTTGAAAGTCATCTGTGGCCTGTATTGCATAGATGGACTGGTATGATTATGACCAGGGATTATTCGGTATAATCATGACCGTAATGTTACAAATGATGTGGTAAAAGTCCTCATTGGCCCGTAGTGCATTGATGGACAGTTGTTGGCATGATCATGACCATTAATGAATATACGAATATCTTGGCCGTAGTGCAGGGGTGATTCGATGATGTGGATTATTTTATTAAGCTGAGTCTCAGCGATCACAGTGTTGAAAAACTTTTTAAATCATAAAAGATAGTAGAGTTTATTTTCTACTTGACTCTTTAATGGATTGCTTGTTCCGCTACAGTTAAACTTGATGTCTATTATATTTTATCAGTTTAACATTGTTGAAGGCTAATGATAATTTATTCTGCATTATCTTAGTCATAATTTTTCTTACTGGGCTAGTTGAGCTACCCTTTCTTTCACTGTTCTCTTCAGGAAATGAGAACGTAGCTGGGAAAAGTCGGGGTACGGAGTGATGGTACGAATGATAGTATTAGTTAGTAGTCC